>AP027112.1:10665053-11265053 GCA_028142955.1 Pinctada fucata | reverse complement strand
GTTTGCTTTACTATATGTGGCACGCTCGGACCTGCTGCCTCTAATAGTGAAGGAATTTGTGACACTAACGATTTTTAAGTTAGTTTGATCGAGACGTGTGATTTTATCGAACTGTACCGTCATTGTGTTGGAGGAAAAGATGCCTATTTCAGGTAAATTGTGTTTTTTTTCTCTAATGTCTAAATTTAGATCAATTGGTGCCGGAGTGGGGACTACATTGAGCAATACTGGTTAGTTGATGTTGATACGATCTTGGGCCTCTTTCATATTTAATGAACTCCTTTTCGCAATTTCTTTGTGTATGTATTAAGATAATTACACAGTGCATGCATGCTTCATAGCATGTGTAATAAATTGGACTGGTCTGATTTTGCGGTTTTTACTAGTATTCACGCCATCATTGTTTTTGAGACTTTCAGGTTTTGCTTAGCCCGTTGTCATGTAGAAATCACGTTTATTTGGACCTAAATTCGACACAAATGCATATAAAATTCAAGGAGGTTTATTTATAGTTTCAGTTCCTTTTCTGATTTAATCTTGCGTTCCATCTCTACCCCGTACGTGGGCGTTTAAGGTATTGCTTTCATGTTCAGGTATTCATCTGACTGGGCGTGGTTTACCTTAATTTAAATTTACGATACCCTGGTCAAGGATGAAATGATTCATCCGAATTTTAAGTAATTTATCATATTCGGTGTCATTTTGAAGAGTCCCGTGGTTTTATGATGAAAAGTAAATTTTGGCTTATAGATGAAACAAGTTAGCGTCACCCATTCGAGGGATCAGTCATGCGTTTTAAAGCTCTTTTTTTCACATACATCAGAAAAATCAAGCATTCATTTGATCTAGATTTGTCGCTAGTGAGAAATGCCCTTAAGAAAATGACTGGCAACTTTTATCATTAATGTACGTTTGTGGCTGATGCATCAACCCTAAAGGAAATCAGATAATTTCTCTGAACATGAAAGCGCTGTTACCATCTGAAATAGACTGTATCGCCTGCGTGAGAGTCAGCTCCCAATGAGAGATTTCGCTGGCCTCTAGCATTTTGAGCAATAGAGCATGCAAACCGATGTTTTTTCCCTAAAAATATAGTTTTCTCACAATATTTGCAGTTTCGTGCATGGAGTCTTTTTGTTGAGATGAATACGCGCACCATTAACTATGGGGAATATTGATGAAAATTGCACTTTTATATTGAGTTCCTGATGGGAAATTACTGACAAAACAACGCGGGGCTTCAGTTATTCCGAATGGGATTCTTTCATAATAATATTTTCTTTTTGCATCGTAACTACATGTGGATCTTTCCTGACTTGGCTATTTTGCTTCGGTTGACTAAACCCTACGTTGCTGCGCAGGCTGTGTATGTATTTACGCATCGGTTGTCAAGGAAGCACTGTTTTTATATTACAAAACAATAATAAATTACTCTTTTGGTGAAATTCCTCGACTTGTTCAACCATGTGAGTCGGGCTGGCGTTGTTCAATAGACCATACGTCATTTTACAAGTATTCTATTGGCGTTACGTGTGCTTTCTTTGTGTTACGATGATGGATGGGTAGTGATGGTAAAACCTCGTAAAATTAAAGTCCGGAAAAACAAAAGAAATTATGGCGCTAAGAGATCCTATTTCGAACTTGGAAGAGGGAAATACTTCATGCTTTTTGCAATCATCTTTCATATATTTGTGGTGTAATACAGGTAAGAAAGATATTTTGTGTGGGGGTTCGCTTAATGATTTGTTGAATAACTACTCGTCCTTTGTGATCATTAAGGTAAACTTTCACTGATTTGTGATCTTGTTAATGTCCATTGACACAACTTTTGAAACAGAAAAATGGAGAAGCCTTTTTACCGTAATGAAGTTGTCAATAGACTCAATACAAACTTTAAAGTAACTATATACCTCGAGCTTATCGAGCTACAAGAACTAAATTTCCTTTGAAATTGGCAACGCTCACATTCGAAAAGAAACATTCTTCAGTTGAATATTTAAATTCAGTTTCATTTCAAATTCAATATATTTTTTTTAATTCAATAAAAGTTGTAATTATTAGATTTTCCGTCAGCTACCTGTATTTTGTACTTTACGCAGCTAATGCGATGAAAAAGTTGGCGACGCAATAAAACGCAGGTATTTTCAATAGATAGACCTATTTTTCATGGAGTTTATAAAAATCATTCTCTGTAAACCTTTGATGTAGCAATGATATTCGATGGGGGAATTTATGAGAAAATTATTTCACGGTCGGGCAGTGATGGATCTAAAGAAGTAAAAAGGGAAACTTGTTTGCCGGCTTTTTGATAAATCTGAATTATGCACGCACGCCTATGTCGGATGTGAATCACTGATTTCTGATGACATTTTATCAAATTTTTACCAGGATACTCAAATTAATCAAAACTTTTCTCTCGCCAAGGAAACTCCTTTCCGACGATTCGTCCGTGTTCTCTTGGTTAAACCGGTCACGATACGATGATCGGGATGAAACGATTTCGTTGAGTACTACTTCAAAGATTTTCTTGAGAGAGAAATTGTATTATAATTTGAGATGAAAGATTTGTCTCTTATGTACATATTCTGAAGGACTCTTACGTGATTTTGACGAGAACAGTGCCGTAAAAGTTTGTGTTGCTATAAAAATATTGATATTTTTTTCGTTCCTTGCCTTTAAATGCTTGAGCTGTTATGGACTTTGGTATACAACCGGGTCGTAATTCTGACAAAAAATTGATGAGAGGAATTTAAGTTTGTTCAAAGACTTAAGATAACAAAGGTCTTTCGATGGAAAAAATCTTGTTGAATGCGATACTAGTATTACCGCCAAGAGAAAGCGCCGCTCTCTTTGGACTTCTTATTTTTAAGTTTAAACAAGTTTGAATAATAGAAGAATGCATGCGAATTCGATACGTACGATCTATATCACGTTACAATATATTGAGGACTACTTTTGTCAAGTGTTTTAACGAGGTTAGCGTAAAATTACTCTGTAGATTCCTATCGCTTTTGTACCCTACATAATCTGCACGCTGGCTTTTGGCTTCACTTATGCACCTTGAATATTTGAAATATTTCATGGGGCTGTGACGTCATCTTACCAGATAGCATTAGACTAAACGTTATCGTTTCTAATACTGTCAGGTAAAGATGTCGGTTCAGTATCCAGGACGTCAAAATATGGTTCACTTTCTAGAATGTTAATTTATCTATATATTGCATGATATTTTTCTGTAGTAGATTTAGATAGACTGCACTGATCTTGAAACATCAACTTTTGTAGATTTTATAACATAGATAACAACATACCATTGTCATGTGTTCGTTTCTGTGTCGTGTACATTCTTCCTTTCAGAAGGGATCATCTTAATTTTAACAAAAACAGTGTCACGTGATTGAAACAAGGAAGTTACTCGCCATCCAGGTAAAATCTGCTCTGCAAGGGTGGATCCAATTTTTCCCAGGGAGACCAAGCCATAAGGGGGAGGGGGAGTTATAGCATAAAAAAGAGAAATTCAGCTTGTTTGGCAAATTTCAGGGAGTCATGATCGCCCCCTCCCGCTTCTAGATCCGCGCTTGCTCTGAATTTAAATTTCAAAAATCATAAATCTCTTAGATAACTAGTTTGACCTCGTCATGTAAACTTCTCGTATCTTATCTTTGCACTTTATGGGAAAATTACCTCAAAACTTAATTCTGCACGTGTAATTTAAACTCTGTATAATCAAAATAGTGAAAATTTAGTTTAATATCTGCATAAACAATGAAAGAATGATGGAAAAGATGGTTTTCAAGTAAACGATATGTACCTTTTTTTCATTTCTCACAAAGGCCTATAAAATGACACACGCTGTCATCTAATTAGAACTAATTATTCGTTTTCAAAAGAATTCTATTCATCTCGCGCCATTCATTTGCATAATATTTACATAAATACCCCATTAATTAATAAGACATTTCTTACGATGGAAGTTAACTATAGCATACGTTTTAGATCATACAATCATCATAAACATCATTAAAGAATACATGACAAGCTTGGTTTGGATGCAGGGAGGTCATCTGAGTATGAAGTGGGAAAAAAAAAACAAGGGAGGCGGATACAACTTATGGATAGCAAATTATTAGTTGTAATGAATGTTAGAATGCAAAATTTACGCCCTACCCCTCATTCCCCTGCCCCTCCTAACAGAAAGCTTATATGATTCTATTCACTTTCAAATAAGGCTTACTATTCTTGAGATTCCAGGAGAAGGTCGAACAGAATGGGAAACGATGGAGATTGACTGGTGTGATAGTGTGCTGTGAGTCTGTATCTGGTCTTTGGCTTGGGATTCTGTTAATCGCCCTACCTCTCATTCCCGTGTCCCTGCTACCCGAAAGGTCTTCGTCAGATTCTAGGAAAAGGTCGAACAGGTTTGGCAACAGTGGAAATTTAATGGTGTGATAGGTACAGATGTATCATGTCTTTGGTTTGGGATATGCTGTTAATAGCCTGTCTTTTGTTTACTTCATCTGAGCGTACTTGGACTTGAGAGCAGATGAAACAATGAATTGGCTGTCAT
This sequence comes from Pinctada fucata, assembly GCA_028142955.1. Classification (NCBI taxonomy): domain Eukaryota; kingdom Metazoa; phylum Mollusca; class Bivalvia; order Pterioida; family Pteriidae; genus Pinctada; species Pinctada fucata. Next base: position 11,260,486 of record AP027112.1, on the reverse strand, counting down.
TGGCACATTCGAAAGAGTGTGTCTAGATCAGCAGGGTGGGAATTTAGCATATGATTTAAAAAAAAAACATGTATGCAAAACGGAGAAATATCAAGATACTTCTACATGTATTTGGCAAATTCAAGAAGTGGGGGGGGGGGTTCCTGACTTCTCAGTCTCTCTCTGGATCCGCGCCTGGCTTTACTATGATGTTACTCGTACTCTGTTGCCTGTCTGTCTGTTCTGTCAAGTGCTTTATAGTTTGGTTAGGGCCTTGTCCTGTGTTACGTGATATGAAATGATCTAGGACGTACGATTATAATATGAATCGTTTCATGTAGGAACTTGGTATGTGGCATGTGCACTTGTACTTGAGGAGGGTAACATAGATAGGGTTGGTATCTATGGAAGGCAGGATGACCTTGTTTTATATTTGTATGGTCCAGGTGTCTGCATGATGCATGATAATGAGCAATTATTCTTATGTGCAGTGAAGATCTGAAGGCTGCTCCTGTGTATTTTGTACAGGAACATGGAATTCAGGGAATAATTTTGGCATTCTGCTTGGCTTGTTACAAATGTACTATTTTTTCCTTTTTCTTTGTATATTGGTGATAACGTTTGATAATTCAAATGGAAGCATCTTCTGTTTGCTTGATGTAGGCCCTGTTATCCGTTGAAGAAACAGAAATTTGAGTTGTCAGAGTCAGGTCTGGTTTGGTTGACCATTTCTGAACAAGAAATCTTGATTGGTAAAGTTTTTCAAGGGTTTTAATGAAGAATTTAATCGAAAATTCTATGAAATTCGACTCAAGGCTCCCTCCCCCCCCCCCCCCCGACTCCTCCTTCTCAATGAATATGATTCATTCACTAACAAATTTTTAAGACAAACCATATAAACATGGCGTAGCATTACTAAGTGCATCGTTGTTTATTTGTTTATTTGAGATTCCATACACTCGCACGTCAAGGTCTTGGCCCATCACCTCCCAAATTTGTGCGAGTTTCTGTTGCCCACTGCAAAATTAGCCATGTTGTACTTCCTCTATTATTTTCTAAAAGAAAGGTAAATTTAAATTTTAATCGTTTAGATAGCAAGATTTGAGTCACTTTGTGTAATTAAACAGAGCATGGACTTTCCAAACCAATCTCGTCAAAATTTCGCCTACGCAAGGAGAACCGAATCACTTCCTTGTCCGTAAAATAGAACCAGAAATTAATGACCTAATATATTTTGCCAGATATAGGTAGATTTATTAAAAAAAACTTGCACGTTTTTCACAAAATTAATGTCCTGTTTTATTACATCTCTTATCTCGTAATATACCTAATGAACCTGAATTTGGGCGAATACACGTAGTCGTTGGTATTTTTGTTGATTAAAAAAGAAGAATGTAACGGTCCTTCTGCTAAAATGAAGAAAAAGACCAAAGAAGTACCAAATGTGGCCCCGGTTGCTGCATAGCTTTTGACAAAAATGAGACAAATTCAGAATACAAATCTTGCAAGGTTAATAATGCACTCATTAATCAAACATAAACTGTCCCATAACAATTATTATGAAATTATTCCATTTTCACTTAAAAAGTACTCGGCCAATACATGTGCGGATATAGGTAAATCTGGAGAATAACTCCATCGGAAAGGGACAACCTCAAATGACCTTCGATAAATTGCATGAGTAGGAGGATTTAAAAAAAAAATCCAGAGTGAAAGGGATATTAAACATTCCCCCTCCCCCCCCCCCTCCCCCAACAAAACGATCCCTTTTGCCCTTCTAATCCTGCGCTATAAATTCTTATCATATAAAAAATGTTGCCTGTCTGTCTGTCTGTCTTTCTGTCTGTATATTGTGATCGTCTTCATGTATAGTCGTTGTACATATACCTAACATGCACCGTTTAACATTATTAACCATGCACCATCTCATATCACGCTCTCATGATCCTGGTCACACGTCACCAATTCGAGAAAGGTGCAGTCTGCCTTTTGTATACTGTTGATTAAAGAAATTCGTATACACTGATGTATGGCACCAGAACCCGTGAGCAGCCGGCGGCGACCCGACCAGTGTGGACTTACCAAGGCTCTTCTTGTGCTCTGGTTACTATGTTCAGACACGATCAGACCTTGGAACAAGTCTGGAAGGAGCAACTTGACCTATATATTAACTCTTCTGCATGCAGTATATATGTTGTAGATATATACCTCCAAATTCTTGATGTATATTCTTTATATTTTCGACAAATGCTTACATATCTGCATTTCATTCTAGTAGATTCTCTTTCTCTGTAGTAGATTTTTAGAATACTGTTCCGGTAGCCACTGGATTAGTTTAAAAATGAGTTACTTGGTGAAAACAAAATTGAAGAGGACATCGTTACTTGCTCTACCGTTCTGAAAAACAAGCATTCGTGGTATTTCTTGAAGTTGAGATCTCTAACTAGATAGAGGAAGATTTGTTACGTAAGAGCTTGGATTTCGCAACAATTTAAAGGATCCGAAATTGACCGGCCGTATTATTCATTAGGCTCAGTGCTTGATGGGAAAATGACCATTTTAAAAATTCAAACTCTTCCGGGAGTGTTATATTATACCATTATGAAATAGATGACATGGTAATGATATGTGCTTGATGAATCAAGAGGATATAGGGCCCACTGACAGTGATCTTTTAACATCTGTTGTTCCTTTTCCTTGGGGATACGTTGCATTGAGGCATCCTTTTGTCTTTTTGCTTGCAACAGACATTTTGTCTGACGTTGATTTTGATTTCCGTAAGATGATACAATGCAGCCTTTTTGTGAGAATGACTCAATCTCCATTAACGTCTTTTGCTAGGGACTCCATGTCTTCTTGACTTTCAGTAATGAAACCTTAATTTATTGAATGCAGTCGCCAAAAGCTCGGCATCGGCTTTGTCTACACAGAGGTTCAAAGTCAGTTGGTATAAAGGCAAAATATGCTCGACATTTTCATCGTCTGCAATTTTCGTCGTCTGCAATTATTGTCGTCTGCAATTCTGAAATTAGTTCCTATCTTATTTTTATGAACACAAGAAAAATATAAACAAGCATTCACTGGATGAATAGATTATTCATAATATAAGTATATAGTTTGTAAGCGCATTTATGCAATGTAATAACAAATAAAAAAAGACCATTTGTCTGGAAACCTTTTATTTGCACTTGGTATTCCCGATTTCTTGTCGAGTAAGCATGACGAAATTTTTTTTTGAAACATTTGAATTTTGATGCTGCAGCATGTGATCTATCTTGCGGACAAGAATGGATTATCCTATTACGTATTGTAATTCTATTTTTAAGGCTAAGTTTTTTCTCAAAGTATTTTAAACTAGACCTTGAATAGGAGATGCTTGGGCACGGGTTTTAAATTATGAAGTTTCTTTGTGGAGTTGTATTGTTGCCATTCAAATCGAACACTTGTGAATAATAGGACTGATTTAGTAGCCTCTTCATCGAAAGAATTAGTCATATGAAGGTGACAAAAAGAACATTTTAGAGTAGAGAAAGATTGAGCACTTGCAAAATAGCTCCGTCATTATTTTCGAACACTCCTTTGAAAGACATCATTATTGCATACTCAATCTTTCATAAGTTGTTTCATCATATTTTATGGACAAATGTTTAAAATTGAGTCACATTTATCTGACAGCTCGTTGAACGATTGTATGCAAGTCTATCCAAAGGAAGATCAAAGGTACTGTATGCTGATACATGAATATTTAAATACAATGAAATGACAGTCGTGCATCTCATTGTGAAATATTCAAATTGCGAGGATTTTCAAAGAAAAAGTAATCATTCAGATTATTTCAAATCGACGATTTTGTGAAATATAAATAGGAATTGTCAAATGCACACAAGTATAATTGTATATTGCTTCGAAATACATTTGTACCATCAACTATGTACTGTGAACATGTAGTTCTAATGTATATCTGTTTGGTTTCTGCTATCGGTATTGACCAAAATGTTTAAGTCTATAGTTACCGCCAACATTAATTATATACCATGGTCCTTGGATTTGTTTGGTTTTCTTATACATTATTTTTGAGCCGTTTTCCCTCCAAAAATGTCAATATATGACGTCAGATTATGATTTTTTTTTAACCATTGACACAGTTTTGATTAACCTTAAAGTTTGCGATTTGTTTCCCGGAAGCAATGAAGTATAAAGCTTTAAGGAGGATGAATAGTTTAAAAATTTTCGTGAAATCACTTTTACTTAAAAGCGATTCTTTGCAATGGATACAGCTATCATTGTTATTGGATAAAGCTTTTCTTATTAAAGAATTCAATGCTGTATTTCAGATTTAAGGTGGATAAACAGGTGCGCTACGTGTTCTAGCGTTTTCTAATAATCGGCTAGGGGAGGAACTCTGAAATTTAATCTACCCTTAAATCCCTTATTTTAGCACCTTGCGTCACACCAGTATGAAGTCAAAATTTTAATCTAATTTTTCAAATGAAAAGAAGTGATGTAGTATTATTCGCAGCATGTAAAATCCCCTTTCTGTTTGGCCAAAGCCCTGTCTCTAGTATAAGAAATGAGATATAGTGAACGCTAACTTAGGGCCATTTCAGGTCACAGTTATCGGCCCTTCATTGGCTCTGCAGGTTAGAAATTCCGATCCCCCCATTTATTCTTTTGGACGACTTATTTTGAATAGCAACCCAGCTTGATCCTATTTTATGTCACAAAGATGGGTTTGACTGTAGTCACCTGAAGCGAATGAGTATTGAAGGGGACGGGGGTGATCTCCCTTAAGTCTACCGAAACGTGAAATAAGGGTTTGTAAATCGTGTATTTGGTTGACTTAGGTTTTACATTATTACCTTCAGAATCGGTAAAATTGGAACAAACTACTTTTTTTTTAAAAATCTGTGTTGAATTTTCACGTGTACTTACCATAGAAGGTCATGTAGGACTATTTCGAAAGAGTATAGTCTTCAATATTGACGTGGCAGATTTTTGAATGGAATTGTGAACTACTAGTATATACATATATATATAGAGAGAGAGATACTATTGAGAAAAATATTACATAAATTGCTTATCGACAAACATACAGTTCTGTCAAGTTGTTCTTGGATGGTCTGGACTAATGATCCAAATCAACCGAGGATACGAAGGCGGATCTAGATTTTCGAGGGCGTCCAGTTCGATGAAGACAACCCATGATTTTGAAAAAAAAAGACTTCGTATAAACTCGAAAAAGACAGCTTTTTGACAAATTCCAAGATGAAGGGTTTTTACCCCCTTCCTTCCCTTAAGATCCTCTCTTGTGATACGTGTAGATATGCTACCGTATTTATAATGATTTGTCTTGATATCTTTTGAGAGAGGGTCTTCCATATAAATCTTCAGTGATTCCATATCCCCATATTTTCATACTCTATCAGACCCTAATAGATCTAGCGCCAAAAAATCTTGATTTCTTTGGCAGAAACGCATTCGTCTTTATTACTTTTCGTGCTTCATTTGCGTCGTCCTTGTCCGTCATTGGAGTCGATACAAAATAACACTTCCATGATCTTTATCTTCAAATGTGCCATTTCAGATCCTTTCAGATGAACCAATTTCTGCGGCTTTAATTTCGCTGATTACTCCTTAATTTTAAGTTTCCCTCAAGGTCTACATAAATAGATTTATAGTCCTTATTATTTCTAATTGAATGTATTTTACTTTGACGGAGGCGTCACTCCAATTTCCCGGTTCATATCAACATCTAAATAAAGGCAATATACGAATGTGTCTGCTATCAAATTGTTGATCAATGGATTCCTTGGCCTTAATTATGATTTATTACTGAAATTGATATTTTTCTGTAAATTACGACATTAAATGTCTGTTTTATGACATCGTACAGCCTTCCTTACTTGTTCACATGTCATAGGTTTCCTCTAGTGTTGCGAGCATCACAGAGATGTTTACCAACTCCTGGACAATTTGAGCACGGGCGAATCTATAGTATCTCAAAAAGGGGATGCAACATGTGGGTCCTCTGTGATGGATACCTTAACTATTGTTTAAAAAAAACTTTGCTCAAAATTAGAGCTAATGCCATACCTTCGGCGTCGACGTCGTTGTCGTTGTCCGTAGACAAAACTTTAACCTGGGCTATATATCTTGAACTATAAGGGGTAGGGCTTTGATATTTCACATGTAGATACCTTGTGACGATACCTTTCATTTGAGACCATGACCTTTGACCTAGTGATCTTGACCTTGGACTTTGACCTACTTTTCAAAAACCCTGGTTTCTGACAAAAACCTGTATAGGCGAGCTATGTAATCTTTGATTACCCTATGTTTTAAAAAAAGTTTAATATACGGTAATTTGATGGTCACTCGCCGGTTCTATGATGCATGATGTATATTGCTGAAGTGGTCATTATCAAAATTACTTGAAAATTAAGGGAGAAAAAACTTAGGCAATTCATCATATTATGCAATCGTTGAAAATAATCAGAAAACTGACATTCAGACGTCTGTTCCGAACATTTTAGGTCAAGCATGGAACCCCGGCCGCCATCTTTGATAATAGATCACGTGATAAATCTACTCCATCTAAATTGACGCTATAATACATAAATTATGCTAATTTACATGGCTACACTGCATGATCAAACACTTGCGAGATTTGAGTTAGACTCGTTTATTCCCCAATTTTAGCTAATCAAAATCTCCATGGTCTGTGGGTATGATTTTTATGCCTTTTCAATGTGCCTTTTGATTCTCGTATCTTCCATATATAGTTGTGTAACTGCGACACCCAATGATTGAGATCAAATTGAGCGACTGAGACGGCGTTTGAAAACACGTCTATCAAATAATATAAAACTGCCAAAACACTTTTAAGATGGCACAGATATGTAAATTGTAAGCCAAAATATGTATGTAGATCGATTTTGATTATTCACATGTAAAGTTGTAAAGTCAACAGCATCAAAAGCTTGTCACACGGCATATCATCCATGAAAACGACGTTTAACATTTTTGGTATGTGGGAATAGAGAACTTGCAGATCCGGTTATGAGAAAAAAAAAACCTGAGAAAAATTAGCTTTTACTTAAGACTGGTTTTCATAAAGTTCGTTTGCTCTTGGAAGTTGAACAAAATGTTTGAAAAAGCGATGCGTTGTCTGACTCGATTCACGAATATTCACGAATCACAAATATTCACGAATCACAAATATTCACGAATCATGGATCCTAAAACATTACTTTTGAATCTATTGAAACTAGAGTTTAAAAAGAAGTGTCAAAATGTACTAATTTATCTATTTGTTTCATTGTTTTCTGGTTTCTACAGGGAAAAATAAAGAAAAATCAAGTCAAAGGTTAGAAATTCATCGTCCACTGACTCACTATGAAAATAAGACTCATTCACTAGTTCATGAGCAACAGAGAATGTCAATGTATCAAAAGTACATTTTCTTTAATCTGGAAGTTTTTTATCCGACATTTTGTTAATAATTTCAATAAGGTTCGAATCCACCCGTACAAGGAACACATTCCTACATCGCCAAGATAAAAGTAATCGATTAGAAGTTAAATTTGATAGATATATCGGCCCTTCTCAATATGAATTATCGACAAAATCATCCCATAATTCGTTCATAATCCCTTGTGAATAGCCGAGAATGCTATTGCGGTCCTTTATCAATGTAAGGGTTATCAAAGGGCAGGATTTAAGAAGCTTTCTTATCACTTGATGACAGGGGAGAAGAAAATCAAAAGATAAAAGTTGAAATATGAATGGCGATTATACAGTCGCGTAGCCTCAAATACTAGGAATGGGTATTCCCGATTCGTCGACTTCAATTAAGTCATTATAGGTGTTAAAGGGGCCATCAAAAGGGCACATATAGATTAAGCATTAACTAATTAGTACTCTTTTTATTGACCTTTCATATAAAGTATGTACTCTTTTTTCCTTTTCTTTTTTCACGGAATCACGTTTTTTTTTTTTTTTTTTTTTTTTTTTTTTTTTTTTAATTGTAATGATCTCTGAGCGATATAAGTCTCTTATCGGCATAAATTTATGTCCTGCATCTCTATTCATCAGTTCATTATCTGCAATAACAGCCAAGCAAAGGCCGGAAAACTGATTTTCATGGTATTTGCTAAGTCCAAGGGCCATAACTCTTGCGAAAATTGGTCAATCGAAATTAAAGTCGAACTTGATCTGTATCATAATGTATTCACATAATAAAAATCAGCTCATAATCCGTTTACAGCCAAGAAATGTCCGGAAAACTTAAAATTTCATGAAATTTGCTAAGTCCACTTGTAACAAGTATTAGCTTTTACAAAAAGCTTGCCGGCAGTTAGCTGACATAAATTTAATAAATGTTGTAAAATACTAGTAAGAAAAAAATGGAATAAACGATGTACATGTATATATCTATAATATTTGAAAAGTGTATTCATATAAAGACAAGCGCATCTTAACAGATTGAACAAAGACACATTACATCACACGATCAAATCTTAGCTTTCTATACTCATCACATATACACTTTGACAGGTAAACTACAGGTAAACTTTATACTTATTAGTTAATTATTAGTCTACCTGTGCCCCTTAGATGGCCCCTTTGACACCCAATTAAGGTGATTATCATATAATTGAAGTCGACGAATCGGGAACACACCATATCACTGCAGTATCGGGCATTTTTCGAAATGGTTCTAAGTCACGTGACTCGCGTAACTAATCGACCTATGGTGGCCATCTCGAACATCCTCGAGCCTTTCCGTAGGACTTTACGAACACGCAACGGAAAGACCCGAGATTATGCGATTGACTCAACATAGCGAAGTGCAAAAATGTACCTTCAATTTTAGCTTTTGAACTTTGTCGCTGCTATTTTGCCGGGAGAAAAGCTAAAGAATCAAGGGGTTTTTTGTACACATACAGACGGACGGATATAAAGCCACGACGTCGTTTCATAGCTCTGAAATCTTTGCTCCAGCTCCTTGCAATTTAAAAACAAAATTCGGCACCGCAGTATTCTAATCAATCATATAGTTAAACCCCCACGCCAAGTTTTGTTGATTCTAAACAAATAGTTACATTGTCCACCCAGCGACTATATTGACTTTCTCCAGGATCATTGACCCAGGAGGTATAGAAGAAACTCTGTTTTTATGTTTGCTTGACATTACTATGAAATGAAATGATCATATTTACTTCGAAATTTTTCTTTTTTAATTCGTATTCTGCCTCTTGTTCACGTACGGAAGAGGAAAAAGGAAAAAAAGGGATAGGTTACACTGACTGAAAGATCAACGACCCTGGCTTCTTGAAGGGAAATTTTTTTGGTGTCTTTGTCATGCAACAGAGTTTACCAGTTGGAGGTGTTTTATTGAAAATATCTGTGTTTGTCTTAACTCATTTATTAATGTCCTTTGAAGGATTGAAGAACTCAGGATTCCAGCTTTCATTAGATCTATTTCTTAAACCAACAAAGGCTTGCTTTTTGTTGATAGACTACTGTATGGATATCTCACAAAGAGGGCACTACTCTACTCTCCGCTAACAGCGTAGCGCCCTCATACTTTGTGTTTGGTCAATCTCCATTAGATGGCACTCTTAAGTTGACATTTCACTCTGGATTGCTTCATCATGGTTAAATCAGAAATTACATAAACAAGATAAGACATACATTGAATTCATTTCCAGATTTTAAAAAAATTGAACGTCAAAACTCAAAACTTCTATTTCTTAGCAATTATTTTATCACATACTGTAAAACAGTTAATACTGCGAGTTTTATTTAATAAACGTTGCCAGAATGGAAAATGATCGATATCAAATTTGAAAATCAGAGCCAATATTTGAGGTTGTAAAAGGTCCCCAATGTAGACGATTATAGGTGATTTGGCCGTTATAGATTTTGAATTTAAGTTTGCCCTCTTGTTATTCAGCTCCTAAGCAAACAAACGAACAAACATGGTCGAGGGACACTCCAAATTTGGGTAGAAGAGAGTGAAATCTTTCAGATAAAGGGATTTTCTCAATGTAGAATTCATGTCTTAACACTTTGTACAAGCAGATCAGAGGATAAGAGATCGTGCATTATCTTGAAATGGAGAAAATGCTATTGAAATGGCAAAATATAACGATTTATGATCGATGCGATTGATTATGTTGCCGGCGAAGTAAAGCGAAATGTCGTACATGTTCATCAGTCAGTCTGTCCGTCTCATGGCGGACCCATCTGGCTGCAAATTCATCTAATAATCATTCGTGAAGGAAAAAATATGAAGCACTTGTGTTTACAGGCATTGCCCAGCAAAAAGAACAAAAAAATCGAAATAAAAAAGCTCTTAATTAACATACAGAAATCCAAGTCAAATCAAGTTTGTTTTCTTTAAAGATTTATTTTCAATATTTTCAGTATAATTTATGCAAGATTTTTTCAATATTCTCTTATATGTAGATGGATCATTCACCAATGAAATTTACTCAGATCCTACGAAGAAAAGCGAAAAGACACTCAAGCAAGGTTAAAGTTTGAACTCTAACCTATACACGATATGATACACTTATTACTTGATTTGTGTTCATTTTCTTCTAAATCTAACGAGGACTATTGCTGACTTGACACACTAACAAGTCAAACGTTGCATTCTCCTGTGCATCCATCCGATTTCTCCACTTTGAAATTACACAATGTGATCTGCCGCATATGGCCTTAAAAGTGATCTTTCACATACTGCATTGTAAGTGATCTGCCAAATATGGCCTTGCAAGTGATCGGTCACATATGACCTTGTAAGTGATCTGCCACATATGGCCTTGTAAGTGATCTGCCACATATGGCCTTGTAAGTGATCTGCCACATATGGTCCTGTAAGTGATGTGCCACATATAGTCTTAATTGTAAGTGATCTACCACATATGGCCTTGTAAGTGATCTGTCACATATGGCCTTGTAAGTGATCTGTCACATATGGCCTTGTAAGTGATCTGCCATATATGGCCTTGTATGTAATCTGTCATTTATGGCCTTGCAAGTTAGCTACCATATATGACCTTGTAAGTGATCTGCCACATATGGCCATTGTAAGTAATTTGTCACATATGGCCTTGTAAATGATCTTCCACATAGGGCCTTGTAAGTGAACTGACACATACTGCATTGTAAATGATCTGCCACATATTGTCTTGTAAGTGATCTGTCACATATGGCCTTGTAAGTGATCTACCACATATGACCGTATAAATGATCTACCACATATGACCTTGTAAGTTATCTGCCACATGTGGCCGTGTAAATGATCTACCACATATGGCCTTGTAAGTAATCTGTCACATATGGCCTTGTAAGTAATCTGCCACATATTGCCTTGTGAATGATCTGCCACATATAGCCTTATAAATGATCTGCCATTTGGCCTTGTAAGTGATCTGTTAAATATGACATAAGTGATCTGCCACATATGACCTTGTTAGCGATCTGTCAGATATGGCCTTGTAAATGATCTGTCACATATGACCTTGCTAGTGATCTGCCACATATGGCCTTGTAAGTGATCTGCCACATATGACCGTGCAAGTGATCTGCAATATATGGCCTTGTAAGTGATTCGCCACATATGGCTTTATCAATTATCTGCCATTTGGCCTTGTAAGTGATTTTTCACATATGCCATTATTTGCAAGACGATTCATGATCACGATTTTCTGATGAGTGTGTGATCCAATGCACTGACTGCACAAAACTAAAGTATGGAAATTATATGATGCTACTTTAAGAGCTCAATACAGAATAAGACGGATGGAAAAACTTCCTCAGGTTGTTGCTGACCTTTTTTGTTAGAAATGTGTGAAGTCAATCCAATCCAAAAGCACCCCCAAAGTTTGCTATTCTGAGGGAACTCCCTCTCGGTCAGATGATGAAGAAAGCATTGAGCACGTTCTATTTATGACAACAAATATTATGATCAACTGCTTCTCCTTGTACTAAGGTCAAGGTTCAAGGATTTTCCTGGTCCGCTTATGTAATATGTCAACGTGTCAAGGTCACAACAATTATTTCTGGTTGAGATATAACATAATGTGTGCATAACATGTAATGGGGATTCACTGTACTAGACTCTATGTACCTGACAATAGTTTGAAAAATAATACACTTCATGAAGGGTTCATCTTTTTGCAATATATTTATAATAACTACAGAATAATTTTAATTTAACCATTGATTGAAAAATTGAGTACATACACTTCCACCAAACTCTCAGAATGATATTATGATTTACCTCGGAATGTTTTAATTTAAAAAAAAAAGTATTATAGAATGTTCATCAAGATTCTCAAGATAGACATCGATTTAAAATAATACAAGTTTTAAAATTGCAATGTCATTGTATATATATTGAACCAACATAAATGATAAATGTATTGAGAGAATCAGTTAGACTTAAGAAAAGGCACAAAGTTTAAATATTCATCTTTTAAATTTCATATTAGGTAATTTCATAATATGAATGTTTGTTCAAGTATATCTAAATACAATGTAGATAGGAATTGCTTTGTCATTCGTTGAATGTTCAGTTTATACTTGTTGCATATATATATATGCATCGCCTAAGAGACTTTAAAAGCTTAAGCCAATTTAAAGGAAATAAGACACAGATATAGAATCGAGATGAAAGAGATGTCATGACCTAATTCCCATCGTCCCGAGGGAAAAGAACCCAGAATTCATTTATTGCTAAAAATCGATGGGTTCAAAGGTCAAGGACACCGTCAAGGTCAATAAGTTGTAAGGAGTAGTGTCTCAAAAATTTTACAATGAAATATTTATTATGAAATTGTTACAAAATATCATATTTAAGTCTATTACCTATTTTAAAATGTTGATGGAATATGTATACCCATGGAATGAAAATAAAGATGTTAAATAAAAAAAAAATTAAAAAGTTATAATTTGTGTCTGAATATTATCAAAAAACATTTGTTTCTAGGGTCACAAAAGATTTAAACGTACAAAAGGCCTGCATAATGATTTCTAAAACTCAAAGAGAGAGAGAGAGAGACAGACAGACAGAGCGAGACAGAGAGAGAGAGATAGATTCATTGAATGCAAGTTATGGAAGACTGGTTGCGTTTCATTGCCTGTTTTATTAGAATGTGAAATGGATTTGCATATTACAGTGCGTAAAAATTCGCCTTGTTGCAGTTACAAAGTATAGCTAAAACTTTAAAAATATGTATGGTTATGGCCTCTCGTGAATTTCAGGCAAGTAAATATTTATAAAGGCTATATTTTAAGAGCTGTTATGTAAACACGCACGTGCCTGAACATCCAAACCGAAACAGGAAGTTATGATTATCTCCTTCAACTTCAAATCACTTGAAAATTTAAAGAAAAATATCGGTGAATTCTATCTCAGAAACGGGGGGGGGGGGTGGCTTTGTATTTAAGTTTTTAAGTATATATAATTCTTATCGAAGATGAAGCGGTTTCGGTCGGTGTTGGTATCTCTTACCATAAGTTCACAAGAACGTGTTGACAAGAGAGAGAGGGAAAGAGAGAGAGACACTCCGAAGTACAAATTTCCACGACGTTATGTTCCTGTTAAAAGTGTGTAACATAAACATTTTATTTCGAAGATTATAGGGTCTGAAATTCTAATTCAGAAGTTTCTGAAAAAAAAAATTAATTTCAAATTTTATACAGAGAGAAATCAGAAGAGAAAAGAAAATGAGAAAGAGAAGAAAGAAAAAGCAACGAGATCCCCAGGCTATGCTGGAGTTACGGAAGAAATTTCTCAACCAAGCGAAGAAGTATTTTGGTGTCCCATATGCCAAAAAGTATTGGTCACCCGACAGTGAGTATATCATGTGTGTCTTAAAATTCTACTTTGAAAAGTTCCTTCTTATAATGAAAAAAATCTTTCACGAACACCCCCCCCCCCCCCAAAAAAAAAAATTCCGAATGGAAAAACTATCATCTTTGTAATTATATGTGTTCTTTGCTAACACTCCATTGCTGTATATATAAGATGTCTGTACCTTTTTCAGCGGAGGAACATTACTCAAAAATATTCCTGGACTGTTGCGGTCTTGTACGTCAGGTAATGAGAGACCTGGAAAAGGATTTTGGTTTCCGACTGGGTCCTTGGAATCAGGCCTATATGTATGACACTCTTCCCATTACTTTAACTAGCGAGAAAGATATGAAACCTGGTGATTTAGTGTTCATGTCCGGTGTCTATCCTAGTCCAAAAGGTACTCCATTATATTTGTTTGTACCGTACATTGTATATTGTGCATGTATAAAATTGACGATAATGAAAAGGACGATCAATTTTATCTTTTTAAACACTGCAGTATCAATCATTTAAATTGCCGCATTTAGTAATGAGTAAAGGTTGTGCATAGAAATTTCAAATTCAGAAATAGAGAAAAATCATTCAGATTTTGCTGAGGTATGCACAATTTAACTTTTTTAACCACACTAAGATACAGATTTCATGATATGGTGCAAGTAAATGCTTCATGGTCAGTCATATTTATTTGTTACCATAAGCACGGCAGCAAAAACATTTCATGACCCACGTGGAGATTTGGGCGGGAGATGGTTGCAAGACGATAGGCGCTCGCTGGAACAACGGCAAAGTGCAAGTATGGGACCATTACAAGTTCGAGGCCAAAAGCTTTCACAGTGCACAGTATTACTTCAAGTCAATTGACACCTGGCTTATGGGAGTTTGTAAAAGGTAGTGTTATATATCTTCACACTCTATTTGTGGCGAAAATTCATAGGCGGATCTAGATTGTTTTTCTGGGGGAGTCAGGGACCCGCTTTCAGACGGAGGATGTCGTAGAAGGCAATGGTGAATTATGCTAATTTTTGTGAAAATAACAGTGAAATAGAAAGGGTGGACCCCCTCCCCAATTTTTCTGGATCCGCTCATGTACACTGAATTTATGCTTAATTTGCACTTGGATGAAATATCAGAGCTATATATTCATATGATAAATAAGGGAAAACATTTAAATGCATTAAAGCAGACAAGGTTCTCGACAAATTTATAAACGATAGGATTTCCAAAAACTGAACATTCTTTGCTTGCATGAGGAAAACATAATTACGTACTTTCATTGGCAAATTGATGCATGTCAAAGGTTATTAAAACCAATTATTAGGTTCTTTAGAGGAGAAGTGCGAAAAATTGAGGATTTAAAAGCTCATATCTGTTTTCATGTTTTGGTTGCTTCAGAATTTTGAGATAGACTTTTAAATAAGTTCATCGGACTAAATCTTCGGCTTTATGCCCCCGTAATCGGAGATTCGGGCGTGTAGTTTATGGCTTGTCTGTCCGTCTGTTTGTCCGCAATATCAAATTGTTCGCATGCTGCATGTGCTATCATGTCAGTGATGGTTGAAGCCGAAGAAGAGAAAACCTCAGCTGTGAATATCTGAAGAAAATTGCTTGAGAATTGACCTAAATGTATATGAGGATTTTATGACCTTTATCATTGGCCTATGGTTCGTCATTTTGAATTCAATTTCTTAGAAAAATATCGGACGTTTTTCGCCTTTGAAGCATTGCGACTTTCATAATATTGAAAAATTTTAAAATGAACTTTGTATAGAAATAATTAAGGCACTGATTTTATATACGTCCCTTTTCTGTGTCACGGCTTGTAAAACGGTATCATGCCAACGTCAACTAGTTGTAGCCTGTCCCGTTCTCCGCACGCTGTCCAAACAATGACTTTCCATGGCCAGGTAAATTTGCTTTAAGACCTCTTCTTCCAATATTTACAATATCACAGATTTATACGGTGTCAAAAAGTCATTCACTTTGATATGGACTTGAAAAGGATAATCATGCCGGTGGAAAGTCAATTCAATTGTCATTCTATGCAAATATTTATCGCCATCTTATGTTGTCTTGGTTCTAAACGACATAGTCCGGATGGGCGCCTGACATATTGTATTCTTTCCACGCGTGGGTCTAGATTTTTCCCATAGGAGTTCAGCCTGAGCGAAAAAAAAGGGGAGGGGGGATTCAGGCAATAATTTAAAAAAAAAAAAAAAAAAAAAAACCAAACAAACCTGTATTCTTAATATTGCAAGAATTGGAGATGGCGTACCATGCGAAATAGTCGATGACCTACTGAAATATGTATTATACATGTACTTCTGAAATAAATTGCCCATTGAAACTATTGAAAGTCTTTGAAAATGGCCACTAACCATCCCTACACAGTCCACAAGCCCCCTCCCTCCCCTATTTTTCTAGATTCGCGCATGTCTTTTATCCTAGGGTCGTATAATGTCTATTTTATGAAGTGAAAGGGTCGTTAATGGGATCAGCCTCTATGTTACATTCATATTCCATTTTATTTCCCTGGGATCAAAGAACTTATTATAAAGATTTCGGTCACGCCAAGTGCTCGTAATTCTTACCCGGAACCTGTTAGATCACGGACGATATGGCGACTGTTTTTTCCCGCCAAATTTCACGTATATTTTAATGCACATCAATCATCTTTTATATTATTTGACTTAACCGTTTGTCAAGGTGTGTTATTGTTATAAAAATAGAATATCAAACATGACAGAATTTCTTTTTCAAATACTGAAAATTAAAAACAAACAAACACACAAGTTAATAATAAAAAGACTTTTTAAGAGCATAGAAAACAAGAAGATAAAAAAAGAAAGAAAGAAAACTCTTACATCTGTTCCGGATGCTCTAGTTATGTCAACTTATGCTTACTTCAAGAACATTTGTTCTATTTTGTCTCATGATGACTTGTGTAAATTTACTCTTAGCCGGAAAAAAACCCGCATACATTATAAAGTGTACACAGCCTGATCAAAAATTCAAAAAGCATAAACATGTATGGAAAATCCTGCTGATTTTCTATCCAGATATTGCCAATTTCATATCGAAAATTGCTTTTTCTTCATAAAGTTGTTAATATTTGATCTTGATAATTCGCCTTCTTCGGGACTGCACCTCGTACCCTATAATAAACTACACTCTGAATTAAAAATAAAAGAAGATCGGAACAAAAACTGAATGTTTTCCGGGGTAATAAAGCATCCAGATATTTGTCGATGGTTACTTAATGGGGGCGATCTTGGGTGGCTCGGTACAGTAGGAAATCACTTGTAATGATTCAGAATTTATTGAATGCCTGATATGTAAATGTCATAAAATTGGAGAGGAGATCAAATGTGATTGTAGTTCCATATAAAACTTAACAATAGAGGAGGTTGATAAGGTGGGGTATGTGTACATATTGTGTTCGGTCTTATATGAAAATTGTGTACTAGGGGAAATTCAGAATTTACTGAACAAGTAAAGTTGTGACGTCATCACGGCATAACCAATAATCGTCAGCTACAGACAATTTGTAAAAAAAAAAAAAAAAAAGAAACCCATCAATCCTATGAAATGTCATATTACCAACCCCCCCCCCCCCCCCCCCCAAAAAAAAAACAAAAAACAAAAACAAAACAAAAATCACCCCCCCCCCCTCCAATACTCAGAAAATGCCTTTAATTTCAATATCCTAAAGAAACAAAGGTACATGTATTGACTTACTAGATGATATTTTAACGCTCTTGCTTAAGATTGTGGAATTCTATTCCTTCATTGAAACATCAGTAATAGAAATTTCTCTTATCCCGCGGGTCATGTGCATTAAGAAAATATGATTTGAATGAAAGAGCTTTTGTTCGAGTGTCATGAATATGCATGTAGACGGCCTATTGGATGCAGCGTTTGTGAAGCCTCGTGTGCCGAACTAAGTGCACGAGGCATTGTAAGGTTTCGGGCATACGGTGCAATCAATTATAGAAAGGAATTCTATAATTATGTCGTATTTTCAGGTCATGTTATCCATACATCTGCAATAATAAGTCTTAATATAGCCGTCCAGAATTACCTCTGACTTATGACTTATTTTCTTCGTTCGCTTAATTACACACACTGAATGCACCGTGGAAAATAATTGAAAGTTCCTTGTGCAACCGTCATGAAGTTTGTATTTGGTTTCATCGACTCATATTTTCAATGTGTGAGGGATGGAAGTAGGCAAATAGGGGAAAGTCGGGAGGGTGAGGGGGGGGGGGGGGTTAGGTGTAATATGGTATGTCCAATGTTCTGGTGTGGTCTTTTACTGGGCCCGGTTACCCACACAAGAAGGAATGATGGAGAAAAAAATTACTATTAAAACGATGAATCCTCTGTTGATTTCCTTATTCTATTAGTAAAAGTTTGGGTCAAGTTAAAATTAGGGACCATGCAATGACAGTGATAGGGAAGGACATTTTGTGAATGGGCCATTTCCAAGAGAGTTCAGAGACTTGAATAGATGATCTTCTTAAATGAATGAGCTTTTCCCCTTGACCCCTGTCCTTCCCAATCACTGCAATGATGTTATCTACTAGGGATGACATCTTCTATATGACGTATGACTACTGCAACGGAAATTTAAAACGAGCAAGAAAATGGAGAAATGCAGAACTCAACATTAGCATTCGAATTCATTCGCTTAGAAAAAAGAATTCAACTATTTTCCCCCTAGAAATTTAAGCATTTCGTTGGAATGAAACCGTTACGTATTCTGTCATGCCTAGATTGCGATACGTTAGTTAATTGAAAGAAATCTTTCCCTTTCTATGGCGTGTCGTAAATACAGCGTGCAAGTATCAGATAACTAAGACGCAAGCCATGCTAATGCCGAATAATTAAATATCCTTAAAATCCTGAAAAATTAAGGTAGCTAATTTCTAGCCATTGATGCGTGATGGCAGATCCAGTAATCAGATGTGTTGCTTAGCAACTGTTGATTTATATTTGGGTTTTCTAAGTATGGATGACGTTTAATAAGCATGGATGCATCGCCATGATAAAAAAATTAATCTTTTCATAGAAATCTAATTAAAGCGCACGATAGATACATCAAAAATGAGTGGCAACATAAATATACCAGAATAGAAAGGATGCTATTTGATGGAAATACGGAGCAATCAGGCACGGTCATGATTCCTAATTATTTAGCTTAGAAAAGGATTAACTCGCAGTTCAATAGATGTAATTGGAAAGAAAAAATTATTAGAACAACGGGAGACTTGAAATTTCAATCCCAATACACATCTATGATAATCGTTGAATATATTAAGTCTGCATGTACGTATTAGACAAGTTTTGACAGTGCCTTTTGGTCTTTCCAACGCACCACCGACTTTGCGAATTCATAATTTTCATCCATACATGATGATGAATTTGAATGAATGAGTATAAAGAGAGAATCAGGGGTTAATTGATAAAGTAATCATAGTCAAGACAGGAGGGCTTTTAATACCTATTGTTATTATGCATTAATTTTGTATTGATTTGATCGTCATGGCCGATTCAACTTTTGACCTTGGCTTTCTGTATGTGGCTATGAGCAAAGATTGTAACAATATTTATTCAAAGAAAATTGAATAAATTGAATTTATTTCTAGTTTGATTTTTAGTAAAGGGGAGGGAGAGAAAAAATATTCTAGAACCTCATTTTTCGAAATAATTGTTTAATGATTTAAATTGTTTCATTCTTTCCCCTAGCTTTTGCAAACAACACAAATGGAAAAGGCGGAAATTCAACCCTTCAAAGAAATCTGTATTTAGCTTGAAACAGAACCAAGAAACGACAAAAAAGGACACGGAAAATTCATTAGAAGTAGTCGGAAGAGGTGAATATAAAACAGACATTGTTACAAACGTGGCATCAGACGCAGATGGCGATTTTCCGGAAGCGGATATAGAGGACGCTGTAGAAGATTGCGATGAAATAGGAGATGAAGATTTTTGCTCGTCCAGCGAAGATGAAGGGGATGAAGACAACCAGCAAGTTGATTCGGGATCTGAAGACGGAACTGAAAGCGAAAGTGAAGACATAAACGCATTGCCAGAAAATATGGAAGCCCTGGAGTGCCAGAGCAGCCAATCAACACGGGTATCTGCTGTGAACAACAAGAACAGCTGTGCTATTGAGAATCCAGATGGTTCTGGGTCACCATACAAAAAGGATGAAGCTTTGCATATACGAAAGTCCCACGGATTAGAAATGAGCATCCAAAAATCAATATTTATAAATGGTAATTCAGCGACTGAAGGCAAAGAAACCTCCTCATTATGTACTATGACTGCCAACTGTACTGTTAAAGGTCAAGGTTCAAGGTCAAGTAGCTCATTGAAAACGGAAGGCAAACCATCGATGAAGACTGCACCAACCTGTAACTCTGATCCAGGTTTAAACAAGTTAAAATTTAAATGAAATTTTTTTTCTTTAGTTCTTGTTACTAGTTTCGCATGTGTGAGGTTATAGCCATTCGGAAAAGCCTCGTCCTTTATCTCGAAAAAGGCGCCATTTAAAACAAATCAAAAATTTGTCGGTATATTAATCATATATTAAGCCATTTTGAAATATTTCATTGTAACAAAAATGTTATTCGAACATAAAAGGAAGTTCAGACTTGAATCAAGACAGAAACGAATTACAGCAAGCTTATTTGTACAAACACTGAGCACATCACATCTTATCACACCCGTATACTCTAAAGCGCGAGGTGATCCGAATGTAGTTATAGCTTGAATATTGACTGGTTGCATTTGTTGAATTCCATGTTATAATGTTTATTTTTTTTACAATTGTTATCGTTTTCAACATTTTTGATATTCATGATCAAGTTTAGATATAGCGGAAATGAAATATACGCATGCGCGTGTGGTAGGATAATACATGGACAACCGTACATAAAACAAATTCTAAGCATACATATTTAACAGAAAAAAATTATATTGTCTAGATGAAAATATATGTTTTCATCACGCAATTATCCAGTGTTTCCATTTTAGTATGCATGCATGTACCATATAGTTGATAACGGGTTTGAAGAAAGTAGGCTAAGATGATATCTTTATTAATACATGTATAATTTATAAATTTGCTTATTTATGACTATTGATAAAATCTTTGTGTTTTGCTGACTTTCCTTTGGGAATCGTGTTTACCCCGAAAAATGCAAATTAACATTCGATGCCGTCGTCTCAGGGGGACTATTTAAATGGGAATGATTTTTACGGTCACGAGCGTTACAAATATAGAAACGATATGTTCGGTCTAGCGCTTTCATTGCAAAGCCATCCACGAAAGATACGAAATTAGATTCTAGGGAAAAACGATGAATACAAAATATTTCAGCAGCTTCAAGTTATCTTTTATATATCTGTCTGTTGCCCCTTGAAAGTAAAAAGAGAAACGGCTAAAAAAATCATAAAAAGTGAAATCGGTTTTGATTTTCCATTCAGCATGCTTTTACGAGTAAAATCGATATACATTTCTTTAAAAAGTATGTAAAATTCCAGGCTGTTCCAGTGTTCCTATATTGACTAAGTCTTAAAAATAGAAATAAGTATTATGAAGCTTGACTTTGAAGACGTTTCTGTGTCTAGATGTTAATTCCAAATAGCAATTAATTAAGAGCGTGATTTAAGATCCATAGAAGCACCCCCGGAGCCTTTATCTGCTGGACGCAGGCCATGCATCGATGGAAAACTGACGCCGCGCGTGGCGGGATTTAGTTTAGGTTGCTAATGCGGCAATCGATCGCCACAATGACACTGCAAAAGTACCTTAATGAAATTGATATTTGATTGCAATTTATGGTCACAGAACACCATGAGAAATTGTTCATCATTTATAATGCATCTCGTATGGTTTTGATTTACGGGACGTTGTTAAAATCGTGCTCCGGGTGTGCACTCCGCATGCTCATCGATCATTGGATGAAATAGAATCTTCCCGCGCTGAGTTTCCCGCGCTTTTATTTCCTTCCGGCGATTCCTCCGGCCTACTTTATGTTACGGTGTAAAATAGTGTGCTGGAGGGAAAAAATGGATAAATTGAATAATTCATGAAGTTGGGAACCGATATTATTCGGTTATAAGTTACAAGCAGATGTTCCTTTGTAATGGGAGATCTCATTAAAATTTATCGTGTTGGACGTGTGACACACAAAAAAGTGGGGTTTTTTCGGAGTAGTGGATACATTAGTTATACAATATTTATGCATGTTTTTTTTTTAAACTAGGTTTTTTATATTAAGATCTGTGATATTGTATTATAGCCATGCCGTCCAATTTATTATTTTACGAAAATTTTATTATATATTTTATCGAAATGTTTTATCTCGCATTTTGCTTTTTTTAATTTTCTAGTTTATTTTGTAGGAATATGAATGATCACAGTTCAAATGTGATTTTTTTTTCAATGTATCAGTATTGCCATTGACTTGCATATTGCTTGTGAAAATACCATTTTACATAAAAGCGACGAAATATCGGGGTTTGGTGTTGGTTTGTTTGTTTTTTCCATTTTCTTGCTTGTGAAGTATGAAGCTCAAGACCTCTACGTCTCTCTGTATCCTTGATGTTGCCTGAATTTTACCAAACTTGGTATAGTCCTTCCGTTTTAAATGGGATCGAAATCAATATCAAGGTTACTTTTAATCATGCAATACAAAAATAAGCATGTGTCAAGATTTTTTAAATTAATGGTGAAATGGAAATAATGTTGATTTAGTGTAAAGGGGCTAACATCCTTGAGTTGCATCATTGACTTGAAAACAGGATTTTTAATTTTAATCTAAATATGACATTGACCTCTGACCTTGAAAATCAAAAAAAGTTCGTCCTCGCACAAGAGCACATGATTCTGTTCTACATTGCTTAGTTTTTCTTCTGTGGTATGTAATATATTTTTCTTACACTCCGAGTGCCTTTGAGCGCTGAATCTTGGTTTTGAATTTTCTTCAAGAAGGTATAGAGTTGAAGCCCTTCGACATTATTGAAATTCAATAGGCTCAAAATATGGCTCGCATATCCTTTTCCAATGGCCGACATGTATGAAAGGTTTGACTTGTCAGCATAATTTGTCCTGAGTTCACGCTGCAACGGAGCTCTATGTAAAGGTTAGAAGGTAATTTGGAGTTTCTCCATGAATAAGAAGTGGACGGAGTGTCAGCGAAGCCCCTTCTTATTCATGTAGAAACTTCAAGTTACATTCTAACCAATGTAGATGGCAACTACAAAGTACCCTGGTGGCGTAGTGGTAGCGCGCCCGGTTAGCAAGTCAGAAAGCATGGTAAAGGTCTCGAATTCGATCCTCGCTCATGCCACATATTTTTCAAGTATATACTGTTCAGCTTTTGTAAGATTAAGGATCCAGAAGACCATTTCTTCACAGATTCTTCACAAATAAGACGAGCAATTACAAAGCCTGTGATTGGCTCAGCTCGAATGTTGCCATCTAAATTTGGCATGTCATGTCATGATAATGTTTTGGATTCACCTAGTCCTCTTATGTTCACAATCCTGTATTGCCATCCGTCACCTTGACTCCTGACCTTGAACAATCAAAAGGTTTCATCCTCAGTTGTCATCAAATGTGGAAGATTTGGTAATTCTTCATTGTCTATTTTTACAATAATGTCAACCGTCATCTTGACCTTTGATCTCTGACCTCAACAAGGTTTATTCTCTTCCAATTTCCAAATTGACATTTATGAACATTCAGGTGAGTTTGTCCCTATCAAACGCATACACACAATTGCCAAGACACCTAGTTAGCATTTTTTTTTCACTGAAAATTTTGTTTCCATGCATCTATGTTTTACTTCATGCAATTTATTTCCTTCCGATTCCAAAACACAAGCATTGACCAATGAAACAAAAAATCTTACGAACAATTTAAGAAAATTTCGCAACTTTCGTCGTTGAGTAAAATTTTTTTAAGTTTCAAAAAAATTAAATTTAGATTAATTTATGTTTTCTAATATATTTCTTATATATACTGAGCAAAAAAAGTAGTTCCCATATTTTGACAGGCTACATAATATACAGATGCATTTTATTCACGAATGACCAAAGCACTTCTTTTTCATTACTTTGACATTGAATGCATTGATGCCACAGGTGTTCGATGCCAACAACCCTCAATGACACCAGCCCCTTCCCATCTCTCTATAGTCAAAGTATATATAAGGAAAGTAGGGGCGGATATTCTTGTTGATCGTTGGCATCGAGCTCCTGTGATTGAGGAGTGTCGAAGTAGAGAGTTTTTGCCTTGTAACGGAAAATGCTACGCTCTTTTGTTCTGGTTGGCTGCGATGTGATAGTGTCTATGAAAAAACTAGAGAGTCTTCCTGACAATAAAATCAATTTGAATAATGTCTGTGTTTGTGAAAAACGAATGCCTCCGGTGGCATCTTTGTTAGTATAAACACTATTTTCTATTAAGTACATGCATATAAAAGGTCAAGGTCAGGATCAGGGTCGACTTGGTTTAAAACTTTTGGTATCGATGGAAACATCTTGTGACAAGGAATACACATGTGAAGTATCAAACTTAAGCCCTATCACTTACCATTCAAAAGTTATTCCCAATGTTAAAGTTTTTGTAAAGTAGGTCAAAGGTCAAGGTCAAGAATTTTGGTATGAATAGAAAGGTCTTGTCACAAGAAATATACATATGAAATATGAAAGCCCTATTACTTACCATTCAAAAGTTATGCCCGATGTTAAAGTTTTTGAAAAGTAGGTCAAAGGTCAAGGTCACGAGGTCAAAAATTTTTGTATCAATGGAAAGGTTTTGTCACAAGGAATACACATGTGAAATATGAAAACCCTATCACCTACCATTCAAAAGTTATGCCCAATGTTAAAGTTTTTGGAAAGTAGGTCAAAGGTCAAGGTCACGAGGTCAAAAATTTTGGTATCAATGGAAAGGTCTTGTCACAAGGAACACTTGTGAAATATCAAAGCCCTATCACTTACCATTCAAAAGTTATGCCCAATGTTAAAGTTTTTTGAAAAGTAGGTCAAAGGTCAAGGTCACGAGGTCAATAATTTTGGTATAAATGGAAAGGTGCTTGTCAGAAGGAATACACATGTGAAATATCAAAGGCCTATCTCTTACCATGCAAAAGTTATGTTCAATGTTAAAGTTTTACGGACAAACAGACGGACAGGCCAAAAACTAAAAATTCAGAAAACGTATAGCGTAAAAATCAGTAGAATGACGCAAAAATCAGGAAAATCAACCTTAAAATACACCGGAACTCCCAAGAAGGTCATGCGCGATAACGACAATCCATACCACGTTGTAAGGATGCCTAAGACGGTGCATGGATGAATCCAAACGCAAAACATAACCAATAAGCAAAACAAAACAAAAAACCAAAAAAAAAAAAAAAAAAAAAAAAAAAAAAACCCCAACCCAAAAAACAACGCCACAATAGAATGAAAAAAAAAAGATATCCTTCGACAATGTGTTGCGTCATGCCGGTACACTACAGCAATCTGCCCACATATTTTTTATTGGAAATTCCACCCTTTATCTAACCATGATTTGAGGTAATTTCCGTGACTTAGCTTTCTCGGTATTGTGTCTTAATATTGAAGAAGCGTGCTCTTTATATGTGGACAATTACTATAATGTTTCCTGAAATAAATCGTGAAGATTAAATATGGGAAGTTTGTCTATTAGTTTTGTCCCTGGAATGACTATTTTTGTGGTAGTAATGTTCTCTTTTATATTATGATCAACCCTTAAGAGTGCGAATCGTTTTAATATTCTATGTTTCTTTTGACGTTCCCCGAGAAACCTTATAGTCGGTCAGAGCCTTGTTAGCAACGGCTGAAAAAAGGACGTGAAAATAGCTCATCAAGGGAAACCGTCTTTGTTATGTAGGGCAGAATAGAAATGTCGAATAGAATAAGAACATTGCAAAAAAAGAAAAATGACGATGTAAATCATGCATTCAACTTATTTCTGCATCAAGCATAATGATCCAGACTCTTTGAATAGGAAAACTGGAGATGTGGGATATTTGTAAAAGAAGATGCGTGTACTACTACTAGACATTTTTTACCGTGACGAACTTCGCACTTCTTGCTTCGAACTTTGATTATGATAGAAAGTTTTGTTAGTGGGTTGCCAGTAGTGCAGGAAGTCTGATATTCCAATTCCATCGAGTATACAAATCAAAATATAGATGACTCCGCTATGAGTTTATACGTGAACGGCAGCTACGCAACTGATTCTTCAATGTTCGAAGTGCGAAGTACGAAGTTCGAAGTGCAAAGTCTCTAACTAGTATATTTGTAAAAGCCACAATGAATGTAATACAAAGGGCTGCTAGTATATATTTGTAAAAGGGGGATGCGTACACTAGTAATTATACTTATAAAAGGAAGATACGGAATATTTGTAAATTAAAGGAAGATGCGTATATTTTTGTAAAAGGTAGATGCATGATGTTTGTAAAAGGAATATGCGTATTTATTTGTAAAAACAAAAGGCGTAATAATTGTAAAAGGAAGATGCGTTTTATTTGTAAAAAATAAAATGCTTACTATATATTGTCAGTAAGTTTTGACAAGCAGCGATTTCAAACTAACGCTATATTGTAATACGAAGTCTTGCTCACAGTTGTGCGTCGCAGATGCGTTGTCGCACATTTTGCGATCCATCAATACGATCTGTCTACATCTTCATGAACGGAGCGATCTCTATCTCTATCTCTATCTCTATCTCTATCAAAAACTCAACTTAAAGGTTGTGAACTTTTTATCCAAATATATTTGCCAACCTTGGTAGGTGCAAGTAATTATTAAGTATAATAGTATTTCGAACAGATGGTGCGGAGGGTTTTTTTTTTCATTGGAATTGCAAAGTCATTTTTCTAATCAAATGTCACAAGGATCTTAGTTTCTATATGTAAGTTCAAAGTTTTCTGAATTTAGACAGGTGATGGGAATGAATATGAACCCAAGGTCACTGTCACAGATTTTAAAAAAAAGTTTGCAATAAAAACTTAGATACAAATAGTATTCCTTGTTGCCTCATGCCGATTCGTCGTTTTGAGAAATTGACATAATGCGTGAATATTCTTTTTAACATTTTGCGAGGCAGCTTTAACATTATCTCGGAAAAAACCCCTTATGATACTTGTTTGCTTTAACTTTCCTTTCCCACCAGTTTTGTCCGTCTGTCTGTCTGTCTGTCTGTACATTGAGCTGAAATTATTCGTGTTTCTGTGCTTTTTGGTCTATGGATATTTTCAAATCTCTGTTGCTTGTAGTGATGTACCAATTGTAGCCGATAATCGATTGTCGATCGCTAAAAGTCTATCGATTCCGATTATCGATTTTAAATTTTAACAATCGATTGTAGCTAAAAGGTAGAAGTAAAGAAGTTTTCTTTCCCTCATTCGCAACGCTTTGCCAGGATAGATGGGAAAACACACAGACTGGAAGACAATTTTAGATTGAATGCTATATATATGTCTTCAACAAAATTTCCTCAATTTTATGCAGAAAAAGTACAGCCATTATTCCTTTTCTGCATTTCTCTACAAATATTGATTTCCGTTTTAAATCGATAATCGATCGGTTTACCCTTTCCGATTATTTTCTGATTAGGCCATAGAAAAATATTTTGTTTTACGTCCGCGGAAAGGTGATTTTTGAAAGAAATTCTGGGAAAAAACAAACACACACACACACACCGAACATGCATTTTCAGGTTTAAAAAAACAGTAAATGACCTTCAATACCATAAAATTCTTATACCATCATGATATCAAGAGATAATACTTTCTGTAAAACTAAAGTCAGCATGATAATTAGAGAAAGATATTTTTCTTTTATGTTTTCAGTCTTCCTTTCAAAATTCCTTCATATTCATCTTGTGTTTATGTGTTTTCATGCCTGGTGGGGAGGTACCTTTCAGAAAAAGTTCGGGACGTAAAACAAAACATTAAACTTTGGCCTTATCGACTCCTAAATGTCTTCCTATGTATAGCACTATAGTTGTAGTGCTACTGTTTGATATGATGTCTATGAGCTGATTGTTTTAGTTCTCACAGGACACAATCTCTATATATTGGTTTCATGCCATCAGAACATCTTTTACTTGTTTGAATTCGTGGACCATATATTATGCGAAAGAATATTTCGATAACGCCATCTTCAATGATTCCAATCCATGGGCGGCCACTGCACGCAGTTATAATGCATTGTTTTCCTTTTTATGCCCCCAGAATCAAAGATTCGGGTTCATATAATTTTGGCCTGTCCGTCTGTCTGTCTGTCTGTCTGTCTGTTTGTCCGCAGCAAAAACTTTAACATTGGGGATAACATTTGAATGGTAAGTGATAGGGCTTTCATACTTCACATGTGTATTCCTTGAGACAAGACTTTTCCATCGATACCTAAATTTTTTACCTCGAGAACTTGACGTTCACCTTTGACCTAAATTTTCAAAAAAACTTTAACATTGAGGATAACTTTTGAATGGTACGTGATAGGGCTTTCATATTTCACACGTGTATTCCTTGTGACAAGACTTTTCCATTGATACCTAAATTTTTTACCTTGTGACCTTTGAACTACTTAACAGAAAATGGTGTTAATACTAACAAAAATGCCATCGGGGGCATTCGTGTTTCACAAACACAGGTTTCAATTTGTGCTGTCCTTCATATGTTTCATCTGTACATTGCCTTGTTTGATGGTAGTTTTTATTTGTTTTATTTCATAATACACGACTTGTTTCTGTTTTCAGATCTATTATAAGACTGCTTGTTCGTCTGAATGATCTTTGTCTATTTAGGTGGCACCTTCTGCTATGAATATTAATTCCGTTTGGGTTTTTTAAACAACTACATGTAGTCCACGAATTGCAAGACATTGGTCATCTTCAGTGTTATGTAGTCCACGCACTGTTAGACAATGGTAATCTTCTCTGTTATGTAGTCCACGCACTGTAAGACATTCGTAATATTTCCTGTTATGTAGTCCACGCACTATAAGACATTAGTCATCTTCCCTGTTATGTAGTCCACGCACTAAAAGGCAATTGTCATCTTTCCTGTTATGTAGTCCACGCACTATAAGACAATGATCAGCTTCCCTGTTATGAAGTTCACACAAAATAAGACACTGGTCATCTTCCCTGTTATGTAGTTCATGCACTATAAGACATTGGTCATCTTCCCTGTTATGTAGTCCACGCACTAAAAGGCAATGGTCATCTTCCCTGTTATGTAGTCCACGCACTAAAAGACAATAGCAATCTTCCCTGTTATGAAGTCCATGCACTATAAGACATTGGTCATCTTCCCTGTTATGTAGTCCACGCACTAAAAGACAATAGCAATCTTTCCTGTTATGTAGTCCACGCACTAAAAGGCAATGGTCATCTTCCCTGTTATGTAGTCCACGCACTAAAAGACAATGGTCATCTTCCCTGTTATGTAGTCCTCGCACTGTAAGACATTGGTCATCTTCCCTGTTACGTAGTCCACGCACTGTAAGACAATGGTCATCTTCCCTGTTATGAAGTTCACGCACTGTAAGACATTCGTAATATTTTCTGTTATGTAGTCCACGCACTGTAAGACACTCGTCATATTCCCTGTTACGTAGTCCACGCACTGTAAGACAATGATCATCTTCTCTGTTATGTAGTCCACGCACTGTAACACATTCGTCATCTTTCCTGTTATGTTCTGCCTTTTATGTTTCAGTAATGTTTGCCTCGAATCTTTGACCTTTTGATTTGATTATTATGTCCGTCTGTTTGTTGACGTGGTACATGCAATACTAGTTTTATGCGTTGTCTCCCTTTTTTCCGTTTAATTGGTGTGTGTTCCGCTGTGCTCAATACGACGTGGTCTTGTAGGAGATCCTTTTTTTATCACTTTCTGATCACGTGTCGGAGATCTTATTTTTTATCACGTTCAAAATTTGAGCAGTATAGTTTTATGTGTATGTGTTGGCAATTTTGAAATAAATGTATGTTATAAAAAATTCAGTGCACCATATGCGCATTTCATCAAGTTACGTCTCATCAGTGATGTGAAATAATGAAGAGAAAAGGTCTGAACTTGACCCAAAACTGCAACAAAGAACCTGTTAAGGACAGGGCTTTATGCCATCAGTGAGATACCGGCCCTTACTTTTAGAGAATTTTCGTTAACTCTTTTGACGGAGAATTTGCATCGTTGCGTAAAAGTTACCTTGAACCGTGCGCATCGTGTCAGAGTCCGTTCCGGTCACGTGATCACGGAGGACATTCCCTACACATTATGCCGATGAGAACCGCGAAGTTTCTGTCCCGTTAACGAGTTCATCCATTATCGTTAAAAGCTGACTTAATGAACTGTAGCGATAATGAATCAATTTATAATCTCAGGTTCATTAACCCTTCTCAGGACATTTGATCATACGAGAGGGTACATTGAAAAACAATTCATAATATCCTTAATGACTTATTCATATAATGGAAACATAACATACTCTCATCTTTTAAGCTGCGGAAAATTTTCATTTCGTTTCTCAGTGTGATCTGCAAAAAAACGTGAAAAGACTTTGTTTTTGGGTTTAAAAACAATAGAAACTGATTGACGAACCGTCAACAATATTGATTTTTTCTGTGATAGATAAAGGATCAAAGCACAAGGGGTCCATTCCAATAACAAAGAAAAAATTCTAATTTTTTCAGGAACTAAATTATTTAGGAACAACGGGTTATCGTGACCCATGATTGAACTCTCTCTATACCCGGCGTCCACTTTGCTCATTTCAGCACAACATGGTCACCACGTAAGCTGTAATGGTCAAATTTTATAATGCCCAGATAAGAAAAGCAAACAAAACCCCCAATATCGATGTCATATATTTGTCTTATACCACTGAAATTTAATATTGAATCCATCATGTTCATGGGAAAATAATGCTAACATGGCAATAAATGATTGAAAGGTGGGTTTACGCCCATAAGTACGTAATAAATATTCCATAACCTTTATCAACATGCAATTTTCATTTCGGTTAGCTAATAGATTGGTCATCCATTGTACATGCCTTTAAGAATATTATTCAAACAATGCTTTATATGATGTATGTATTCATAAGAAAATAAAATAAATAATAATAATAATAAAAACTAGATGGCTACTGTTGCAAGCAACAGACGGATTCCTCCTTTATTAGACCTTCCTCGGAACTGAAGTGTTAAAATCCGAATAAAGAAGATGAAAAAAAGAATAGTTGCTTTAGTACCTTATTCACTTCAGCAAATGAGTCAAAAGAGCTTATGTCTAACTTGGGACTCTTATTCATTTATCGACAAAAAAGAAGAAAAAGACGATCAATACCTTTCAAGTTTAGGAAGGCTTTAAACTCCTTGATCTATTCTATCCAATTTGAATCCTTTTAAATTACTATCCCAAAAAGAATTGCACAATGAATTAGCAATGAGAAAATTTCTATAAATAGAGAATGACAACAGCATGAAAGTACAGACAAGTAATGCTACTAAGATAAAAAATAGAAACAGAGAACAAGAATAAAAGAGTTATCTATCTTACTATGTAAAGTTCAAATAAGAAGTACTACTTGTGTGAAGAATAAATATTTAAGAACAAAATCCTATCAATCCTACAAGAGTGAATGTTTGTTATGGCCTTGAAAAAGTTTATTTGACCTTGAACCAAGGTCATGGATGAAAGATAAGCATTTTAGTTTATTCTCATCAAGATTTCTTTTCATCTATTCAAAGCTCAATATTTTATCAACAAAAGTCTGTTGTGACCTTGAAATCGAACAAATGATCTTGGGTCAAGGTCAAGGTAAAAGGAATTGATGCAAGGAATATTTGCGTCAAGTTTGAACTCTCAAGGTCAAATGGTCTTTGTTCTATAGGAAAAATGTTGTTGTGACCTTGAGAATGAGAATTTGACCTTGGGTCAAGGTCAAGGTGAAAGGGCTTCGCTCAATGATTGTATTTATGAAGTTTGAACTGTCAAGGTCAAATAGTCTTTGTTCTATAGGCAAAAGTTTGTTGTGACCTTGAGTATCATAATGTGACCTTAAAACTAGGTCATCATCAATGACTACCTATAAGTAGCCTACCATCCAAGTTTCAACTCAAAATCTCAAAAACTGTAGAAATTGGCACTGTGCCAATTTAAAGTTCCATTTTCAACTCAAAATAGCACGAAAACCGTAAATATTTTATCGAGCATGTAAGCGTATAAAAGTTTGCAAATTTCCCAAAGAACAATATAAAACAAATTTCGTTCAAATCGTACGGTTAGTTTAGGAGTTATAAGAGTTTAAAGATTTGACCTTTGATGACCTCCAGCGGGGGCATATGTGAACCATTTGACAAGAAAAAAAATTTCATTCAAGATCTTCATATGCATTTTCACATGGTACTTTCCGTTTTTTCATATGATGCTGTACTTTTTTGTAAAGTGTCCGGAACGGTTTGGGGGTAAGAATAATAATAAGAATAATAATAAGAACTAGATGGCTACTGTTGCAAGCAACAGACGGATTCCTCCTTTATTAGACTTTCCTCGGAACTGAAGTGTTAAAATCCGAATAAAGAAGATGGAAAAAAGAATAGTTGCTTTTGTACCTAATTCACTTCAGCAAATGAGGCAAAGGAGCTTATGTCTAATTTGGGACTCTTATTTATTTATCGACAAAATAGAAGAAAAAGATGATAAATACCTTTCAAGTTTAGGAAGGCTTTAAACTCCTAGATCTATTCTATCCATTTTGATTCCTTTGAAATTACTATCCCAAAAAGAATTGCACAATGAATTAGCAATGAGAAAATTTCTATAAATAGAGAATGACAACAGCATGAAAGTACAGACAAGTAATGCTACTAAGATAAAAAAAGGAAACATAGAACAAGAATAAAAGAGTTATCTATCTTACTATGTAAAGTTCAAATAAGAAGTACTACTTGTGTGAAGAATAAATATTTAAGAACAAAATTCTCTCAATCCTACAAGAGTAAATGTTTGTTATGACCTTGAAAAAGTTTATTTGACCTTGAACCAAGGTCATGGATAAAAGATAAGCATTTGAATTTATTCTCATCAAGAGTCCTCTTAATCTAATCAAAGCTCAATATTTTATCGACAAAAGTCTGTTGTGACCTTGAAATCGAACAAATGACCTTTGGTCAAGGTCAAATTGAAAGGACTTGATGCAAGGAATATTTGCGCCAAGTTTGAACTCTCAAGGTCAAATGGTCTTTGTTCTATAGGCAAAAGTTTGTTGTGACCTTGAGAATCAAAATTTGACCTTGGACCAAGGTCAAGGTGAAAGGGCTTGGCTCAATGATTGTATTTATGAAGTTTGAACTGTCAAGGTCAAATAGTCTTTGTTCTATAGGCAAAAGTTGGTTGTGACCTTGAGAATCAAAATTTGACCTTGAAACTAGGTCATCATCAATGACTACCTATAAGTAACCTACCATCCAAGTTTCAACTCAAAATCTCAAAAACTGTAGAAATTGGCACTGTGCCAATTTGAAGTTCCAATTTCAACTCAAAATAGCGCGAAAACCGTAAATATTTTATGGAGCATGTAAGCGTATAAAAGTTTGCAAATTTCCCAAAGAATAATATAAAACAAATTTCATTCAAATCGCACGGTTAGTTTAGGAGTTATAAGGTTTTAAAGATTTTACCTATGATGACCTCTAGCGGGGGCATATGTAAACTTTTCGACAAGAAAAAAAATATATATGAAGATCTTTATTTGCTCTTTCACATGATACTTTCCATTTTATCATATGATGCGGTACTTTGTTGTAAAGTCTCTGGATTGGCTTGGGGGTAAGAATAATAATAATAATAAGAAGAAGAACTAGATGGCTACTGTTGCAAGCAACAGACGGATTCCTCCTTTATTAGACCTTCCTCGGAACTGAAGTGTTAAAATCCGAATAAAAAAGATGAAAAAATAATAGTTGCTTTAGTACCTTATTCACTTCAGCAAATGAGTCAAAAGAGCTTAAGTCTAACTTGGGACTCTTATCTATTTATCGACAAAAAAGAAGAAAAAGACGATAAATACCTTTCTAGTTTAGGAAGGCTTTAAACTCCTAGATCTATTCTATCCATTTTGAATCCTTTTAAATTATTATCCCAAAAAGAATTGCACAATGAATTAGCAATGAGAAAATATCTATAAATAGAGAATGACAACAGCATGAAAGTACAGACAAGTAATGCTACTAAGATAAAAAAGGAAACAGAGAACAAGAATAAAAGAGTTATCTACATTTGTATCTTACTATGTAAAGTTCAAATAAGTAGTACTACTTCTGTGAAGAATAAATATTTAAGAACAAAATCCTATCAATCCTACAAGAGTAAATGTTTGTTATGACCTTGAAAAAGTTTATTTGACCTTGAACCAAGGTCATGGATGACAGATAAGCATTTTAGTTAATTCTCATCAAGATTTCTTTTTATCTATTCAAAGCTCAATATTTTATCAACAAAAGTCTGTTGTGACCTTGAAATCGAACAAATAACCTTGGGTCAAGGTCAAGGTGAAAGGACTTGATGCAAGGAATATTTGCATCAAGTTTGAACTCTCAAGGTCAAATGGTCCTCGTTCTATAGGAAAAATTTTATTGTGACCTTGAGAATGAGAATTTGACCTTGGGTCAAGGTCAAGGTGAAAGGGCTTGGATCAATGATTGTATTTATGAAGTTTGAACTGTCAAGGTCAAATAGTCTATGTTCTATAGGCAAATGTTTGTTGTGACCTTGAGAATGGTAATTTGACCTTGAAACTAGGTCATCATCAATGACTACCTATAAGTAACCTACCAACCAAGTTTCAACTCAAAATCTCAAAAACTGTAGAAATTGGCACTGTGCCAATTTAAAGTTCCATTTTCAACTCAAAATAGCGCGAAAACCGTAAATATTTTATCGAGCATGTAAGCGTATAAAACTTTGCAAATTTCCCAAAGAACAATATAAAACAAATTTCATTCAAATCGTACGATTAGTTTAGGAGTAATAAGGTTTTAAAGATTTGACCTTTTATGACCTCTAGCGGGGGCATATGTGAACTTTTCGACAAGAAAAAAAATTTAAATGAAGATCTTTATTTGCTCTTTAACATGATACTTTCCATTTTATCATATGATGGGGAACTTTCTTGTGACGCCTCTGGATTGACTTGGGGGTAAGAATAATAATAATAAGAATAATAAGAATAAAGAAAAGACAATACAATAACAGAAAGGATTCCGACGGAAGTCGGAATCCTTAATAATAAGAATAAAGAAAAGACAATACAATAACAGAAAGGATTCCGACGGAAGTCGGAATCCTTAACTAGATGGCTACTGTTGCAAGCAACAGACGGATTCCTCCTTTATTAGACCTTCCTCGGAACTGAAGTGCTAAAATCCGAATAAAGAAGATGGAAAAAAGAATAGTTGATTTAGTACCATGTTGACTTCAGCAGATGAGTCAAAAGAGCTTATGTCTAATTTGGGACTCTTATTTATTTATCAACAAAATAGAAGAAAAAAAAATAAATACGTTTTATGTTTACGAAAGCTTAAAATTCCATGCTCAATCAATATCTAATTCTTTACAATGACTTTCTCAAAACAGAATTGCACAATGATTTTGCAATGAGATAATTTCTATTAATAGAAAATGACAACAACATGTAACTACTGATATGTAATGCTACTAAGAATAAAAAAGAAAGAAACAGAGAACAAGAATAAAAGAGTTATCTATCTTACTATGTAAAATTCACATAAAAAGTACTACTTGTGTGAAGAAAAATAGTTAGGGACAAAATCCTGTGAATTCTACAAGAGTAAATGTTTGTTATGACCTTGAAAAAGTTTATTTTACCTTTAACCAAGGTCATGGATAAAAGATAAGCATTTGAGTTTATTCTCATCAAGATTTCTTTTCATCTAATCAGAGCTCAATATTTTATCAACAAAAGTCTGTTGTGACCTTGAAATCGAACAGATGATCTTGGGTCAAGGTCAAGGTGAAAGGACTTGATGCAAGGAATATTTGCGCCAAGTTTGAACTGTCAAGGACAAATGGTCTTTGTTCTATAGGCAAAAATTTGTTGTGACCTTGAGAATCAAAATTTGACCTTTGGTCAAGGTCAAGGTGAAAGGGCTTGGCTCAATGATTGTATTTATGAAGTTTGAACTGTCAAGGTCAAATAGTCTTTGTTCTATAGGCAAAAGTTTGTTGTGACCTTGAGAATCATAATTTGACCTTGAAACTAGGTCATCATCAATGACTACCTATAAGTAGCCTACCATCCAAGTTTCAACTCAAAATCTCGAAAACTGTAGGAATTGGCACTGTGCCAATTTAAAGTTCCATTTTCAACTCAAAATAGCGCAAAAACCGTAAATATTTCATCGAGCATGTAAGCGTATAAAAGTTTGCAAAATTTCCAAAGAATGATATAAAACAAATTTCGTTCAAATCGTGTGATTAATATAGAAGTTATAAGAGTTTAAAGATTTGACCTTTGATGACATCTAGCGAGGGCATTGGTGAACTTATCGACAAACAAAAAATAGTTTAAGAAGATCTTTGTCTGCTCTTTCTAATGGTACCATTCTTTTTGCTCTGTGTTGAAAGACCTTTGAATAAAGTGTCTGGAAATGGAAAGGGGTAAGAATAATAAGAATAATAATAATAAGAACTAGATGGCTACTGTTGCAAGCAACAGACGGATTCCTCCTTTATTAGACCTTCCTCGGAACTGAAGTGCTAAAATCCGAATAAAGAAGATGGAAAAAAGAATAGTTGCTTTAGTACCATATTAACTTCAGCAAATGAGTCAAAAGAGCTTATGTCTTATTTGGGACTCTTATTTATTTATCAACAAAATAGAAGAAAAAATAATTAATACCTTTCATGTTTACGAAAGCTTTAAACTCCATGCACAATCAATATCTAATCCTTTACAATGACTTTCTTAAAACAGAATTGCACAATGATTTTGCAATTAGATAATTTCTATTAATAGAAAATGACAACATGAAGCTACTGATATGTAATGCTACTAAGAATAAATAAGAAAGAAACAGAGAACAAGAATAAAAGAGTTATCTATCTTACTATGTAAAGTTCAAATAAGAAGTACTACTTGTTTGAAGAATAAATAGTTAAGGACAAAATCCTGTGAATTCTACAAGAGTAAATATTTGTTATGACCTTGAAAAAGTTAATTTCACCTTTAACCAAGGTCATGGATAAAAGATAAGCATTTGAATTTATTCTCATCAAGAGTCCTCTTAAACTAATCAAAGCTCAATATTTTATCGAAAAAAGTCTGTTGTGACCTTGAAATCGAACAAATGACCTTGGGTCAAGGTCAAGGTGAAAGGACTTGATGCAAGGAATATTTGCGCCAAGTTTGAACTCTCAAAGTAAAATGGTCCTTGTTCTATAGGCAAAAGTTTGTTGTGACCTTGAGAATCAAAATTTGACCTTGGGCCAAGGTCAAGGTGAAAGGGCTTGGCTCAATGATTGTATTTCTGAAGTTTGAACTGTCAAGGTCAAATAGTCTTTGTTTTATAGGCAAAAGTTTGTTGTGACCTTGAGAATCATAATGTGACCTTGAAACTAGGTCATCATCAATGACTACCTATTAGTAGCCTACCATCCAAGTTTCAACTCAAAATCTCAAAAACTGTAGAAATTGGCACTGTGCCAATTTAAAGTTCCATTTTCAACTCAAAATAGCACGAAAACCGTAAATATTTTATCGAGCATGTAAGCGTATAAAAGTTTGCAAATTTCCCAAAGAACATTTTAAAACAAATTTCGTTCAAATCGTACGGTTAGTTTAAGAGTTATAAGAGTTTAAAGATTTGAACTTTGATGACCTTTAGCGGGGGCATATGTGAACTTTTTGACAACAAAATTTTTTTACCTCAAGATCTTGATATGCTCTTTCTTATGATACTTTTCGTTTTATCATAAGAAGTGGCACTTTTTAGTACAGTCTCTGGATAGATCTGGGGGTAAGAATAATAATAATAAGAATAATAATAAGAATAAAGAAAAGACAATACAATAACAGAAAGGATTCCGACGGAATAGTCGGAATCCTTAATAAAGAAAAGACAATACAATAACAGAAAGGATTCCGACGGAAGTCGGAATCCTTAAAAACCCGCTTCTGACATCCATTGACCTTTTCCCTTATTTTTTCATCAACTTTTCGTTTGACTTTGTTTCTATGCCCCCGGAATCAACGACTTAGAAGGATGGACAGACATAATGACTTAGAAGGATGGAGAGGGATGGACAGACATTATGACTTATAGGGATGGACAGACATTATGACTTAGAAGGATGGACAAACATTATGACTTAGAAGGATGGACAGACATTATGACTTAGAAGGATGGACATACATTATGACTAAGAGGGATGAACAGATATTATGACTTATAGGGATGGACAGACATTATGACTTAGAAGAATGGACAAACATTATGACTTAGAAGGATGGACAGACATTATGACTTAGAAGGATGGACAGACATTATGACTCAGAAGGATGGACAGACACTATGACTTAGAAGGATGGACAGACATTATGACTTAGATGGATGGACAGACACTATGAGACTCAAAGGCTGATTATGGTCAAGGTCAAGGTCATCCTCAAGTTCAAGGTCATGTCGAAATTTGCAAAAGACGAAACTGTTGCTCCTAAACAGTCTGCTTTTTCATTATTTGCTTCGTTCCTTCTTTGAGAAAACGTGTCACTGAAATATGTAAACAGGTAAAAAAATTGCAAAAAGGAAAACATGTCACTGAAATATGTAAACAGGTAAAAAAACGTGTCACTGAAATATGTAAACAGGTAAAAAAAATTGCAAAAATTGAAACAGGTAAAAAAAATTGCAAAAGATGCGTCCGATTTCAATTCGCGATTTCACGATCCACCCCCCCCCCCCCCCCCATCTGGATTTTGCCAAAAAATAATTTTTTTCCCTTTTTTAAATTCTCGAACAGCTGTTCTCCATTTGAAATCTACTAGTATATTCCAAGCCTGTTGCGCGTAGGACTTTGTTTGCAAGTTGGAAATATATAAGATATGCTAATTATTACTTTATGATAATGAAATATACTGCATCTTTTCAGATCGATCAGTATTCCCTGATATTACTTAATTAGCTCTTGCCGGACGAATCCATCCCATGATACACAATTAACAAGCACTCTCCATAATGTACTAACTTAAAGGATTAATTAGGACACACTGTCATTTAATTTCCCTTTGTACTTAAAAGAAATTTATGCTCCTTTCATCTGAAATAACGAACTATTCAAATTAAGGAATCATGTAGAAATTCATAACTTTTCTCAGCAGCGGGTATAAAAAAGGAAGGGGGGAGGTTACAGAGTCAGGACCCCTGCCAACCTCCCCCCCCCCCTTTTTGGATTTTGCCAAAAAAATAATTTTCCCCCGTTTTTAAATTCCCGACTAAAATAGAAAATAAAATGGAATAAAACAGTAGGAGACTTTTTTTTAAATAGTAGAGACTCAATAAAAAAAAATATTAATATTTCTCAAAATCACATACATGTATGCTGGACTCATCCCCCTAGATCCGCTCATGTTTTCCCAAGGAGTGTTTTACTAAGAATCCCATGGAAACCCGTAAATTCAGTCGTTGTTTACGAGATTTTGTCGTCGAAACCGAGCTGACACGATATTACGATCTTCATTATCATTAGTGATTAGTAACGTAAATGTAAAAAGGATATAAATAGTTCTCATCTCAGATCGTAACCAATACAAACATTATATATGGTGACTGAAGTATTTATATTATGATGCACAGTGTAGGATGAATTTTATTTCATGAAAATTGCCTTATGACGAATTAAGCAGTCTATTTGTCACACGGTAGGGATATTATTAAGGGAAATATTTGGGCACACCCAAAAGCAAAGATGATGCTGCATTTTATCCATAATTAAAGATCGAATTATGCGTTAAGGAGACCTTGTTTTATGTAAAACAGATAAATTTTAGGGAGGAAGACTGCTTGACGCTGAGTATAAATAGCTCCACCTCGATCCATTCTTACATACTGTCCCATCAGAACAGTTTGGAGTGTGGGTGTTTGTCCGTAACCTTGCGGAAAAACACAAACCTCCCCACAATCTATAGGATGAATCACATTTCATTTCAAGGTCAAGGTCACACTGAGAATTATGAAGAGTATGGGGTATCGTCAGAAATCTGGGGTCGATAATTCTGAATTAAGGGAGAGGGAGGGGTGCGAACTCAACAGTACAGAACCATAGTATTGTATCACTGCAGGGTTTTTTCTAGCCCTCATGTCAGGGGCCTGGGCCGATGAAATTGGGTATTTTGCAACATGCAGTTCAACCTAAAATGGGAAATAATTTTCAAACAACAAAAAGATATATTCATGCTTATCCCTTATCATATCAATTGTCCAAAAAAATATTGTTAATCCCTCCTAGAGTTAAACTAACACGGTATGTTTGTTCTACTTTCGCTTTCCTTTCAGTTAATCATACGTAAATTGGAAATGAATTTCTCGTTTTCGAGAAAAGATTAAATTGGGAATTTTTGGGTCTAAAATTGGGGAAAAGTACCATTTTTTGGCGTTTGAAATGGGGCCGAATTTCGGCCCCCTACAGACCCTAAAAAATCCCTGCATGATTACCCAAAAATGATAATCATTTTCAATGCATGTTTTGTAGGTATTGTTTTCATTTTCGTACGTGAACATCGACAGCGGGCACTGCCAGCCAAACGGGCGGAGCTTACTCCTCCCGGGCACCTAGGTCCCACCTCTAGCTTGCTAGGGGTCCGTCGATGCTCAATTTGGTTCTATATTGTTGGTGCTATTTCATGAGATTGTCGTCAGGATTTTATTTATCTCATTCAAGACCACAAAGGATCACAGCGGCTAATGAATACATAGTAGAAATCTATATACCGGCAATATATATGGTACAGAATCACCAAACCTTCATTCATTGTCCAAGACAGAGCTCAAAGATCAAGGTCACAGTTGAATTTATAGAAAGAAATCTTATGACACCAATTGAGAAAAAAAAACTCTGAAGTTCCAACAAGACGATGCAGTACTGATTACAACGTGAACTTAAAAGTAAGGTTGGGGTGGGGTGAGCGGGACGGGACGGGGCGGGGCGGGGCGGGGCGGGGTGAGGCGGGGTGGAACAACCAATAATCTCACAAAAGCGGTCATGATAGATAACTTGTACAAAGGGGAAGGAGACAAAGGACTGTATGTGACAGTGCTCTTACACCCATTTTTGGGACTGGGCTCAGGGGCCTTTGAAATTGGGAAAAATAGCGGCATTTTCCTCATAAATTTGGAAAACAATAAAATAAGTTTGGATGACTTTTCACTAGAAAATGAGAATTTTTAACTCATTCTGTTGAATTTTACATGAAGTGTCAAATTGGGAAAATACTATTTTGCATTGGGACTGGGCCAAATATGGGCCCCTAATTAGACTGATACAGAGCCCTGCATGAAAATGGAATCGAATGTAGATGGCACCACCAACAAGCGATCGAAGTAAAAGGTTTACATACCAACGAATTTTATGTTTTCGGATTGTTGGTGCATGGTCGAAACAAGTAAAAATATCCTGACATCGACGCGAAACCATTCTAGAGGCTGTATTTTGTCACTAAGAAATTTCTGTGCATCTAGATATACCGGTATCATACAGGCCCTA
The DNA here is from genome assembly GCA_028142955.1 of Pinctada fucata. Lineage (NCBI taxonomy): Eukaryota > Metazoa > Mollusca > Bivalvia > Pterioida > Pteriidae > Pinctada > Pinctada fucata. The sequence continues at coordinate 11,218,795 of AP027112.1, read as the reverse complement.
CCATACATACATAGCTAGCTGAAATTTCATAAAAGTCCTGAGAATAAATTCTCACTAAAAGCACATTTGCTGAGGGTTTTCACTGTTAAGTTTGCTCTCCCCTAAATTGTGAATATTGAGGACTTTTAAAATTATAACTATCAATTATTCACAAACGTGCTGGAATTCTAAACTTCGCAGTTTAGATTGTAATCAAACTATTTAAGACTCCATCAGATTTTCAATTTCTCTGAAAGCTTTGCAGATCAAGGACAGTAACTCAACGTCTAGAATACCAAATACTGTAAAGAAATGTGAGTTATCTACCCATTTATGATAATCTACATGTAGCTTGAACTGAATAAGGAGCTGTTAAGATAAGGGCCGTATTTAGCCCTGAATCTCGTGACTTATTTCTTCCGCATGGCGAATCGTATACAGAAAAACATGAATCATTATTGAAATATAATGTATTTGCAGACCTTTTACATGTTTTACATTATGTTGAGGAACTCTTAAGGTTGTAAAGTTAAGGTCGAAAGAGGTAGGGGTGCTTTGATAGAAAATCCGATAATATCGACAAAAAAAACGTATAAATTTTTGAATATTTTATCTAAAATGGATAAATATAAGCTAAAAGACATAAAATATATCTACATTGTGTATCAGAAATAGATTTCGAACGTTCTACCTCCTTTAATCGGTAAATAATGAAATCCGGAACTTAAAATACGGTCTTATTCTTCATTCAATGGCTACAATGTAAGCCTTTTAGCGCGAAATACACATTGAGGGAGAAATGAACATCACTCTTGCTTATTTCGTTCTTAATTCTTGTATCTTTCATTCAATCGTATTGAGTACACTATGTTTGATGGATTAAAGAGGAAAAATAGTCAAATGTGCTATATTTAATGGTAAAAAAGATCGATTCTTAAAAAATGCACCCCCCTTTCCATTTTTAGTTTTTCGTCTCTGGGGTAGTGTTCCCCCCGGAGATACAGAACCCCACTTTGCCAAAAGATTTGTATCATGGACACACATCTCCAGTAAAAATGGCTTTCTGTATATCCGGGGGGAACAATGTTCAATAAAACTTTTCCGTTTACTATTGATTTCTATGAGAAAAAGACAAGTTTTGACCCCAAAATTAGCAATATTATGCAAAACAGATAAAAAATAACTTCATATTCTGATGGGATGCCGTATAGGTATACATTTTACCAAAAAAGGTTCTTGAAATTTCAATTTTCAAAATTCCACTTTTCAGGGCTGATTTTACGCCTTATCTTAACAGCTCCTTTTAGTAGAAATTTCTACATTCATGCTGATTTGTAGAGATATTATTGTATAAACTATTAATTAAAAAGAAAAAAAAAACATGATGATATGTATAAATTATTAATCCATGGCATGCACGAACAATAACAAAAGAAAGATAACTCAATACTTAATAAAGTGTGTCTGTCTATCTGGTAATCACACTGTCGCATTACTTTATAAATGCTCATTTAAGATTTATCAAACTTGCATCCAATGTGAGTTAAGGTCATTCAAGGTCAACGTAAGGATAACATACCTGTTTCAAAACAACATAGTTTAGATTAAAGCCTCGTTTACACTATCAAAGTTTTCTTGTACAAGAAAACTTAAATTGGTCAAAGTTTTTGACGATAACCGATCCAAGAAAACTTTGATCAAAGTCCGTCTGAAGAACTTTGATGGAATAGAACTCCATTCTATTTTTCTTGAAACTTTGACGGACTTTGACGGGAATCGACCAATCAGAATGGCGATTCAAAACAGCGCCAGAAGTATTTGAATATTGAAGAAAGACATATTGAAGCAATTTAGAACGTTAAACTGTTAAAAGTAAAGAATAAAGTGACAAAGATAAACGAAGCGATGCAGTGAATTCCATCTGCGATTTTTGCTAGAAATCACGGGGCATTTATATAGAACTCGTGTCCATATTGTGTAAGAACTCCAATGAACAATCACAAACATATACTCGTACTATAAAGTTTGCATTAGAAATATTCACAATACATGTATTTACAGGATCCATCTTTGATTTGGTGTACATTTACTGCATTTTCTTGTGCGAGTGACTTGAAGTCACTCAAGAACTTTGATAGTGTAAACAGACGAATTGGTCAAAGAAAACATTGACCAAGTTTTCTTTGACGGACTTCGACCAAGAAAACTGTGATATAAACAAAAGTTGGAAAATATATTCAAGAAGTAGGAACAAGCTTTTGATCGCCGAGCTATATACATAATACTGGCATAAATCTAAAGTCTTGTAATATTCTACCTAGAACTGTTGACTCAAAATGAAGTCAAACTTTTTTTTCATATTCATGCTATTAAATACAGACATACATACACACAGACATACAAATACAAGTAATATCACATCATGATCAACACACAGGTCAAACATAGACCAATACATATAATTGACTTTACCGTACAACATACATACAGTACACAAAAAATAATCAAATCACTTAAGCAGATTTAGGTTGAATAATTAATGAAAAACTAAATGTGAACTTGAAGTCAAACTCGTTATGTATTACATATCCAAAAAATCTTAATAATCAAGTGCACTTTGACCTTTACCTTGGTTCGAATTTGAAGTTATGAGACATCCTTTAGGCTGGGCAAAACTTATGTGAATTTTTTTTTAAATCCATCCAGAAAAGTTAAAAATTATTGCAAAAATTGACAATGTTTCAAAGCTCATGTACTATGACTTTGACCTATGACCTTGAATCAAGGTCATGAGACATCATTTGGTCTTGGGCAACAAATCTGTGAAATACTACCGGTAGTATTATTCAGATCCACGCAGGCTGTGAAATGTTATGACCCGGACAAGCTTTTACAGACAGACAAACAGACGTACAGACGTAAAGGAAACCTATGGTCTACTTCAGTTTCACCGGTAGGAGTAGTTACAGTGGCAACAGAGAGTCGTTTGCTATTCGGTCTTTTCGGAGAGGGAAGGAAAGACCGAATAACAAACCAACCTCTGTTGCCACTGTAACTACGGTAGGAAATCAATGATGAAATATCAAATTAAGAAGCAAATCTTATCAATCATAGAGACAGAGTCAAGTTATAATGTCATTAATTATATTAAAGGGTTTTCTGTAAAATACTCTTATACCGAACCTATAGAAAAGACTTAAACCTGAGATCAAAAATGTTATGCAAAAATGAGCCTCTTAAATGAAAGGGCTTGGCTATATTTGGCACCACGGCATAATGGATTGAAAGTCGCTAGAAAGGCGTGAATTTACATGATCTAGCATTTTGAAAAGAAAGCTAAGTCATTTGATTTAAATGCACTTCACCTGAATCAGATAAAAGTAAAATTATCGATTCAGAATACATGTATTCTATGAAGTGTGACCAGACATGAAATGAAAATAAATTTAAGATGTTTTTGCCTGAGTCAACATTATAAAAATTGAAATAGAAATTCGGATAAATATGATAGAGGACAAGATGGAAGTTTCATTCCACTTGCACTGATCTACAAAAACGGTCAAGTGAGGGAGGGAGGGGGGTCTAGTCCTGCAAGAGAATTTAGATTTTATCCCGAGAAAACTACAAAATTCAGGAAAAAGTACTGGCAAATCTCAAGCATATTAATATTATGCCGTCTCTATATTCTCAACTTACAGGCTAATGTAAGGTTCAACATGGGTCATAGCTGTCTTGCTACGATTCCTAATTTTTTAGATAAAGATATAAAAGTCCTGTATTTGAGAAATATGTCCTGTAAATCTTATATTATGGGCTAAGATGTCTTTTTTTCGTTGCTTTATAGAAAACTCGATCATGTACAAAATGAGATTTAGACACACATCATGCAAAGATATTAATGCTCGCTTAGCTCGTCGCCCTATACCTATCTTCTTCATGTACTTCATATTATAATTTGCTGTTTAATTCTTGATTGATCATGATTTTTTAAATTAAAAACGAGATGCCATAAGGGAAATAGTGTGTCAATGGCTGTTTTCAACTTTTACATTGAAATTCGAAATGTCCTACTGTATGAGCATGATAAGTATCCTGTACTGATTTTTTTTTTTCGAAAAATTCCTATATTTGCCCTATATTTTCATAGAAGATATACCTATATCTCTATATTTTGAGTAGAGGAAGACGCTATATGACATACATGTTTGATACAACAGTATTTAACAGTCAGAGAATTTTCAAAAGAGGCCGTTCAAAAAGAAGTATTGAGATACAAATCCATTCAGTTTACTGAAAAAAAAAGGTTGGCAACCGCATCTAAACCGCGTTCGGAAAAGACAACTGAAGGCGTTTTCGTAAGCTTAGTTTCCATGGAAACAATTACTGACTACAATCATCACTATTTGATTTCATAAACAAAAGTAATGGAGAGGGAGTGTCGACTTCTTTTTCGGATATCCACAAATGAAGAAATACTAGGTAATTGCAGTCAGCAGTTGTTACCATAGAAACGGAGCTTACGAAAACGTCTTCACCAAGCTAGTCCAGACTACAACTATTTTTGGATGCGTGTTGTCTGTGACGCAAAGTTTACTATGATCAGAGTCGTATGGTTGGTTCAGTTTTACTAGGTTCGTAGCATTAAACCCTGGGAATAGATTTTATCAATATTTCACAGATTTATTGCCCAGGACCATAATGAGTGTCAATGTCAAAGGTCAAAGGCAAGGTCATACAGTATTTTATGAATGAAAATCTTTTCCGTCTTGAACTTCATCATCTACATGATAGGAATATTATTTCTTAAAATGGTTGACAAAGGACCAATTTTTTAGCCAAGACTTTGAATCAAGATCCATTGTCACAACGTGAACGATGTGAAATTTATCGGAGATTCGGGGCATATATATAGTTTATGTCCTGTCTATTTGCCCGTCCGTTCGTTTGATTGTCCGCAAAATATTTAATCTCAATTGGCCATATGTTTCGAGTGGTAAGTGATAAGGCTTTTATATTTCACATGATGATATCTTGTTAAAAGACCTTTTCCGTGGATACATTTTTTTTGACCTTGTCACTTTGACCTTGGAGATTGACCTACTTTTGAAAAACGTTTTACCTTTTCCATAACTTTTGAGTGGTAAGTGATAGGGCTTTCATACTTCACATGATGATTCCTTGTTAAAAGACCTTTTCCGTGGATACAATTTTTTTACCTCGTCACTTTGACCTTGGAGTTTGACCCACTGTTGAAAAACGTTTTACTTTTGCCTTAACTTTTGAACGGTATGTGATATGACTTGCTTATTTTACATGTGTATTCGATGTGACAAGACTTTCCATGGATACCAAAATGTCTTACCTTGCGACCTTGACCTTGCAATGGAGTTTGACCTACTTTTAAAAACCTTTAACCTTGGCCATACTTTTTGAATGTTAGGTGATATTGCTTTCATATTTCACGTGTGCATTTCTTGTGGTGGTATGATCTATCATTTGAACAGATTATAAAATTTTGACCTTGTATTCTTGACCTCGGAGTATGACCTACGTTTACGTTACAGCTGTTTTACTGACAAAAATACCGATGCGGGCATTCTTGTTTCACAAACACATTTTTTTTTCATTTGTCTGAAAAATATTGCGCATGTACCCTTGAATATTTTGAAGATATTTAGAAAAAATCTTCTCTGTTATAAATGTATTTGGTAAGAATTCTTTTGTAGTTTTATCGAGGAATTTCACGTAAAAAAGGAGGGATGATATTTGATAAAAAAAGGGGGGGGGGCTGAAATTCGTATTTACGATAAACGTAAGATTAAAGGATAATTATCTCAATATCTTTTAGAGTCCACTGTTCAGTCTTAATTTTGACATAATTTGTCAATGATATTGATTAATATTCTATTTTTCAATGACCTGAGTCTGACCTTCACCTCCCTGACCTTTAACCTCATCGACTCTGCCCTTATTAAAACATTTACCCTGGTTGTTTTTATATTTATCATTGTTTATTATCCGTATAATCTACAAACGTCCATTTATATATATAGTCATTTTCTGCCTAGGAAGTATTAGTTTTCAGACGATTTTACAAATTATTCACAATGAAGTGCTAAATAGTCTTACGATTTTCTTTTTCGTTTTGCGCCACCTCTTGCATTGAATGAAAAATCTACAATACGTTTTAAAAGATTATGCTAATTCAATATGTACATAGATTTACAACTCAATGTCTGTAAAATACATGTTCGACATTGAACAAAACGTGCACTGTTAATATTTTCTTAAGTTCAATTCAGTCTTAAATACTTATTGAAATCACTACTCGGGGCCCTCGACGGGGGGTGATTCAAAAATATAAATTAAAGCAAAATCGTAGAATTTTATTCGGATATCTTTCCGATACCAAAGGATTATTGTCAGTATGTATGACATGGGATTAATTAATTAAGAGATTAAGATGAAAAGGAAACTTGCTGTGATAAATAACGGATGTTGATTTCTAAATATTGATCTTAAATGATTGAAAGAAACCCTGTACACCTGACCGCGCGCGATCAATGCTTTATTTAAACGGCTCATAGTTAAACCCCCTTTTATCAGTGCGGTCCATTCCGTGTTTCCATAGCCGTACGTTGGTTATGTTTAGAAACTCGATAGAATTGTAGAGCGACCTGCTAATGCAAAGTGGAATGAATTAAGTGTTATAGGGATAATTTTCCTTCTTTGACATGGATATAGCTCCTCGCTGCTTCTCACTTTTACTGTTCACAGAAGCGTAGGAAACATGGGGGAAGTTTTGGAATTTATATGGAAAACTGAATGAGAGGAGATTGGAAATTCCACCCATTAATTTGTGCACCATCATGCAAACGTCCCCTGCTGAAAATGGTAAGGAAACGTTTTGGTTGCGCCGATCACGATCAAACTTGATATGTTGATCAATGGGTAGAGAGAGGTGTCACCCTGGTCGCGTCGTGGCAGTCTAGCTGTCACCTTCTGTGGAGAAGATCGGTTCCCAACGCATATCCAAGCAATTACGGTTGCTGTTTATCGAGTGTGAAGTGTTTGTTTTTACCAGTTTTCTGTTTGTATGATCGGATCGATAAAATATATCAACACCGTAGGTAGTAAAGGTGTATTATACTCCAGATAGTCTGTCTGATCTAACAAGATGCCATATACATGTATATATTAGGTGCATCTAATTTTTTTCAGTGGAGAAAAAAAAGGGGGGGGGTATATAGCCCGACAGAGGGGGTGCAGCATATTAACCTGGTACGTATAAAACAGGGAGGATCGATTCAGGATTTCAGCTAAATTCCAGGGGGGGGGGGGGTCCTGACTCCGCTCCCACCTTCTAGAATCGTTCTTGTGTGTAAAACAGTACAAGGAAATAAATGGAATACACGTATTGGTAAATCTACATCCATTTGTGTATCCTATATTTGGGTTTTTTTATGAATCTCATATTTGATCATTGTCAGGTTTATTAATACTGAACGTTGTATTTCATGACCTCCGTGTGCAGGTCAAAGGTGAACCTGAATCGAGGTCATCACTCCAACGTAAAGTCAAAATATGTATGAAATATGAAAACCGGACCATTCACCTTTTGAGAACTGTGAGTAACTGCAAATCTTCCGAATGAGGTTTGTAAAAAATGATACAAAAAGTTCAGGTCTTGTCAGTACCGGGTAGAAATACAAAATGTTTCACTCACTAAAAGTTAATCATCAAATAATAGAAATAAATGTTTCCCTCACCTCGAAACAAAACTGAGAGAATATTATTAAAGAATATCAAGTCGTTGTGTTACATGTAGTCCTCTATTCATGACACTAGTGGTGCGCGTGTAATCAGGATTACCACTCCATTTGCTAAAAACGCGGAAAAAAACAGCTGACCTAACGCTGACCGTTGACGGTCACATTGGCATTAGTCGCATCATTTTGTGTTGTTTGATATTATATGTCTGGTTTTTTATGTCGTTTACAACGCAGAGGAGTAATTATAACTTGATGCCCAGAGTCTGTCTGTTTGTCTGTCTGTCTGTCTGTCTGTCTGTCTTGTAGTCACACTTTCATACATATTTTAGCCATAATTTCTGTCATATGCATAATATGCAAACATCCGACTTGTGGGATGAGGCTCTACAAGCAATGAGATTCATTGTCACATATTTACCATCTTTAACTGTCAAGTATTGGTCATTTTTGCCCTCGGTTCTCAAGGTCGCCTTCAATGTCAAGGTCACATATATGTATTAAGGGTCAAATGTCAACATATATTATACGTATACCTGCACACCTGGTCTTGAACAATCTTGTGTTTGTTTATACATGTCTATACTGTCGTATTTTTCTCTGATGTGTGCTCCACGTTTGTGTACTTGTGTGTTTGTTTGTACATGTCTATACTGTCGTATTTTTCTCTGATGTGTGCTCCACGTTTGTGTACTTGTGTGTTTATCTCTGAGGGTTTGTTGGAAGTCGCATTGGAGATCAGCTCTTCATTTTTTTTCCTAAAACGGGCTCCCATGTATTGATGTGTAGGGTGCAGGGGTAGGGGTTCTGTTGTTATCACGAGAAGGGATGCCATGTTTCTCGTTATATTTTTGCCTACAATTTTCTCGAACTATCGAATGGACGCCTCCCCCCCCTCCCCCCTTTCAGGAAGAGCGACCAACAATTTAAGCGAACATGACAAAACTATAAATGCTCCCAAATCCCCGATTACGGGGTTGGGGGAGGGAGGGATTTAGAGGTGGGACAGTTGTATGTATAGTAGTGATGTATCGGGGTTTTTTTCAACATTATGTATATATATTATTCAATACTTTTAGATGTTTTCAATTGATCTTGATTTTGATCTTTTGATCCTCGTTAGTGAAAGACTGACTTTGGCTTTAATAAGAAAATTGAAAAAAAAAAGTTGAAAAGAAGTAAAATTCAAAATGGTATAGATGTAGACCTCTAATCAATACCACTCAATACATATATAGAAAACTCAACCTATACTTTCCTTCTCATATTGATTATTGAAAACTTTGTATCTTTAAGTTCAAACATACACTATATACAATCTAATCAGAGTCCGTGCGGGGTTTGATTCAAACTCTATCGTAAGTGACAGATACTTCTTGTGAAACTAAAAATGGATTTAGAATTCTAGGGTATAAGAATTTATGTATGACTGTTCATTTTCACAGAAATAGGAAGAATAAATGTGTTTAGATGAATTATATCGGTTCTTTTTTATACCATGTACAAAAAAAAAATGTAGTTTGGAAAAAAATATTGCTGACGGACGGATACACAAACAGTCGTACTAGAAGCTGGCCCTATCGAGCCAGGTCTTGGAAATGAGAGGGGAGAGGGTCCTATAGCCCATGATTTGTAGGAAATCATATTGAAGAATTGTACACTCCCCTTCATTTCTGAAAAAGAAAAGGGGTGCATTTATAACAAAACCTTCCATCATTCTATGGTAGATTTAAATAACTATACAATTTGGTATACAATCAGTCCACGCCTACTTGACCCATTTGATCAAAATACTAACAAGAATGTTGCTCGTCCTTCCGCAAAATATATCAAGTATTGTTAGACATTTACATAGTACATAGTATAGCAAATGCTTGTCAGTACATAGTATTACAAATGCTTTTCAGGATTGTTACAGGTTGAAAATAAATATTCTGACCTTGAGTTACTGGAAAATAAATAATCCGGCCGGCCCTGCGTTGAAAATAAATAATCTGACTCTAAAAAAGTTGCCAGACCCCCCTCCCCAGGATCAAACGGGCGGCCCCTAAAAATAGAAAAGAAGCATTTCAGTGAAATGATACATTTCCTTTCTATTTCAGAGACAGAGACTGATAAACATAATGATGTGACAATGATGAAAGACGAAGAGATCAAACGACAGAAAAAGAACACAGGAAAAAAATCGCCCGGGAATCGCCCGACTAAACTGCCCTCATGTAGCCTGCCCAACAACATGCAGCCCACGTTCTTTGTGGGCGGAGGGAACGGTGTAGCCTTGTAAGTATGGTACTCTGGTCAGCTCATCGATATGTCAATCTCTTACAGAGAGGCTGAGAGCTGCGCTGTTCTAAACCTTAGACAAATAACAGCGCTGCGCTGTTCTGAAGTTTTCCCGATGGACCACACTATAGCTGTGATGTTCTTAACTTTTCCTGAAGAACAGGGCTGTTCTGTTCTGAACTTTGCTCGAACATCGTTGTGTTGTTCTAAAAACAACACCATGCTGTTCTGCACGTTTCCTGAATAATATTTCTGTGCTGTTTTGACCTTTTCCCGAAAAATGGCGCTGTCCTGTTAGTAACTTTACACAAAGAATAGCGCTACACTGTTCTGAATATTTTAAGAAGAATAGTGGTTTACTGTTTTGAACTTTTCCTTAAGAACCCAAAGAATATAGTGCTGCGCTGTTCTGAACGTTCCCGATGAACAGCGCTGTACTGTTCTGAATGTTTCCCGAAGACTATATAGCACTATGCTGTTTTGAACTTTTCCCGAAGACCAGCGCTGTGCTGTTCAGAACTTTTCCCGATGAACAGCACTGTGTTTTTTTTAACTTTTCCCAAAGACCAGCGTTGTGCTGTTCTGAACTTTTCCCGGTGAACAGCACTGTGCTGTTCCGAACTTTTCCCGAAGAACAACATTGTGCTGTTTTGATTTTTTTCCGGTAGAACAGCGCTGTGCTGTTCCTAACTACATGCATGTACTCCCGAAGAACAGTGATGTGCATTTCTATTCGATTTTTTTTACACGAAGAACGGCGCTGTGCTGTTCTAAACTTACTTTCGTTGTAAAATAATGACCGGCGATCATTATATAATAAATAAATATGAATTTTGTTATTTTCATTCACATACATGTACTTCACAAACGTACAAAATTCGATGTTGAATGTAAAAAAATGAGAGTAAAATCAATGCATTCATTATTTGTTTTTAGAAGGGCCTGCATAAAATTTGTCGGCCTTTATTCACTGTATACTGAATATTCAAATAAATTTGTTTATCAGCATGTATCAAATCTAAGACAATGACAAAACGTTTAAAAGTTTTTTTTCCAATTTTGCTAAAATCGAATTTCTATTTTCCAGGGTAGAAGGACCTCTAACTGCGCTGGGCTGGAAGAGAACAACTGATAAGTATGACGAACGGTACAGGCTGAAATGGACCGAGTGCAAAACCAAAATCAACTACGGCGCATTCAAAGAAGGTAATTAAAAAATATTTTGTATGTGTTTGATAAAAATTGAAAAAGCTTAAAGAAAATTACACAATGTAGAGCTCCAGTGAGCTAAATCATCATAGAGCTCCGTCCGTCTGTCGTCCGACTTTTTTCTCAGCAAGCGTTTTCGCCGCGCTGGCTATGATTTCATTAAATCGGATGAATTTGGACTCAGGTGAGCGATAAAGACTCACTTAGGCCTCTTGTTTTATTGTAGAACTTCATGAAATTATGAATTGCTACAACCAAAACTCCAAAATGCTCTATATAATTTTGATTCAGATGAGATCCTGTTCGGAATATAATCTCTATCCTGCTCCGCACTTTAGTATCATTGTTTTTGCAATATCCGGTGTGGATACTTAATTCTGAGCAAAAGATCAGGAAGGCCTTATAAACCTCGAAACTAAGACTAATTTAAACTTCTCCTCAGTTTGAGTCAGTTCTATTACGGAAGTTTCAAGTCAACATGCAACCCCCCCCCCCCCCCATGACTCCCGCGATTCCATTGTTTCTGGTATTTCTTTCCTACTATATTATCTCTCTCTCTCTCTCTCTCTCTGACTCTCTCTCTCCCTCTCAGTGTGCGAGATTTTGATTTATGTCGGATGTGCGCAGAACCATACTGTAATTCTCAATTTCTCAAAGGATGGTGCTGACTCCATCCAACCCCGTACATCTTGTTCCTGGTACATGGGACTTTATTTTTAGATCATGAAAAAAAGGGGGGGGGGTAGTCCAACCCAATCCTATTGTGTTATTTTATTTCTGGCATTGTCTATATGGAACCTTTTTCGTAATCGGGGATGGGGGTTGGGAAGGGGGAGGGGGGGGGGTTAGTTCTTTTTCTATACATCCAGTGCATGCTTTAGACATTTTCTACGTTGTACTACACGATATCTCACTGTTAAATGGTTATTGATCACAATCCACAGGCTGCCGATGTTTATCTATTAAAAAATATAAACCAACCTTTTTATTGTTTTTTATCATACGTACAGGGAAACGTATGATAAAAAACAACAAAAGGTTGGTTTATATTTTTTAATAGATAAACATCGGCAGCCTGTGATCACAATCCTGGGTCGTTGATGTCGTGTTATGACTAGCTTAATTACATATCAATGAAAGTCGATCTATTGAGAGTCAAATTAGGTTTTATCAAGAGCCAAGGATAAGTACATCTTGCAGAACACGATGTTTTCATATCAAAGGGAGGTAATCGGAGGAGGGGTTGGGTGATTGCATGAAGGTAAAGATGCCAAGCTGTATATCATGGATTTAATTAAAAGTATTGTATGTTCAAAGAGTATATTTGCATACTAGAACTGACTGCAAAGAGAAAAAGAATTCAGAATTGCGTAAAAAAATTGAAATAATTTTGAACACTGGAGTCTGGAGGTTCGAATCGGCCAACAGGCTGCTACCTCATTTTCGTCATGTAGCTACATGCATAAAGTGCATTTTTAAAAGACAGGGTTTTAATAAGGATTTCATACCAATACCCTTTAATTTGTAAATCCCCATTGGAACTGGAGCACCTCTCCAAGTTTTTTTTTTTTTTTTTTTTTTTTTTGGGGGGGGGGGGGGGGGGGTTGTAGAGTTATAGAACCACGCCTTTTTTGTAATTCTGTATTTGCTTCCAAAGGATTTTCTATTCTTACTAATGACTTCAATGAAATGTCTTGCCTTTATGAACTCCAATAATTTGTACATCTTACGTACAACTGTTCTTTTCGCCCATTTTATTTGCTGGGCGGAAGATAATTTCACTTGGATAACTTACTTGTTTATCGGTTGCTAACTAGATGTAAATGTTCTTAAACCAAGTGCCTTTTCAACTTTGCATTAAGCCCTTATTGATATTTACATTGACATGGGTATGCTGTATGATTTAACTTAGCATGCACTGATTTATGGGTTTAAACAAAATAAGGTATCACTTAAATATATTTTAGGAAAGTCATTTGGCCGAATTGTGGTAAATATAGTCCTTGTCTCTCTGATTTGATGCGAAAAACAGGTGATTTAAAATCTGCACGACGAAAATCAGGATATAAAATTGTCGTCTGAAAACAGAGGGTTTGCACCAACTGTTTTTGAAAGTACTATTTTTTGAATGTTGAAGAAGTATATTAGTTACATTAAAAAAACCTTAAGACATTACTTTCTCCTTACAAATTAATGGCTCGCGCGAAACTTGAGCCGTTTTCTAGCTGGTTATATCTCTTCTGGTCCCTGATTCTCAACAAATAGTTGAAATTTTCTTGAAAAAGAACGAAAAATAGTAGTACTAAAAACTTATTAAAATGAGTAATAATGACAATAACCTCCGTCCTACCCTCCCATCCCCCCCCCCCAAAAAAAGAATTGGACAGTTGATTAAAAATCAATAATAAACAGATAGTACAGATTACGTTATTATTTTCTCCCGCTTCAGGAGAGCAGTTGGTGAATCACATACCGAACGGAAACCTGCTGACAAACAAACTGGGCCTATTGAACAGCTTACAGGAGTACGAGCGTGTGACCTTATCTACCAAAGGGAGGCCACCCAGGCTAAGATTTATAGACTTTGTACCTGAGACGTACAGACTGGACGAAAAACATGACAGGGAAACCTTCCTAGAAAAATATAAAGGTAAAAATCACAGCAGAAGTAATAACTCGGGTACCATAGGATTTTATACCGCTTGCAAAACAAAGTGGTTTTTCCTAGCCGCCTGTTTAGTTGTTTCTCTTTGTGTTACAATTATACATTAAAGAGAAACTTCAGGAAGGAAAACTCTGTTGAGAAACACATACATTTATTGGTCATTTTGTCTTTCTGTCTGTCTGAGGTTTTGACTTTGAAATTGATTTGAACTGTAAGTTTGAAACTTGCAGGAATGAATTACCCTGCAAGCTTAAAGCCTCAATACCCAATGTGGGTCAAGGTTACTTTAAGGATCAATAGGTCATATATTTCAAGGTCAAACACAGAGGAAACTTAAGCGAAACAAACCTGTTCTTGAATAGTCTCGTTTATATTTATTAAATAGATCTAAATAGCTTTGACAGAGCATATATTGAATATATTTGAAATTATAATACCAATATAATGAAACATGATGACGACTTTACAACTCCAAATTTACAATATAGTCCTATTTTGTAGATAGAGAAATGTGGATCTGCAAGCCTACAGGAATGAATCAGGGAAAAGGAATATTCATCATCCGATCCAAAGAGGAGCTTGACAAGCTTCTGGAGGAGAGAGATCAGCGACGAGAACAGCTGGCCAAATCATCAAGACCGATGATGACCAGAATTGTACAGAGGTAGGGGCCTGTGATTGGATGTTTAAAAGATCTTAGATCACTATTAAGTACTATAGATCTGTTTTAGAAAATTATCTTAGTTATACCTTTTTCATAGAGTACAAGATAATAGTTCAACTTGGTTTTCGTAAACTTATTCTTGACCAAGGCATGTTGAACTTGGAAATATTTTGAACCGAGAGATGGATAGAATTTGAATTATTTTCCCAAGACTTGACCTTAATCTTAAGTTTACATGTCTTTTTGTCCTTTCCTTTATTTCTCTGAATATTTATTCACTTGATATACCTATCACATTTTTTAGGTACATACAGAACCCTTTGTTGTTGGAGGGTCGTAAATTTGATATTCGAGCCTACCTCCTCATAGCTAGTACCTCGCCATTCCTCGTCCTGTATCACAAAGGCTATATAAGACTGTGCTGCGGAAAGTACAAAGAAGACGATACAGAGATGTCTACACATCTCACAAACCAGGTGAGTTATATTATCTTACAAACCAGATGAGGTTTAATATCTCACAAACCAGGTGAGTTATAATATCTTACAAACCATGTGAGTTATAACATCTCACAAACCAGGTGAGTTATAATATCTCACAAACCAGGTGAGTTATAATATCTCACAAACCAGGTGTGTTACAATATCTCACCAGGTGAGTTGTCACATCTCACAAACCAGGTGAATTATCACATCTTACAAACCAGGAGAGTTATCACATCTCACAAACCAGGTGAGTTATATCATCTCACAAACCAGGAGAGTTATCACATCTCACAGACCAGGTAGGTTATTGCATCTTAAAACCAGGTGAGTTATCACATCTCACAAACCAGCTCACATCTCACAAATCAGGTGAGTTATAACATCTCACAAACCAACTAACATCTCACAAACCAGGTGAGTTATAATATCTCACAAACCAACTCACATCTCACAAACCAGGTGAGTTATAACATCTCACAAACCAGGATAGTTATCACATCTCACAAACCAGGTGGGTTATCACATCTCACAAACCAGGTGAATTATAACATCTCACAATCCAGGTGAGTCATCACATCTCACAAACCAGTTCTGTTATCACATCTCAAAAACCAGGTGAGTAATCACATTTCACAAACAAGATGAGTTATTACACCACAAATCAGGCCAGTTATCACATCGCACAAACCAGGTGAGTTATCACATCTCACAAACCAGGTGAGTTATTACATTTCACAAATCAGGCCAGTTATTACATCGCACAAACAAGGTGAGTTAAAACATCTCACAAACCAGATGAGTTATCACATCTCACAAACCCGGGGAGTTATCACATCTCCTGAACCAGAGGAATTTTTATGTCTTACATGTCTTAGAGACAGATTATCTCTGAACCAGATATCGATTTTTTAATTTTTACCTCATGTATCAGAATATCTCACAAACCATATGAGTTTTCATACATTCACATGTCTATCTCAAATATGCACGTCACATCCATCAATCGATGATAAGAAGAGTTTTTAAATGAAGCACATTTCATATACTTATCGCTATCTATTTTACGTTTCACAGTTTGTTCAGAAGAAAGATCCTAACTACAAGGACGTGAAAGAAGACACCGCATGGTCTATGGACAAGTTTAACCAGTACATCAACGAAAACCTCATGACAGCGAAAGGCTTAGAGGAGAATTGGGTCTATAACTCCCTTACCGTAAGTTGGATGTTTGTGCCTTATTCATCACATTTTGACTTGAAGTACCAATGATGAGGGTTACCAGTAATCATGTGAAATATGCATGTCCGATGCACAGTGTTTTGACATTTATGTTCAGAGGGCAGCTCCCTACAAGCAGAGTTTGGAAACTTGAAACTTTAAGCTTAAGAACTAGTTAAACAGAGCTATAGGACTTGTTGCTATTACCGTCAATGTGGACATTTTTGCATGGGGGTAATTTTTGCGTATTTCGTGATTCAATGGACTTTGCGAAAATTTTCCTCTCATGAAAATGACCCTGCTGCGTTCTTACAATGGAAGATACGTTTATATCGCAAATATTTCCTCCAAGCATAACGTCTTGATGTTATAATTGCGAAATTTTCCCCCTAGTGAAAACAACCACATTTACAGTATTTCATTGTAAATAGAACACGTCTGAAGTGCCACAAAACTTTCTTATTAAATGCATTTATCCCAGATGTAGGGACTGCATACTCACATTTGTAGCTTGACTTTCACATGGGTCATAGCTGTCCTATAATTCCTATATTTCCTATATTAAAAATATAGGAACCTATATAAATGGCCTATATTTGAGACATTTGTCCTACCAATCCTATATTTTGGGCCAAAATGTCCGAAAATTTTTCCAGTTTTTGGTTGCTTCATTGAAATCTCAATCATGAACTTAATGTGATTTACAGCAATTTCTGACAATTATAAGTATCATATAAAAAAAATTGGCGCGCTTTGCTTGCCATCTTCTATAACTTTATAATATATTCTATATTGGGATTTATAAATTGTTGAAGATAATGGTAGTATAACAACAAAATCAGTGCTGGGAGGCAAATATTCTGTCAATAGTTTTCCCCAGCATTGTTTTGAAGTTCGAAAAGTCCTATACGGTAATTATCCTATTTTACTTGAAAAATTCCTATATTTGTCCTATTTTTCCATATGAGAAATACCTATATTCCTAATTATTTTGAGTTCAGCCAAATCAGGGAGTCACTATGACCCATGCTTTCATTACTGTTACTTATATATTATTCAATGTATGGTATCATACATATACGTTGGATTTATGATCGTACTGTTATCTTCATTACCATTTTCATTAAGTGCAGGTCCACATAAGGATCAAGCAGTTGAACAACAATAAAATTTTTGTAGAATTTTTTTCTCTTGAAATATGTTCAGATCAGTTTCCATATGAATGTTCTGAAGGAATTTTCCTCTTACTTGGATGGTGAAGAAAGGTATAGGGGTAGCAAATTTGGTTGAATTACAGAGGAATTTTCCCGCCATTTTTTTCCTTCATAATCCTTTATAAATTAATATATTATGAGCTGAATATCTCGCTTCACCATTGCTACCTTGAGAAATGAATATCAAATGTTTGATTTGTACCACATATATGTCTTAAAACAGAAATAAAAAGTCTCGCAAAAAAATGTTGATGTATCACCCCTGCCTGATTCTTACATGGACCAATACTTAAATACTTTAGAAATCATTAGCAAGTTTGATGTGAGAATAATCTTGTACTCATTACTGTACATTTCAATCATTATTGTAAGTCTCAGGAGTCAGGAATATGATGATTGTGTCATGCATGCAGTTTCCTAATTACTAAATGATCTTTTTCAGAAACAAATGCAGAAGATTATGATTCACTGCTTCAACAGTGTAAAGCATAAACTACAGTCACGTGTTGGTTTCTTTGACCTGTACGGATTAGATTTTATGATTGATACTGATATGAAGGTAGGCATGCAATAGCGGTATGCTTTGAAATAAAATTTAAATGTGCATAATGTTAATTGTCACAATCTTGCTTGTGGACTTCTCTTCATACTATTGTAATCAAATGGCTTCGATAAATGTTGTTATTTCACCTTATTTTAAAAGATCCCATTTCATTCTTAATTTCTCCAAAGAACTTAAATGATTATGATCTCTTCCAAAGCATTGTGACTATCGTTTGTATTACTTGGAGACTGAGTTATGAATCATACCCTTTGAGCCGTTCATGCCCATTTGGGCCTCTTGTTAATTTTCCATTAGGTATGGTTGATTGAGGTGAACGTGAATCCAGCTCTCCACATCAACTGTGAAGCTCTTAAAGATGTCATACCAGGGGTTGTCGAGGAGACACTATGTAAGTAAATGTACATCAGTACATCTATAACCTTGTATTATTTAATACCTAGTCATCTATTGACCTGTTACGGTATGATACAAGGTCACTAGGTTTTATATCGGGCAAGGTGAAGCCGACTATATTTACATACTAGCCAGGTTAACAGATGACTAAAGTAAACGATGAATTTTACCTCATGGATGACCTATTTTGGTAATATTCATGAAGCGTAGGACGTCATTTTCTGATCATTTTATGACATCAACCTGAAAATTGTGAGGTAACAGAAGCATGGTCAGGACACCTGGTATAATATTTAAAGATGTTCTATGCACTAATCATGTGATTGTCATGAGCCAATCACATTTGGATTCCATCTGTCAGAGGCGGGGTAAATGTATAATATTTAGATCAGAATTTGTAGCTTGACAGGACAAATGTCTGGAGAGTCATTTTGTTATCCCTTGCATCTGTGTCTGTATGTACAAACAATTTTACCAGGAAATAATTATCTATTGAACTTTTATATTCTTACTACAGCTTTTATTTGATAGCATAACTGTTGACCCAGTGACCTTGACCTTTGACTTTCAGCTTTAAAAATGTATTGTGCACATTCTTGGATTTGATTTACAGCCAATGTTGAAAAAATTAAATTTAGGCCAAAAAAAATTAAAGTTTCGTTTGACGGGCACCGCCGCATTGCCTAAAAACCCGCCGCATTTCCGATTTTTATCGCGTGTTTTACCATAATTTTAAAGTAGTCAATTGAACATCGCCGTGCTAATACAAATTGTTTGTTTACATATTCTTTACTTCACTAAATATATAAATTGTAAAGCTGTAACTCAATACTTGTTTATATAAAATAGTATTATTTACCCAAGCTACCGTATTCAATTGTTGGTTGTACGGTAATCGCGACCACGCGTATATTCCATATCATGGACGAGGTAACGTAACGTAAAATGATACTGTACTCTGTTGTGATAATATGCAAGAGCATTATATACTTCTTTATAAGTTAAATTATTCAATTTATTAGAAATTTGAAAACGTTTTTGTTTAGAACTCACAGTTTACGTCAGATTGATCAGCCGGGAACGCCGGTTACGGGATCGAGTGGAGGGGCAGAAATACTACGCGATCCTAATTTCGTTACGAATAAACTGGCCAATTAAACCCTTAGCACATCGCAGAAACTTCAAAATTTCCGCGGGATAGAAATTCAAATTTCCAGACCGACAGTGAAAAGGGATGACGTATCGATCAGGGTACCCTTGTGTAATCGTTGTTAAAATTCAAACTAAATTGTCAGACATGCAGTGATCGGGAAGGCAAACTTGCTCAATGGGACTATGGCACCTTCCACTTGGACTTCAATGTGTCATTCTCAAAAACAATGGGCCATCTTTCCTCACGAAAGGGCCATTCCAAAAATGATCAATTTTCGAAAAGCTTTGCATATGCATGTATGTATAATACATTAGACGTTAGCACATTTTTTGGTCGCGATCTTCTCAATTTTACCGTTTCTAATGAGTAATTTACAGTACAAATTTTTACTTAAATTTGTACCAATTGACTGGCCACTTGGTAATTAGTCCCCTACCGGCAACGCCGAAGGGGACTCTTAGTTTCCTCTCGGTCTGTCTGTCTGTCCGTCCGTCTGTCCGTCTGTCCGTCTGTCCCATTTTCAGTTTTCCGGACTTTTTTTCGCTGTTGTTGCATATATGGAACTCATTTTTGGTATGTGGATATATCTCAATGTGATACAGATCAAGTTTGAGTTTGCTTTCGATTGACCTAATTTTACAAGAGTTATGGCCCTTGGACTTAGCAAATTTTATGAAAGTTTCAGTTTTCCGGACTTTTTTTCGCTGTTGTTGCATATATTGAACTCATTTTTGGTATGTGGATATATCTCAATGTGATACAGATCAAGTTTGAGTTTGCTTTTGATTGACCTAATTTTACAAGAGTTATTGCCCTTGGACTTAGCAAATTTTATGAAAATCTCAGTTTTCCGGACTTTTTTCCGCTGCTGTTGCATATATTGAACTCATTTTTGGTATGTGGATATATCTCAATGTGATACAGATCAAGTTTGAGTTTGCTTTTGATTGACCTAATTTTACAAGAGTTATTGCCCTTGGACTTAGCAAATTTTATGAAAATCTCAGTTTTCCGGACTTTTTTCCGCTGCTGTTGCATATATTGAACTCATTTTTGGTATGTGGATATATCTCAATGTGATACAGATCAAGTTTGAGTTTGCTTTCGATTGACCTAATTTTAAAAGAGTTATTGCCCTTGGACTTAGCAAATTTTATGAAAATCTCAGTTTTCCGGACTTTTTTCCGCTGCTGTTGCATATATTGAACTCATTTTTGGTATGTGGATATATCTCAATGTGATACAGATCAAGTTTGAGTTTGCTTTAGATTCATCTATTTTTAAAAGAGTTATGGCCCTTGGACTTAGCAAATTTTATGAAAATTTCAGTTTCCAGACTTTTCTTTGGTTCTATTGCAAATAATGCACTGATTTTTGGTAAATGAAGACATCTCAGTGTGATACAGACCAAGTTTGAGTTTGGTTTCCATTGGCCTATTTTTACAAGAGTTATGGCCCTTGGACTTAGCAAATTTCATGAAATGTTTAGTTTCCCGGACTTTTTCATGCCTGTTATTGCAGATAATGAGCTGATTTTTTGTATGTGAATACATTATAGTGTGATGCAGATTTGAGTTTAATTTAGACTGACTAATTTTCACAAGAGTTATGGCCATTGGACTTAGCAAATTTCGTGAATTCAGTTTCCCAGACTTTTCTTGGCTGTTGTTGCAGAAGATGAACTGATGAACAGAGATGCAAGTCATAAATTTATGCCGCCGGTAGGGGACTTATATCGCACAGCGATCATTGCATTTTTTTACGGACGAACGCATACACAAGTACGTAGATACTATACGTAAGTGGACGTTGGAGATTTAAATCTCAGGCGCAGAACGGGGATAAAAAAGAATGTCGGAGAAAAATCAATATTGTATCAAAATAGCAAAGAATCTTTCAATTGTTAGTGGACAGAAGAATTTTGTACTTCTGACTGACTGGCCATGTACAAAAAGCTGCGATCTCTGTATTACTGCTCCTGGTGTAGATCTACGTTACAACGTAAATACGAGAACAGAACTTTTAGATTTAAAAACCAAAAATGGACGCCGTAGAATAATGGCACCAGGGTGCAGCGAGTTGCCGATTTTATGGGCCATTTTCTATCAGAATGGGCCTTCCCTATCCCTGGACATGTTTCTTTGTATTTTTATGCCCCCGGAATCAAAGATTCGGGGGCATATAGTTTTTGGCCTGTCCGTCTGTTTGTCTGTTTATCTGTTTGTCTGTCTGTTTGTCCGAAAAACTTTAACATTGGACATAACTTTTGAATGGGGAGTGATAGGGCTTTCATATTTCACATGTGTATTCCTTGTGACAAGACCTTTCCATTGATACCAAATTTTTTACCTCGTGACCTTGACCTTTGACCTACTTTTCAAAAACTTTAACATTGGGCATAACTTTTGAATTGGAAGTGATAGGGCTTTCATATTTCACATGTGTATTCCTTGTGACAAGACCTTTCCATTGATACCAAAATTGTTGACCTCGTGACCTTGACCTTTGATCTTTTAACCCAGTGACCTCACATACATGTACTTAACAGAAAATAGTGTTCATACTAACAAAGATGCCACTGGGGGCATTCGTTTTTCACAAACACAGGCTTTATTCCTATTCTTTTGCCGACGCCAAGGGTCAAATTTTCGGTCTAAGCACTGAGCAACAATTACGATTTTCACTCACTTAGTTGCACATAAAAGAAGTAGTTCACAAACTGTTAACGTCATTTGAAGTTTTAACCTTACACAGGGCAACAGTTAGAGATTGGTGTTCTTTTTTATGCGTAATTTAGATGTACAACTTACATGTATTAAGTCTATATCTTCATACTGGTCTGTCATAGGACATCGTCATATGATAATATAAGAAGTGTGACCAAATCACAGAATATCTAGCAAACCTCAGATTTGGAAATGCAATTACTATATTACAGGAAGACGTTGGGTTATCTTGTTAATCAATGCACTAAACATCACCACTTCATACTATACCTAAGTTTTAATGTATTTTCAGCATCAAAACACTTGAATTAGAAATTTGGTTAAAAGATCAAATTTCACATTTGTAAAAAGAAAAAAAAAAAAAAAAAAAACCTGCCTCCCTCACTTTTTTTTCTCAAAAAGTGCCCGTCAAACAAAACATTAATTTTGTATGGCCTTAGTACATAAAATTGTAATCATCCGAATTAATGCATATTCTTAAATGTTTTATGTCAAAATTCATTGCAAAATCTGATATTAAATACTAATAGGGATGTTCGAGTGACGAAAAAGTGACGTCACACTGCGCATGCGCATAAAAATTGGTTGGCAAAAAGTGGTTCTCTTATATAATATGTATAGCAATGTCCACTGCTATTCACATTAATAATCTTTATCGGTACGTTTTATCGAAAGATATAATTTAGTTAAGATTACTTTTAAGTTGTTATAATATTAATATATATCGTTTTAATTGTTTGTGATATATATTTTTTTATTCATTTTTTCTCTGTTAATCACCGGTATGTATAAATAGCATTTAGTCTCTCTGTGGGTTGATTTAATTTTTGAAGTCGTGAAGGTGAACATCTTATATTATTCATCAATTTATCAAGTCCAACCTATACAGTGTATCTCGTATACACAAGACAATGATCTGACACCTGCCATTTACCTTGATTTTTGTCGGCTGTCCAGGTAGATTTCTCACCCAGGCGCCGCGGCGGGACCAATGATCCGCAAAGGAGAGAAAGCCAATTGATGCATTTCATATTTCAGTTTTTGATATTTTGACACGGATGAAACATCTAAACCATTTGGGCGGGGGGGGGGGGGGGTTGAATACTTACATTACATTTGTCTTTTAGTTGAAAGAAGCAAAAAGGAAATACAACCCATTTATATATCGATCATTATCATATAAAAGTTGGATCAGTTGATCATTATTCAATATTTCTCATATATATTTCTCAAGATTTATTTATTTATTTATTTATTTATTTATTTATTTATTTATTTATTTATTTATTTATTTATTTATTTATTTATTTATTTATTTCAACGGGATAATTGTTTGAATAATTCCGAAAATTAGATAGATGGAAGTCCGAACATCTATTCTTGAAATTCTTTTCAAATATTGGATGTTTTAACAGTCGAGGCGCAAAAGATGGAAATAGAATGCTGGGATTTTATATGGTCCGAGATCCCTCTCTTTAATTCATATAAACATTTATCAATTATTTTTATTGCGTTTTGTAATCTTATCTTTCATTTTAAATTCACGAATGTCTCTTTTTATCCCAACGATTTTCAATCTTAAGGGGAGAAATATATGCTTCTTTAGGCATTCTAAAATTCTAATCTTGAGCCCCCCCCCCCCCCCCCCACCCTTTCTCCAGCAAGCAAAAAGTTAGATAAGGCATGTCAATTAAAAAAAAATTTCCATATCCAAATTAAGTAAGAAAATTACTGAAGGAATAATAAAAGAGAATTTGTGCGTGTTTTCATTGTTATTACTATGACCGGCTTTATCTCTATAAATTTGAGACAGCCGTGAGAAAAAAAAAAAAAAAAAAAAAGCTAAAGAAAATTATTACTCCTTTTACTGTGAGTTAAATTAATTTTTTTTCCGTTTTGCGTTTTCAAACAGTTAGACATTAATTTTGGTCAAACTATTTCCCTCTGTCCATCCCGTTCAAATGCTCCGCCTTAATTAATTAAATCACAACTATACTGTAATACAGGAGCGGCATGTTTGAAGGGGTAGGTGTGTACTTGTCAAAACAACTGGTAATTAGTCGGGTATTTTACACCTAATACAGGAGCATAAAAATGGGACACTATGAATTACACCGGCTTCTTTGAAAAGCAAAATTTGAAGAAAAAATTAAATATCGGCAGTTTATTGATTCTAGTCCCCCCCCCCCCCCCCCCCCCCCCAATCGAACGGCAGTCTGATATACTAATAAACTCAGCGGGATTTCTTTATTGTTGTGATTAGTATGGTCAGTATAACAGCAGGACTTATCAATAAAATAATAATAGGAAAGTAGCGCATATTAGAGCATCAGTTGTCGATTCATCCCCGGGTATCACGAAAATTTCCCTTCACTGCCAACCGTTTTTGCCAACCAGCCTCGTTTTCGCGAGACCCGTGACGTCACGGCGAACATCCCTATATTACATGTCCAGTATGTGAAGTAGATAAAAGGGAGCAGAAATGAAAAATAAGTCTTAATCTGCTTACATGTACATCGATCTATATGAATTTTTTTCTTGCAGATTTGTCCATAGAGTGTTTTGAAAAATCACGCAAAAACCAGCAGTTACTGCCATTGAATTCTATGAAGAATTTCAACGTCTTATACTGTGGATCCCGACCGTATGCCATGCCGGCAAGGCAAACGAGGAGTGTGTCTCCTGTTAAAGATGAGCGAAAAGCCTCTCTATCAGCGCCCAGACCTGGATCGCCCGTTAGAGGGAGCCACAGGATGTTTACGACGAGCACGGCAGTGTCCGCGTCTGAACGCAAGAAAGAAGATAATGTGAGCAATAACAAATCAGAGGAAGAAAATAGTAATGAAAAGTCTGAGAAAGGAGTATCAAAGAAAGAGGAAGAACCCCCATATGTCTGTTCCAAAACTCCAGAACAACCTGCATCTGCAGCTGCCGTACTCGAAATTGCAGGATCATTACTAAGTCAGAGCTCGACACTTCTTCAGAATTCATCTTTACTGCAAGAATCAGTGAAACTTAAAATGATGCACGGTGAGAAAAATGGAAATTCTGATGATGAAAAGAAAAATGAAAAAGAGGGAAATGAGAAATCAAAAGGAATTGTACTTAATTTGACCTCCGCATCCTCAAAATCAGCATCAGGTGCGGGAAGAGAAAAAAGCAAATTGGGCTCCAAAGAAGCTTCTTCTCTTGGTAATGACATTAAGAATATCAAACCAGTTTGCTCAGTGCCATCAACTGCTGCTGCTACTAAGGCAGTCAAGGTGACTCAATCTGAGACATATAATAGTGTGCTTGATTCTATGAAGGGAAATACGTCAGGTAGCAGTACGTTAACAACGTCAACATCATCAAAGTCTGCCAATAGTGCCACTCATAGTTCTTCTGCCCTGATATCAGCATCTGCGTCTAAAAATAACAAGTCTTCTTCAGCCAATGTGTCTTCAAGTAGTGCCAATTCTAGCTTGCGTCATAGCACAAACTTCCCTGTGATAACGAACAACTCCACAGCAAAGAATCTGAAAAATAGCTCTAATCTTACCTCCTCTAAAGCCTCAAAAGAAGGTCTTCGATCCTCAAATGCTGACGGACTTATATCGAACCCTTACACACTTAATAATGACCTAATGAAATCTCATGATAAACATAACCACTCCAAAACAAGCGGTCAACAACCCTATATCAGTTTCTCAACAGCTAGTTTGAAAATGACCACAAGTTCTGCATATTCAAAACCTATGGTGGTTCCAGCGGTTACGCTTTCCGATGCTAATATAGAATCTAATTCCATGGCTACATTTGTTCTCGCAAATCCAAAAGGGGGTCGAGTGGACAATAAATCGGGGGTGCGTCGCAACCGGGCAGGACGTGATAGAGACAAACCGGATCGCGGAAATTGACAACCAACTTGATACAGTAAAACTTGTTGTGATTAATGACTGATTATGTTTAAATATGATTGAAATTTTAATTTCGTCAAACTTAGCTGCTTACAAAAGTCAAAAAATCATTTCTATGGTCAGCATTTCTGTGAGCATTTATATGTACACATTTATGTTTTTTGCATAGAGTACATATTCTTTAAATTCATTTTAAACTTGCTTGACCCTATGTAGGTCTACCCATACTTATAAACTAGCTAAGTCAAGTACAAGTGAATTGCTGATGCATTGGTCTAGATTGATAAAATTCTTCAATTCTACTCAGGGTCAGCTCAATTGACCCTTCCGAAAACGGGAAAAAAATTGAGAAATTCCATGACGTCACAATGCAATTTCGATGTTTGACCGAGGTTCGAAGCTTGTTTGTCCAAGGTAAAAGCATTGTGACGTCACGAAATTTTGCATTTTTTTTCGGGCAATCGGAAGGGTCAATTGCCTGCAACAGCCGGATATTAGAGTGGTAAAATTACAATAAGAATTAAACTTTATCAACAGTTACAAGTAGAAACATTTCTTCATAATAAGATATAAATTACAGTTTTCATAGTGCCTTTTTAAAGTTTTCTTTTTGGAGACAAAGAAACACAACTCTTACATAGTTCATGTAAATGTGAAGACAAAGAAAGATAACTCTAACGTCATAGGCTCTTGGAGACAAAGAAGGATAACTTTTGAAAAATAATTTACATTTTCCAGTTATATATTTACTAAATGGAATAAGAAAGTTTGTTTAATTGCAGCAAAGCAAAATCTGTACTTTTAACAAATTTAAATGTTACATTTTAAATGTAATATGTTTTACAATATGTTTTTGTGCCAAATTTGGTGATCAAAGTATTTAAAGAAAATTATGTGATAGAATTGTATTTTGTGCATTGTTGCTAATATTTATTTATGTCCAACATTACAATTGTGTCAAGAATTCTTTCTTTGTTTAATTGATTTGAGTGAAAAAATAAGAATATGATTAATTCATTCTGTACCAGACTAATTAAAAATTTGTATTTGTTTAATTTTTTTTCAATCAGACTTCTGAAGAAAAGTCATTGAAATTATTACATGTTTTACTGTATCAGTATGGCAAGGTAGCATTGGTACTGAAAAGAAACCATGCTTCTATCAACGGTATCTATACTTTTCCATGGAGAATTTTTGTACCTTAATAATAAAGAAAGTAAGAATGAAAAACATGCATAACTCTAGAGGGTGTATTGAGAAAAAGTGAGGGATTTGGGGCCTGGACACGGTATCATAAACTGAGAATTGCCTTAAGTCAAATTTTCAAAACAAATTGTCAATAAATGACAAATTTGTGAAAATTTGAAATTTTGAGTTCATCTAATCTATTCTACTCTGGAAATCGAAAAATTGTTCAAATAATTTCAAATCATCACTAATACATTATATATGTATCATAACGAGACAAAAGAATATTTAATTTCAGACCCAACGGTAAGTAAATTCTTACTTTATGGTGCCGGGCCCTGATGCCTAATATGATATTCTTAAGAATAGACAACTTGTAATTTTTATTAATTTACTGAAAATCATAGGTGTAATACGAGTACATGTATACTATATAGACTTATGTCATAGGGATAAAAACAAACATGTATCCTTTATAAATTATTTGTAAACTTTTCTCAATGCATTTTATCATTGTTGATTATAAATAAACCAGTTAGACTTCTATGTATAGAGAAAAAATATTCCTAAGTTTTACACCATTGTCAAGGCTTTGTCTTATTAATTAATGATTAATCAGTAATTGCTTCTAAATACCACGGGCAAAACTAATTATTTCCTAATTCTCAACGTCTTTAAGTAACAGTCTAATTTCCATGAAGCTCACCTTGAAAATTGAATAAACGTGATTATATTAGAATTTATCTAGATCTATTGAATGGTATCATTTTCATTAAAATTTTTGCATCATACTATAGTCAAAATCATGTTTATCCAGTTTCGGTTATGAGCCGTGCGGACAGTAATGGATGCCAACGCTACACTAAAGATAGCCATGATGACTTGCTGGCAATCGTTTATAATGAGTCTATGTACCATTTGATGAATTTCACGTAGATCTTCCATTTTCTGTATATTCTATACAAGAGTTAGAATTGAAGCCAAATAAACATAAAATTTTTGAATTAAGATAGAGCATCCTTCATGTTTCAGATGCTCATATTTCCTATATAACAACTTTTACAATATTTTCATTTCCATTTATACATAGCTTGTGTTAAACCTGATATATACCAACAAAATATAATTTGTGGTTTCATGATTATACCGAGAACTTAATTAAGCCATTTGAACTTGAACATTGGACCCTATGGGAAAAGTAAGAAAAATCCCTTTTTAGGGTTGATAAAATGTAACTACAAAGGTTTCTTTTCCCAAAACCATATTAGTTTGATAATCTGAACAATATTTTGAAGAGAAAAAATCATAGGGGTATCCGGGCAAAAAAAATTACCAGCAATTCTGACCTGAGCCTGAGGGATACTCTACCTTAAGATAGTCAGTGTACGTTGCATATTAAAATCTGGTAAAGCAAGAGGAATGAAAAGTAACTAATAGTATATTGTGAAATGTTTCTGCCTGTTGATTTTCTTTTTTTTTTCAACTTTTTGTATTCTATAAACCAAGGGCAAAATTGAGGTTTTAATACAGTAAAAGAAAATGTTTTATCTACTATGTAATTTTATGTAGGACTATTTATAGAAGGTTGAAGATATGCTTTAGGCTATAGATTTTTGTTTTCAAAAAAGGCCATTGACTTGCATTTATGCATTGTTAGACCTAAATATAATATGGAAGTTCAGATTCCAGATTATTTGAATAGTCTTGATATTATATCATCATGATAAAGTGCTAATATGTATACATACATATATTTACATGTATATTGTATTTAAAATTATATCAACAAGAAATAAATGCTTTCTTCATTGTCATTAATGATGTAGCTAATTAATTTATCATGGGTTTTCAACTGAATCACACACATTGTTTAATACTTTTATGATAACAACCATTTTACTAGCATTTTCAAGGTCACTGGGTCATGACCTTGACCAAAATTTGAGGGGAAAACTCCTTATTCATACATTCTGTAAACCAATATTCTTTATTTTTAGAAATCTATGTATTGATTATTTCCATATGGTCTGTGATACAAGGAAACTTTGCCATATTGAGTATTAATTTACGTTGAATGTATTGTGTATTTTCTCTAGAGTCGTTGAATGATTGCTTTACACTGAAATTTGTGTATGGTCGTACAAATGTATGTTTGTCGTTACTAGATAAAAGAATTTTACAAGTGAGATGTTTTTTTATCATTATTCTGTCTTCTTCTGTAAGGTACCAAAATGCACCACTCTGCTCCTTCATTCCACACATAAAGTGTTGAAAATTCAAACCAAAATTTAAATTTACACTAAATACTACTGTACAAGGAAATTTCAGATGAACGTCTACAAGCTGACAAAAATACAAATGTTTATCTCCTTTTTGAGATCACTGAGACTGAGTCAAGAACAAAATATTTTCTTGGGAAGGGGGGGGGGGGGGGGGGCAGAGATTATGGAAAATTTTGTAAAACATTTCCAGAGCTGGCCGAGCCTAGCCTACGATACATTTTTTTTCTATTTATTGATGTCAACTTTGTTTTAAATGGGTAAGAACTTTTTTAATCTTTTAAAAATACAATTGCGCCGTCTACAATGATTATCCATTCACCGCCTTTATTATGATCAGTGTTGTACAAGGACTAATTTGGTGAATACGCTGTGCTTTCCTTTTATGCCATCTTCGAAACCAAAGCACGGATAGGAATCGTATCTAGAGGAGAGTCAGTAGCCCTCTTTGTAAAAATTGGCAGAAATGCTCATTTTATCCATTTTTACGTAATACTATAATCTTATTAAATTCATTGGTTAGAACCTCCCCCGGCTTGCCTCATCCCCTCTCCCCCCGGAACAAATTTCTAGTTCCACCAAATTGAATGTGTTATGTAAACTTCTTCCATAAATCCTTCAGGGACGAACTACTTCAGCGCAGGATCAATGTCACCGTCAGTGTCACGAATGCGACAGGCGACATGTACCTGTTTATCACATTCTAGTTGCCGTGATTTTTTATTTAGATTCAATGTAGTAATGATCTCATCATGATGACATAATTTCATTTTAGCTCACCTCAACGTGGTTGAAATGAGCTTATGCTACACCCTCGATGTCCCCGTCCGCGTCCGGTTATAGTTTTTGGGTTAACTCATTATCTGACAAAGTACTGATGCTACATTGACCAATCTTGCACAAGTGATTGATCTTGGGATGCTGATGTGAACCCATGCATCAGATGCTGAATCTGACCTACATTTTCCGGTTCAATGACTCGCGTCCGTGTCTGGTTAGTTTTTGGGGTAGCTCAGTATCGGACAAGGTGCTGATGCTACATTGACCAAACTTGCACAAGTGATTGATCTTGGGATGCTGAGGTGAACCCATGCATCAGATGCTGAATCTGACCTACATTTTCCGGTTCAGTGACTTGCGTCCGTGTCTGGTTAGTTTTTGGGGTAGATCAGTATCTGACAAAGTACTGATGCTACAGTGACCAAACTTGCACAAGTGAGTCATCTTGGGATGCTGAGGTGAACCCATGCATCAGATGCAGCATCTGGTCTACTTTTTTCGCTTGAGTGATTTTGCTTTTAAAAGCCAATATTGGGCAAAGCATACGTGCTACATTGTACATGTACCGAAGTTGCATAGTGGATGTATCTTTGATTAAACTTTCATAAAATGATCTTGACCTTCTTTTCCGCTTCAGTGATTTTGCCTTTAAAAGCCAATATTGGGCAAAGCATAAGTGCTACATGTACCGAAGTTGCATAGTGGATATATCTTTGATTAATTTTTCATAAAATAACCTTGACCTACTTTTTCCGTTTGAGTGATTTTGTTTTTAAAAGCCAACATTAGGCAAAGTATATGTGCTACATGTACCAAACTTGCAAAGTGGATGTATCTTTGATCAAACTTTCACAAAACGACCTTGACCTACTTTTTCTGCTTGTGTGATTTTGCCTTTAAAGGTCAATATTGAGTAAAGTATATGTACTACATGTAACAAACTTGCATAGTGGATGTATCTTTGATCAAATTTTCACAAAAGGACCTTGACCTACTTTTTCTACGTGAGTGATTTTACTTTTTAAAGCCAGTATACACAGTTGAAATATGTTTGAATTTTATTTTGCCGCCGTGAGGTGAGCTTCGTAATCCGTGGTTACCTATGTTTAGCTCTTCTTAGCAACTTTTTACAATTCCGACCTCTCTTCTGCAACCGCTGCACAAAATTTCACAAAATCTTATGGGAAACAAGTAGTGAAGGTCCTTTACCAAATTTGTGTTTTCATGCCGATCGGTCAACAAATATGGCCGCCAAGGGCTGATTGGCAGACGCATTTTCGACATCTCCTATATTTAACCGCTGCACAGAATTTCAAGAAACCTTACAGGTACATGTAGCAAGTACTCAAGGTCACCTATCAAGTTTGTGTTTTTCGTGCCGATCGGTCCTCGAATATGGCCGCCGAGGGCTCTGATTGACTGACGAATTTTCGTTTTCTTCTCTGCAACAGCTGCACAGAATTTCACGAAACCTTACGGAAAGCAAGCTACTCAAGGTCCTCTACCAAGTTTGTGTTTTTCGTGTCAGTCGATAGGTCTGATTTGCTGACGTATTCGACTTCTCTACGACCGTTGAAAAGAATTTCACGAAACCTTACTGGAAGCAAGTACTCTAATGTCTCTACTAAGTTGTCTACTCAGGTGAGCGATGTGGACCCCTTGGGCCTCTTGTTTTTAATTACACAACTACGCATTGCTTATGCACGACATCAGAAAAAATACAGCTAGAACAGGAAGAAATTTAAAGAAAAAAAAAAAAAGAAAGAAAAAATGCTTGGTTAAAATAAAGAAAAAATCCGCCCACAAATTGGAAATTTCCAGTGCATAATATTCATTGATAATCAGATATACCCCGTTTATTTCCGACAGATTTATCTTTAGCTATAAATACATAATATGGAAGCCGGATGCGGTCATTGAACGCACTGTCTTGTTTCATTGATCACAAATAGTACGCACTGTATTGGCTAAATCCGGCTTCCATACAAGTACACACATCACTCTCGAATCGTAAGTAACCTTATTCATTTTTAAATGTTTATTCGACATCTCTTTTCCATTATCTATCAATTACTGTTCAACCTTCATTTGAAACCACTGTTCCATTATTTATGTATCAATCATTTCAGTGGCGGATTCAGGGGGTGCAGAGGGACCGCCCCCCGGCACTGACCCCAAGTTTTCCAAAAACAGGTATATTTTGGCCCATTTTCAGTCAAAATCGGCAAAATTCGCCCCTTGACACCCCCCCCCCCCCCCCGGCAAATGGGGCGATGGATCCGCCACTGCATTTGAAGCCTCTGTTCCATTATTTATCTCATTGAAACCTTTGAACATTCCATTTCATGTACATGTATGTATCAATCATTTGTTCACCCTTCATTTGAAATCACTGTTCCATCCATTATTTCATTGTTCACTTGAAATCTGTTTCATCGTCCATTAACAGGGTACCTGTCGTTTTGTTTCGATTTGTTTCGTTTCGTTTCGTTTCGTTTTTGTTTCGTTTCGCACTTTACAGGGACCCCATTAACAACGGTTCCTTCGAATTTCCAGAGCCGTTCAATGTTTATTTAAAATTTTGAGTTTTGCATGAGCAACAGATGTTCGTTTTTTTTTTTTAAATTGGAAATTTCTACAAAATTTGAAGCCGCTCTAACTCACTGGTAAATAACTGATTAGAAATTAAACGTTGGGAACGACACGATTATTATTATTATTTTTTTTTTTGAAACTTTTATCATTTTTTAAAATATAAACGAAGAGGATCCATTATCCGAAACATGCAAGTCCGAATAACCGCGAGTTCGAAATTTGCACATGTGTCCAGAGGGATGCTCTGATTTTTATAAAAGAGTTAAACCACTTCAGTTTTCCCGTTCTTCTTCAGATGGGTCGTTAAAAAAAAAAAGAAAAAAGAAAAACCGATTTGCCATGTATAGATTGACCTGGAAGAGTAATATTTAGAGTCACATCGTTTTGAGGGTCAGGGGTTAAAGGTCTATGTTATTTTGAGACTAAAATTTTTGGGTGAAAATATTTTTGAAAATTCATGATTACAAATCTATGTGTTTGCATTGGTCTAAGTGTAACTTGTTTTGAAACTTTCTCTTTTTTAATAGGGAACTATAAAGGCATGAACTTGCATATAATGGGTTTACAGGGGAGGCCCGGTACATGAGCACATTACCGGCTTTTTGTTTATGCTGCCAGGGGCGGATCCTGAACCCCATCTGCCCGGGGGGGGGGGGGGGGCACATACAATTTTTGATGGGAATCACTTGCGAGGCCAGAAGGGCCGAGTGGGGGAGGGTATGGGTGGGGGTTCGTAAATGAAGCAGTTTGGTGGCCGTAAATGAAGCAGTTTAATTGGTGGCACCTGAACTGAAGCGTATTTAAACTGAATTTAGAGGGGATTAGTTGCTCATTATTCAGTCAGTGTCAATTAATATAATTAACGATAATTAGTATATATTTTTTTTAAAAATCGACATTTTCTGATGCTGTAGAAGTGTCTTCTGATGCTGTAGAAGTGTCATCTGATGCAGAAGTTTACATCTTCAGGATTTTCTAAGGATTTGGTGGATCAAGAAAAGTTTGGAAAGGACAGGGAGGTTAGCCGTAAATTCACTAGGAAAAAAATCAGCAATTTTTTGCATATTACAGGCGGGAACTGAACCCCCTCCCCCCTAACCATCACTCTAGATCCACGCTTGTTTCTTGATTTTTGTAAGGTAAAGAAAATAAGTAAATTATCAATTTCCTTGACAAACAAGAGATCACAGGTGCCTCTTGCCCTGCATCATCCAGAATTATTATTTATTGGCAATTCGATTCTAAAGATAAGGAAAAATGCATTTTTGACTCTTTGCAAACTGGCCAAAACAATTTTGATTGTTCATTTTAAAAGACTGATCATGACCTCAAATTTAAAACGAGCTTAAAAAAAGTAAAAAAAAAAAGTCAATCTGTTATAGAAGATTATACTAGTATAGAAGATTTGGTAAAGAAATATGTGTCTTTTATGACTTGCACAGGACTATAAAATCCTATATGAACGTGAGAAATGACTGTCTTACTTTTGGTGTTCATGGGTGTATAATTCTGGTAATTGGTCACGTGCAAATTCCGTGAATCGCGAATTTCAAATTTGCCATGCATATTTTTTCATTAACGAGAAAAAGAGCTGATTTTCAAGGTCAGGGATCAAGTTTTCCGGCTAAAATTCCTCGGTGACAAACCGTGGATCTAAAAAATCAAAGATTTTTTTAACAGCAAAATCAAATACATGTATTCTTGACTTTTTGAAAATATTTTATCAACAATTTATTATGAAACATGTCGACAAAAAATGATAAAAAACATTTTCAAAAACTTCGGGTGAGTAAAGTTAACCAGGGATATATATGCGTCCAAATTAGTTATAGATGTTTGGATATCATAAATCACGACAAGAGACGAAAAACGGGAACCTGTTGATTCGGGATCGGGTGTTAGTAAATTCAGATCACGTAAACAAAAATATTTCTGACTTTTGTCGATGAAACTACATTTTTGTTAGAGTTTTAAGCAATTTTATCTGGAAAATCACTTGATGGTAAGGTATTAAAAAAAAAAAACAATCATCAAGAAGAAAAGTGGTACAGAGATGCCTTGAGTGTAGTTATTCTTGTATTTTTTAATGAGGAACCATTTGACAGGTTGACTGGTTTTCTAATCTTCTCAGTTTCTATATCACGTGAGAGTACAGAAATGCTAAATCTGTAAAAAAAACCAAAACAAACAAACAAAAGACTAAACATGCATGCACTAAGAAACTTAAATAGCATACCCAATCAGACAATCTGAAAGTTTGCCTGTACAGAAAATAACCGAATAAATGAATATAGGCCTAGTGTCTTTGTTGCACTGCACTGTAACTAAAGGTACTGTACATGTTCAAATGACTGGGCTATGGGCTCACCTGGTAACGTGGACCGGGCACCTGCAAACTACTACGCTAAGCTCACGTTAAGATATGTATCCTGATGTTTACTCACGATACAACTTGTATCGGCCTTTGACCGGTACTATATAGACAAAAAAGATAATTAATTTCTAAGACAAAATTTTCAGCCAGAATTTTTTTCAGAGAATAAAGTATTTTCTACTGTTTTAGTAGTGTTGCGTTTATCATTTTTACTGTGGATTATAATCATTATGTTTACTCTATAAAATTGCCCTTGATTGTCTTTTGGATACCACGACTTTTAAGGAAAAAATAAATGAAAAACATGAACATTTTTAAGATATATTTTATTTCTGTAACTAAAGGAACAATAAATCACTATTTTAACTCACTTTTATCGGGGGCTACTGCCCCAAACCCCCGCTTGGCTCCGTACATTTCCCCCTTTCAAACTCATCTTTGTAGTTGTCACAGTTGATTCACTGATTTCCCGTACAAAATGACGGTTGCATCAGACGTAAAAGTAATGTTAAAATTCAGTATCATTGTTTCCCGTCTGAAAATCGCATTTTGACGTCAGGCTTTCAGCGCGAAATGACGGTTAAATTAAAAAAAAATGGCGACATTTTTACGTTGAGTTACAGACTACAGTGTACAACCCAATTTTCTGTATCATATAAAAACCCTCCCTCTTTCTGGAGGGTCTGTGACGCAAGGCACTTGGATATACATATAGGAACGGGAATAAGGTACATTTTGTAGGATTATTTTTACCCTAGAAAATCGTCTTTTTTTGCCTATATAGTCCCGGTCCCCTAAACTGAACAAAGGCCCTTGTATCATGATACATAATTTTTAATGTAGATATGAAGGCATTTCTGTAATTCGTTAGATACATTGATAAAAAAGTTGAACAACAACAGATTAAGATAATTCATAACCTGAATGCTTTGAGAATTATTGTATTGACTAAAAAGAGTACAAAACTCAGCAATATATAACTTTTACTTGATAATGTCATTATGATCAAGTAATCATGATGATCAAGGTCATGGTCATTAGCAACGAGAGAGCATGTTTTTGCTTTTGAAGGTACATACATGTTACAACACATACTTTGTTAAGACAATGAGATCACCACTGTGACCAGGAATTTGCAAATTGCACTTTAAGAAAATGAGGAGATCAACATTATCTCCCTGGAGACAAGCTCGTTGTGCCGATATGATTTCCCCAACGGAAATCCAAAGTGCTTCCATACATAGCTTTTAAATGCCATATGAGGCCATACCAAATTTATTAAATGTTCTTTGGATTTTCTTGTGAAAAAAATGGTGCGAGCGAGCGAAAATATAATTATTTTACTTTTTTAAGTATTGCTGCTTTAAAGGTGCGAGCGAAGGAAATAATATATTTCTGATGTTTTCTGTTCTCACAAAGGAATCGGATCCCCATAGGAATCTGGTGACTAGGAAGCCTGGCACATAGCAGTACGGAAAAGATTTTCGAACATTCCCCCTCCTTGACTTTCAGTGCCTTGTATTTGGGACAACAAATTTGCTCCTAACGAAAATTTTCAAAAACAAAAAGTATCATTTTCTTCGAAATTTGCACAATCTGAGACTTCTACAAGCTTTAAAATTTGCAGAAATCAGAACCGACCCTAAAAAATTCTTGAGCCAGAAATTTATTGGTGCGGGCAAGCATTTTATTTTTATAATGTTATTTTTTGTTGTTTTTAATTAATTTGGTATTTAATTAATTTGGTATGGCCTGAGCGTCTTTTAAAGTTATCTTTGGCGTCAAGCGTCGCCATATTATTTTTCAAAGATAAAACTGGGAGAATATAGATGTGAAATATGACTACAATGCTGGTATAACATCAACCGATGAAAGTCACATTAAGTTGCGCAACAGTACTTTGAAATCAGAGGTGGACAAAGTGGCCAACTAGGCTAGCGTCCACAGAAGATCCTAAGGTATCCTAAGGTATAAAACTAAATGCCGAAAACTAACCGTAAATCAACGATACGGCCTCCTCTGGCATCGCGAATAGAACCGTCGTTAAGAACCATGTTGAATCTAGAACTGCGGTGAATTGTGACAGCCCTATATACACAGAGTGCCGTTTACATATTTACCTTATCAGTTCATAAGTATTGAAGTAAACTTCAGACGTTCAAAGTTTTAATGCCCCAGTCCGGTATTGAACTGCATCCTTCAGATCTGCTAAGTCCAAGAGTCACATTAACTCCTGTAAACTGTAAGAATACTGCATGTACATTGTATTCACATACAAAAAATAACTTTGAACAATATCTGCAACAACAGGAAAGAAAAGATCAAATTTTATCTCAATATCTCTATTTACTGTAGAAAAAAGTCCGGAAAACTAAATTTTGTAAGACATATAAATCATGGAGTCTACATTACTCCTTAAAAAGTGGTCAATCATGACCAAACTTAAAATTGCTCTGAAACTATCCAAGACCAAGCTATATATCAAATTTCATCTCAATATCTCTACCTATTGCAGAAAAAGTCCAGAAAACTGAATTTTGTATGTCATCAAGGGTCATAATTCCTTCAAAAATCGGTCAACTATGACCAAACTCAAAACTTCCAAGACCAAGCTATGCATCAAATTTCATCTCAATATCTAATACAATGTATATCTAACAACTCAATATAAAATACTAATAGAACAAAAGTCTGGAAAACTGTCATCATGGGGCATTATGTATCTACTTCAAAAATAGGTCAACCATGACCAAACTCAAACATGCTAATCTATCCAAGACCAATTAAGTTATGTATCAAATTTCATCTCAATATTTCTATCCGTTGCAGAAAAAAATCCGGAAAACTGAATTTGGTAAGTCATCAAGGGGCATTACTCCTTGAAAAATTGGTCAACCATGACCAAACTTGCTCTGTAACTATCCAAGACAAAGCTTTTTATCAAATTTTATCTCAATATCTCTATCTGTTGCAGAAAAAAAGTCCGGAAAACTAATTAACGGACAGACCGACTGACTGACGGACGGACAGACAGACAGATTGAGAGGAAACTAAGAGTTCCCCTTGTCGTTGCCTGTTAGGGACTAAAATTTAAAAGAATCATTGAATGAAATGCTTGTATATTAACAGTGTATTTTTATACTTCCTGATTTAGATCAAGTTTCTTTGTATATATAATGTACTTCCTATTAGTTTTATCATGTTTATTAGAAAACAGTTTTACTTCATCATACTACGACGTCGTATTATAAGATCATTTTACTTCTTTGTTACTGATTCATAATACATCTACCACTATATACTAGTATCTAAAACATGTAAAAAGAAACAGGAACTAAGGGAGCAACCATTTGATTTTTAGGGGGGGACACTGAAAACTTTTGCCAGATGGAATTTTTTTTTTTTCGGCCATTTTAAGAGCCGGAAATTTTTTTTCGCTGGATTTTATTTTTTTTTTTAGTAATTTTCCATTGTTGAAAATTACTCTAAAGTTTAAATAATTCAGCGTGATTTTTCGACCATATTAAACATCAAACACAGAATGAGTTCATCTCTTGCCAGCAGATCAATTCATTTTAATTTCTTGAATGGCATATGATGCCTATAATCTATTTACTTAAAAGATACTCAATGGAGACAGGCTATATGGTGCTAATGACTTTTGAATTTGATTTATTCACTCCAAATTGCATAAAGTTTGTTCCATTTTTTTAAAACTTAGTTTATGATACACAAAAAAGTGTTTACTGGGCAGTGGGAAGGTCGGTAGAGAGAGGGGAGGGGCAATTTCATGATCCGGAAATTTTTTTCGGCGGCCCTTTGGGCCGAAAAATTTTTTTCCCTAAAATTTTGATCCAGAATTTTTTTTTTGCAAAGTCTTCCTGCCCCCCCCCCCCATAAAAATCAAATGGTTGCTCCCTAAACAACACAGTAGTACTGTAATCTTTTTAAAGTACAAATGCATTTCAACTTTTGGCTTATCAAAAACAATTGTAATTTATAGTTATAAACCTTCCTTGCAGAGCTCTAATTAATAGTACTGTAAAATTGCTAGAAACAAAACTTTTAATGATTTACACACAAATGTACAGGCCGAGTAGGTACATTATTACATTTAGGTGCAGTGCACCCCAGGTTTTGGTAAAGATTTTTAAATAATGATTGCTATCTGTTTCAGTAAGAAATTCTCCATATTAATGGAAATAAAGTCACTGTTTTGTAAATGAAAGAATTTCAAACTAAAGCCTGTCTGTATAAACATTATCATGATTAACCGGTACATTTACACTCTTGTGAGTTATGAAATGAAAAAATATCTCATTCTACCAAGGCATGTGTGTTTGTTGTGGGCGGGGGGGGGGGGGGGGGGGGGGGGGGGGGGGGGGGGGGGGGGGGGGGAAGGGGGTATTCCAGATCATTGATGATGTCCTCTATTGCTAGGTCATTACATGTACCAGGGTTTTTCCTTGCATCAGGTGAGGACTTGTAGACCCCTTCCCAATTGGAAAGGAGGGATTTACCTTAAGTTTCCACTTCTTTTAATTATGTTCATTGCAAAACTGTCTACCAAAGTTTTCCAGAATAGTTTATACTTTTTGAGCCCCTATTCATGTATAATAGATTCAGAAGCAGATAGTTTTTATACGCCCGTCATTTGACGGGACGTATTATGGTATGGCGAAGTCCGTCCGTCTGTCCGTCTGTCCGTCTGTCCGTCCGCCTATGGAACGCAATAACTTGAATACGCGTCAACGGATTTTTATGAAATTTATACATAGTGATCAGACTGTGGAGAGGAAGCCGCCTTTCGATTTTCAGGTTCATCCGATTTGTCGTTACAGAGTTATGGGACTTAGATTTTTAAAATACAGTGAAAATATACTAAAATATTTAAAAGTTATTTAAAAATCTATTTCTGGTCGAAATGTTTTGAAATTTGGTATACTTCAAGTAGAAAGGATGTTCTTTGATATATGTAACGGGTTTTTAATTTTTTTGTCGCATAACCGAGATATTGTGTGTAATGGGAAGGGGGGGTGGGTTATATGCACATACATTTTAAGCTAAGGGCAAAATATAGGCGCATGGAACGCGATAACTTGAGTATGCGTCAACAGATTTTCATGATATTCATACATTATGATTGGACTGTGGAGAGGAAGCCGCCTTTCGATTTTCAGGTTTATTCGATATGTCGTTACAGAGTTATGGGACTTAGATTTTTAAAATACAGTGAAAATATACTAAAATATTTAAAAATTATTTAAAAATCTATTTCTGGTTGAAATGTTTTGAAATTTTGTATACTTCATGTAGGAAGGATGTTCTTTGACATATGTAACGGGTTTTTAATTTTTTTGTCGCATAACAGAGATATTGTGTGTAATAGGAAGGGGGGAGGGGTGGTTATATGCACATACATGTTTAGCTAAGGGCAAAATATAGGCGCATGGAACGCAATAACTTGAATATGCGTCAACAGATTTTCATGATATTCATACATTTTGATTGGACTGTGGAGAGGAAGCCGCCTTTCGATTTTCAGGTTCATTCGATATGTCGTTACAGAGTTATGGGACTTAGACATTTTAAAATACAGTGAAAATATACTAAAATAGTTAAAAATTATTTAAAAATCTATTTCTGGTCGAAATGTTTTGAAATTTTGTATACTTAAGGTAGAAAGGATGCTCTTTGACATATGTAACGGGTTTTTAATTTTTTGGTCGCATAAGCGAGATATTGTGTGTAATAGGAAGGGGGGGGGGTTATATGCACATACATGTTAAGCTATGGGCAAAATATAGGCGCATGGAACGCAATAACTTGAATATGCGTCAACGGATTTTCATGATATTCATACATTTTGATTGGACTGTGGAGAGGAAGCCGCCTTTCGATTTTCAGGTTCATTCGATATGTCGTTACAGAGTTATGGGACTTGGATATTTTAAAATACAGTGAAAATATACTAAAATAGTTAAAAATTATTTAAAAATCTATTTCTGGTTGAAATGTTTTGAAATTTTGTATACTTCAAGTAGAAAGGATGTTCTTTCACATATATAAGGGGTTCTTGAATTTTTTGTCACATAATCCAGAAATTATGTGTAATGGGGGGGGGGGGGGGTTTATATGCACATACATGTTAAGCTAAGGGCAAAATATAGGTGCATGCAACACAATAACTTGAATATGTGTCAACAGATTTTCATGATATTTGTACATTTTGATCAGACTTTGAAGAGGAAGCCGCCTTTCGATTTTAAGCTAGGTTCATCCAATTTGTCCTTATGGAGTTATGGGACTTAGATATTTTGGTGTTGTGAAAAAAATCCCAACGGGCGTATCTTGCTGCGTGAGCGTAGGCTTTATTACACTGTGCTAGCCAGGGCAATGAAGAAGGATCACACTGTCCAGCATCTGACCGTCTATTTGTCAGTCTGTCTGCATGTTAGTCACACTTTCACATAAATTGCTACACAGCCAATTGTGCCTCACATGAAATTCATATGAAATGAGGATCATGTAAATTTCACATGAAAGTTCATTTAAAATTCATATAAATTTCACATAAGATTTATGTGAAAAATATTTCACATGAATTTTTCTAAGTGACCTTCAAAGGAAACTGAATTCACATAACATCCATGTCAAAATCTTCACATGAATTTCATGTGAAAAATTTCATGTAAATTTCATGTTCGTGCTCATGTAATTCACATAAATTTCATGTGAACTTTCACATGTTTCATGTAAAGTTAATGTAAATTTCACATGAATTTCATATGAGGCACAATTGGCTGTGTATATGCATTATACATCCATCAAACTTGCAGGGATGGTCAGGCATGATGGCCTTCTGCTTGTGACCTTGACCTAGGACTTGGAATTTGACCTGTATGTTGGAAAAGAGCTTCCATAAAACTGTTTGAACTTGGTTTTTAACTTGTGAATGTTTACCGTACATATACCAGTAATGTATGTTAAATAATTATCAACAATAATTCTGATAAATTCTGATAAACATTTTACATAAATTTCATATTTTGAAAAAAAATTATAATTGGAATTTTAAAGAAAATATGTACAAATGAATGCTATTTTATTTTCTAGTGCTTCACTTAGACTGTGAGGAAGAAGAACAGAATGAGGTACAAAAATAGATATTAGGAAACGAGAGTCAAGGGAGACAAGATGTCCAGAGTGTTTACGCGGGCCACCAGGGGGCAGTATAGTGGAGTGCCAATGGACGATATGTCCGAAGAAATTAATGCCCAAGTATTCCCTGGTTGCTCAACAAATGGAGACGAAATCTCACACCCTCCTAATTCAGCCAATGAAAATCCTGCTCAGACAGAAAATTTCAGTTCAATTACAGCCAATCAGAGCCTAGATTATATTTCCTTTCCTTCTCCTGAGATTGAGAGCAGAAGATCAATATTTCAATGTAGATGTACATGTAGCAAAAGATGCCAGTTTGTGATTGGAATCGTTTTAGCATTGTTTGCAATGTTACTCGTTCCAGGTATATGTGCAAGTTTAGGATACTATAGTATCTTTGTTAAGGAGCCAGCACCTGTGATTGATAAGTCATATCATTCTTTCTCCATACCAAATCATCCAGTATCTCTACACTACGAAGCTTTTAATAATGCAAGAAAAACAGGCACCTCAGATTTAAGTAGTTTTTACTACGCTGTATTGAGAGCAAAATGGCAAAACCAGTCCCACAAATCAAAACTACCCAAATCTTCGTTTGCGTTCAAAACTCATAATCATGGACAAAACTTAGATTTTGTACGAAGAAAATCAGATAAGGTGAACTTTGTTCAAAATGTTGGCAAGAGTGATAGAGAATTTGGATCAAATAGACGGCATGATATTTTCAAGCGGTCAGCGGGTCGAAATTCTTTCACGATAAATGCTCATCATCAGTACCATCAAGAATGGAAACTTCAAGTCGTATTTCTTGCCAAAGGTGACAGTAACAACATCTTCACCAAAGAGAAACTAGAGCACATCCACAAAGTTGAAAAAGAAATAATAAATTTTCCGCAGTTTAAGGAATTTTGTTTCAAAGATATCTTTCTGGACGATCCTGCGGTGAAATCTATTAACGGTTGTGCACCTTTGAATTCCTTGTTATCCTACTTCTATCCGTCCATTGTGGATGGCAAACCATACTATGACGGCCTTGGAATGACCTTGACCTCTGACATCAATGAGACGCTCAAGCTGGCCTTGAGCTCTGACCACTTATATTATTTTGTGGACGAGAAGATGAACAAAGATCACAGAGAAAGTCACTTACTCAGGACAGAGGTTCTGTTTGGTGCACCACTGCATGGTAAGTATAAATACTGTACCTGTACTTATTTAAGCACAACCAAATTTTAGCGGAAACAGAGCAGAATTGGGTAATCGTAAATTAGCGCTTTGACTTATTTTCCACATTAATCTATAAGAGATTCATGATCTAGCGTATACTTGAATTAGCGCAGTTTTAGCAGCGCTAACTCCGCTAAAATACGAATCCCACTAAAATAAGTACACATACAGTATGCAACTATTATGGTAAAAAAAAATACCAATTTAATCAATAATGCTTCAACAGTGGATGTAAGTTGCAGAAATTCAGTTTGTCAAATAAATTTTGATCATTTCAAGTGTATTTTGGACATAGATCTATCTTGATTGTCTAAAGGCATCTTTGTCATCACTGATGACTGGAAAAGCATAAAAAATGAAACTTTCAGATGCTGAAATTACATGTACAGCCATGGTCCGCCCATTTTTAAAGTAAGCCATACAAGTAAACACAGGGGAATGATAAATATTACTTTATTTTGTCTTTTTGATACACATGATATACAGAATCTCATTTTGGATAGT
Source organism: Pinctada fucata (assembly GCA_028142955.1). Taxonomy (NCBI): domain Eukaryota; kingdom Metazoa; phylum Mollusca; class Bivalvia; order Pterioida; family Pteriidae; genus Pinctada; species Pinctada fucata. The sequence continues at coordinate 11,174,462 of AP027112.1, read as the reverse complement.
ATCTGCATTATGATGTAATAAGATATACATGTACCTTAAGAAAACGTTACAATGGAAGCACATTTTCCCTTAATGTCATAGGTGATTTTCCAATAAATTCATTCGGCGGACCGACACCATACATCATAAAATTGCGCGATATTTTCATTGTGATGTCAAAATAGAAAGCATGACAACACATCAAGGTGCTTCAAGACGGTGCGATTAGATGTGACGTCACAATGGAAAAATTTGCCAAATGATGTGATGTCTGGTGTCTGTGTGTATAAACTATAAAATCAAGGTAAGGAACGGTCATATCTTTTATCTGGAAAATGGACTATTGGCTTCCAGTCAAATTGAAAAAGTCACAATTACGGTTTACGTTATTTTCGTCAGATATTGTCCTAAATGGGAAATGTTAAACAATGTATATCAAACAGACTGAATTCTGTACGTGTTCTCATTTTAGCGCAACCAAATTTAGTGCAAACAGGGCAAAATCAGGCAAATGGACATAAAAGGGTAATAATGAATTAGCGCATTGAACTAATTGTCCATTAAAATCTATGGCAGATAATATATTTAGCGTAGTCTTAATTGAATTAGTGCACTCTTCATATAGCGCTAACTTCGCTAAAATTTGAATCCCCCTAAAATAAGTACATTTTGTACACATATATACATTTGTGTAAAGTAACTTTAGTCTTTAAAATGTTTTCGTACTAGATTTTGAGAATGCTCATACATGTAATACAAATTTTGTGAATTCTCAATATCATTATTATAGGTCGTGCCTTTATACTTGTACAGAGGACTCCGTTTAAACTGATAGCCTATTTGTCAGACTCCGACTATCAGTATAAACGGAGTATCAGATAAGACGGAGTGATAAATTTCGAGACATTTTCGTCTGAAAATAATGAAATTGACGCGTTTTGTGTAGTTATTTTCTTTATCTGCCGTGTATGAAACGATATATACATGGAGACCGGTAAAATATTATGTTGGAATGTGCTTGACATCTTCTTTTATGCTAGTAATTTGTTTCCTCAGCGTGTGATTGACATTTCTGTCCAGTTTTATTGCTTCAATTTGTACCCATTGAATGACCACTTGAAATGACATGAAAATTTTACGGACGAACGCATACACAAGTACATATACATTGATAAGATACGTAAGTGGACATTAGAGATTTAAATCTCAGGCGCAGAACAAGGATAAAAATGAATGTCATAGAGAAAATCAATATTCATCTGAATGAAATAGAACACCTTATAATGAACCTTTCGGGCGAGCGGAGCAATTGTCAAGGAACAGAAGGATTTTGCGCTTCTGCCTGGTCATTTAAGCTGTCATCACCGTCTCCTTGAACTCCTTGGATCCGCCACTGATGTTCACTTTGAATGTCAGGGTCTGTCTTGTAATGCTCTGATCGGAGAAACGTTAGCTCGTTAGCTGTGTTATCATTCCTTTGAGTGCCTGCTCCGTCATCGGCGACCTTATTTCGTAAATTCCCCTGAATTCGATGTTATCCTGGGACTTCCATCACTCTAGTCGGACCGTCCGACATTGGTTGCAGAGAAGCCAGGCTTGTTCAACCAGGTCTGCCGCCTTCTCTACCAGAATAGGGCCTGATAGGGGGATTTTTGTTGATCGGGTCCCTGTAAACCACTGGGTCCGGGCTCCTTTCACAACAACTGCCTTGTCAGATCGATGTCTTTGGAATTAGACTGATATTTTTTGCGGATGGCATCGCTTTTCTTGATGATGTTGGCGACTTGGGCCTGCATATTTCTTGGCAATTAATCTCTGCCTGGGGAGGGGGAGTGGGGGCCCTCTGATCCGAGAGCTTCACTGCTTTGTATCTAATGGCCACAATATGGCTGTTCTTTTTCTTTTCAATGTCATTACATCTTCTTTGGATCAGGACTGAATGGTACGGATGGGAAGAAAACGGTCGTTTTTATTGGCATCAAATTCGATCCCAAGCCTCCGTTTTTCATGTTCAGTAAATTTTTAATGTTTGATCGGCTCATCAATTGATTCGATTTTGAGACGTAGTTTTACCAACGGACCGGTCATTGAAAAAATAAAATGATGACAAAACCACCAAAATTATTTATTTCAGCCAGGCCTTATTAAAACTTGTTGGTCAAATCCATCATTTAATGTTACGACATGAAATACACCTACCTCGGACTATCTGTTTAAGTTAAAAGAAAAATCAATATCGTTAAATAAACATTGTCTGCTACCCTCTACATAAGGGGTGTCCACCTATTAAAAAATGTGGTAGTGCTAAAATAACACTCCATACTATCTCCCTTACAATGACACGGGCAGGAACACGTTACGTCGCCTTACAGTACCGTTGTCAGAAGTATTTAAAGTTCTGCACTTAAAACCGTCCGTTGACATTATGCAACAGGTGAGGATATGTTGGAAATCATCCGTTGTCATGAAAATTATCGACAAAATTTCAGTAAAATCACAAATAAATCATTAGGTAACCGTTAATTCCCTTTAAAAGCCAACGGGGGATAACCACACGCTTCAGTAATACATTATTACCATGAAATGAATAAAACTCCTTTTATGTTATGAGGAGATCTAATTGGCGATGACCTACTGTCAGCAACGAAAACGGAAATTTGAACAGGAAAACTATCCTGTCTCTTAATTATTTGATTTTATATACCAATGTTATGTAGAAAATTATCGACAACATTATACAAACAATATATGTGAATGACCGTCTTTTACATTGTATATTTATTGTATACTTTGATTATTCGATAAAGAATGTCCGTTGTTATGACAAGACAAGAATATATGGTCCGTTGTCATGACTCTTAACGGTATTTGGACATGAATGGGGAATTGAATCTTTATTTCGAATCTAAGGCTGAGGAATTAAATTAGCTTAGTTAATTCTTAAAGTATTCAGCTCTCTTTTTTTGTAAAGCTGTAAAGGAGGATATCATATAATGTTCAGGTTACGTGAACATAGATCGTATAGAATAGATTTAAAATTGAAAATATGATTCATGAATTTGAAGAGGTGTAGGATGAGTTCATGAATTTATACATTGATCAATTAAACAATAATTGTTAAAGGGATTTTGAAGTCATATATAGCGTTAAAAACAAAGACATCAAATATCGGTCATTGAAGACATTTTGATAGCCTCAGCCTTTATCACGTAATTGTTCCGAACGTTCTTAACATGAAATCGCTCTTGATCTAAAATTTTCGCATGTTTTTTTTTTCCAGAAACAATAAGATTCTTACCTACAGATGGGTTATTAGGCATCGTTTTATCGAAGGGACAAAATGATATCAAATGCACAAAAATGAATAAAAAAGTACAAAGTTATAAAATACTTGTAATAAATGGCCATTATAATTTTGCCCATAGTAGCTCCTTATAACTGCTGGAGACCCCCCCCCCCCCCCGGCGAAAAAAAAAACTTTATTGTAGTCTTTGAAGTCCCCTAAAGCAGATTTCCCTCGCCTACCATTAATGGTTTGGATTTTCTCTTTGAAACATTATTTATAATTTTGCATTCAATAGAGATCTTCGATGGGGGTATGATATAGACCTTACATGTATATCTCAGGTGATGATGAAAATTGTAGTTGATATGTTATTTACATTTGTGTGTGTCTGTATGTAAGTTCGTGTGTGGTTTTTTTTTTCATGTCAGCGTCGATATCGGTGTCTCCGTCTGCCTGCGAGTGAATAATCTTTTGTCCGCGTTTGTTAGCATGTGTGTCTGTATGAGAGTGAGTGCATCTGTCTGTGTCTTTTTGTGTGTGTATGTCTATATACATGCCTGTCTGTCCGTTTGTTTTTGCGTATGTCTGTGTATACCCTGTGTCTGTCAGTCTGTCGTTTTGTGCATGTCTGTGTATGTCTTTCAGGATGTTCCTTTCAGGATGTTCATGTCTGTGTTTTGATCAGTGTCTGTTTTTGAGTCTGTCTGTGTGAATCTCTTTTTGTTTCTCCCTGTGACTGTTTTTCTGTGAGTGCTTGGCTATGTGTGTCTTTCTGCTTGACTTGATGAGAGGTTTTTGTCAAGAAAGAGATATATTGGCCTAGTCTGATTTTTCGTCTGTCTTGCATGCTGTGATAAACTGTGGATTTACTGAAATCAAAGTCAATACATGTTTTTGTTTGTGTGAGGGTGAGTACATCTGTGTATGTCTGTCTACCTGTCTATCCGTCTGTCTATGCATATCTTCCTGTATGAGTGTGTCTGTTGATGAATGTGTTTGTCTGTATATATGTATTTGTCTGAATACATATGAATTTGTCTAAAACCCCATATATGTGTGAGTGTCTAACCCTCCCCCTCCCAGAAACCCCCTACATATTATACAAAGACAAAATAGGAATAGGGTCAAGTGTCCGGGAAGAGTAATTATATCCTGCCCTGTTGAAGTTTTGTGATTTTTTTTATTACAGCACACCATCTGTCTTCCGCAAGTCTGTAAACTTTTCAAAATGTCGCGTTCCTTCTGCAGAACCTATGATGAAAATCAAATTATAAAGTCAACTTTTCAAGAGTGATAGAGACTATTGGTGGGTAAAGAGGAGACATGGGTGCAATATATTTATATGTAAGACCATTGGAGCATTTTTCATGTATTTTACAATATTGGAAGCCAATGGAAGGTAAACAAAGTACGGACTTAACAGGGGGAAAATGATTATATACCATTTCTTCTCTATGGGGAAAATCCATGCTAATATGAGGAAAGTCTAATATATAGCGGAATATCTCCAAGGAGAAGAAACCTCTTATATAGCAAATTTTCCTATGAGAAAACTACTGCATTGCACCGGTTTATAATACACTTATAAAGTAAGATACTGTATACATTCAAATTTTCGCCTCCATTTATATTTTACCGTTTTTACCCATAGCCCAGAAAATGAATTTAAGAAGGGACGAATAAAATTTAATGTTAAGGATATCTTAACAAAACCGGATAATTCGGCGAATTCAAGTCTGGGCAAATCTGTCTCCATTTTAAATTGGTTGAAAATTAAATTGTGCGTATTGATTGATGAATTTTAATGATTAGTATAGGTATCATAGTATCATTCCATCCATTAAAATATAAAAGCAGACAACGGACATCTGACAACGGACAGAACTTTCGCAACATGGATTGACAACGGACTGATTTTAGAAAAGTCCCAAAAAAGTGGTCCAAAATTGAATTCGTCATCATGACACTACCAGAGGAGCATTACATAGACTTGATATTTATTATTAGTATATTTCTGGAATAAGATAACCTGAATATTAAAAGATTTCAAGAAAAAGGAAGAATAACACATGTGCAGGACGTAGTGATCAAAGGACGCCAACTCGATCTCCTCTTTTCAAACTGTATATCAGTACCAGAAAAGCATATAAACCAATAGCTTAGTGTTATGACTACCGCCCATTGAATTTTCGAGTGTGTTACTTCTAACATTTCAACGTTTATTAGAAAATCATACTTTCCACACATGTTCATTGTCATGACAACGGATGGTTTCCTTCACATCCTTACCTGTGGTATAATGTCAACGGACGGTTTTAAGTGCAGAACTTTAAATACTTCTGACAACGGTACTGTAAGGCGACGTAACGTGTTCCTGCCCGTGAATGATTGACAGGTGAAAAGGTGAAGCCAGACGGTAATTAGCTGGAAAACGGGGAATTTTTACCTGTTTTACGATTTGGTACCTTGCTGATTTTTTTCCTTACGGCAATTTTGTATCAGAATAAACGGAGTTCTGATAATTTTCTATCAGTTTAAAAATAGTATTTTCAATAGAAATGGGTACAAATGGTTTTGTGTTTTTAAATCATATCAGATTAGCCGGAGTATCAGATTAACCGATATCAGTTTAAATGGAGTCCTCTGTACTATCATTTGTGAAAAAGTTTTCATTGGATTGTAATAATAGATGTAAATGTAATACATGTAATAATCTTGATATAATGACGTATACCATCATCTTTGTAGGCTACCAATACGTAGGGGACAAGATAAAGGAGCAGTCGGAAAAGTTCAAGAAATTTGTCGTCAAATACATCGACCTGTTGTCTGAATCCTCGTCAGAGTTAGTATTTACTACAGAGGTGGAACACTTTGTTGTCATCTTGCCTTCACACTGTCTGGCGTCTGTCTGTTTGTCTGTCCATTCATCTGTCTGGTTGTCAAAGCTACTAATCATAAAAATTCATAATCATTATGCTGCAATTTTGTCAGGAGTGAAATTGAATGGTGATATATTAAATGAGTTAAAGAAGATCCTGATGCTAATCTCAACAGCACTCACAATGGAACACACATTTGAGCATCGAAGGACCCCCAGCAAGCTAGAGGTGGGAGAAGGACCCCCAGCAAGCTAGAGGTGGGACCAGGTGCCTGGGAGGAGTAAGCATCCCCTGTTTGGCTAGCAGCACCCGCCATCAATGTTCACGCATGCAAATAAAAACAATATCTGAAATACATGCACTGTCTGAGGTTATGTCTATTTAGAAAGTGCTATGGCGACCAAGTCAGGGAAAATATTCAGAACACTTACTGTCAAACCCCTCGTGGGGAACTTTTTTACGAGCTCCTTACGGCAAAGGGCTTAAGTATGACACAAATGAGTTAAAGAAGATCTGTCTGTCTGTCTGTCCGTCCGTCCATCTGTCCATCCGGAAAGCAGTGTTTACAATATAGTCTGAAAAACCATAGGACATTTGAATAAATATTTTTGGTTGTTTTTCTATATAACATGATCAAAATGTCCCAAAAATCCACAGGTAAATGACAAAAAACCACCAGAAATTGCTGTCAATTTTGCAGTTTTCTTAATCACAGATAGAAAGCATTATGAGGTGCAATATCAGAGGTTCAAGGTCACCTTCAGAATCAAGTTCACATACAATTCACATGTTTATTTAGGATTTGCTTTATGTTTCCAAATCATGAAGCATTAATTCTGATGCACTCTGTTTGTAACGTGCATTTTGATTGGCTGAGCAATGAAAAAACTGCAAGAGGATTCACATTTCACTGCAGTTTTTGCTATCACGGACGTCATGCTTTGCTATGGCGACGTCGCTAAAAGCAGGCGTATTCTAGCTTCTTATTGACCAAAGCATTAGAATAAGGTTACCATACTGATGTTTTACAGAAACTGATAGGATATCGGCAAATCCCCTTTCAGAAATATCCGTTTTACCGCTTGGCTTATGCCTCGGGGTAAAACTCAATTTCTGATTGGGGATTCGCCGATACCCTGTCAGTTTTTGTAAAACACACGCATGGTAACCCCTAATTGTTTACACTGCCAAAAAAAAATTGACAAAAATTCAAATATTGTACTGTATAACCAGAAATTTTCTCGAATATCAAATTCACTATTTCTTGGTAAAATAGGGTGTCTTTATTTTTGCTAGTACAATTTTTCGTGATTCCGAAATTACAAACAAATATGTACACGTAACTTCACTGTTTTTTACCTTCCATTATTGAAGTTTCAGTTATTTCTTTCTTAAGAATACACTTGATTTTCTTCACTATATGTTTAATCGGGATATGTGAAGAATGACACATGTACAATACAAACAAAATGTCACTGATATTTCAATTTGTTACACATTATCAAAAACAATTTTTTGCGATATTATTTTTTCGCGATTTCAAATCACTCGCAAATATAGTGAAAATTAGTATCTCATGAAAATTTCTGTATTAATATGGAAAGGAAAATATTTTTATCGTAACTATATGTATTTAAGGTATTCAACACATTGTACAATTTGGATTAAAAATACCAAAAATAATAAAAGATTATTTTCTTTATAAAGAAATCCTATAATATTCTTGCTTATTTATAAATAAATGATAGTACTCCCGATACAATTATCAGCTCTTTTTCCTCCAAAGATTCATTAATAAAATATCATTGGTATTTGACTATTTGTTGAAAATTTGTTTTAAATGTGTCGAAAATTCAACCTGAAATACTCTGTTTGGCTGAAGGAGCCTTAAATACCATGAATACCTTGGCCAATGAAATTCATACATCAAATTTTTCTTTCTTTTTCACTGTAGTGAAGTCCAAGTCCTATATGGAGGAAACGAAATCTTCGACTACGAGGTAGAAAGCACTTTCTGGAAGGATGTCAGCATGGCATATTACTCGGGTGGCGCCATCTTCCTCTTCATGTTAATTTTCTCATCGTTTTCACTATGGCTGACTATATGGGGATTGGTGGCCATTTTGTCGTGTTTTCCGCTAGCATTTTACTTCTACCGAGTCGTATTCAACATTAGAGCCCTTGGAATTCTGAATGGAGTTGCAGCATTTGTGATAATTGGAATAGGTGAGAAAATGTGAAGATTTAGAAATAACCTCTTGTACCTATAATCATGTACATGTAATTTATTTGACCAAATAGAAATGAAAATGACAATGAACTTCTTTGTATACCAAGTAATAAATTCCATTATACTTCAACATGAGTTTCAGTTCCCTATATTATTTATTTCAGGTGTTGATGATGTGTTTGTTTTCATCAACATATTCCGTCAAGCAAGCCATATTTCTTGTCGCAGAGCTCGTTTATTTCACACGATAAAAACTGCGGGAAAAGCCACTTTCTTCACCTCCTTCACAACGGCTGCAGCATTTGCTGCCAATATGACGTCATCGGTAAAGTTTATTGATTTCTTTATGGCATAATTTCCTGAACTTCCATTGGTAGTTCAGTTGTCTTTTTTGATGTGATTCTTAGAAAACCCCGAAGAAAAGCGGAACTGAAATGGGACGCAGACTTAGGAAATTGCCCAATGTGTGTATAAAAAAAAATGAAAAAAGTGTAGTTTAATTTAAGTAATTCAATATTAGAGCTAGGTATTGTGCATTTAATGAAAAGAATTGTGCAATTTTTTTTCAGAATTTATTACTTTGTGTTTAACTGCACATATCATTTAATATAATTTATGAGTATGCAGGAACATAACAAGGCATGAAATCAGTTTACAAATGTCACATTTTTGACATTCAGTCAGAATTTGTAAATCTTTGTCGGAAGTTAGTTATGGTTTCATTTACTTCAGATTCCAGCCATACACGCGTTTGGTTTGTTCATGTCGTTGATCGTGGCTTGCTGCTGGATCACAGTGATACTGATTATGCCCCCTGCGCTGTACATATGGCATATATCATTCTACCACTGTGAAAAATTTATCACAAAAAAGTAAGTGCATCATCAGAGCACAGTTGCTGTAGTTAATAGTGTAATGTACATGTATGTTATGACCTTTAGGTACTAAGAGAAGGATGATTTTTTTTAAAAAGATAATTATGAAGGAAGGAAAAAATATAATTGGAAAAAAAAAAATGAAATAAGATCTGTCTTAACGGGATATCACACGCGTTTCAGTAGCCTCCCTTAGACGAGAATTGTTAAGAAATCTCCACGCTGAAGATTTCCGATTTTCGTAACTTAAAATGTCTTGATGTTCTGGCTTTGTAATAATCACCCAATCGGTAAGTCGATCCAATAGCTCAGTGGTAGAGCTCTTGCCCATCATACAGGAAGGCCGTGGTTCGAGCCTGAGCGCAGGGGGTAACTATGAGATTGTTAATCATATACATGTATATGTAGAAATTTTTTTTTCTTTGCAAAGTAATGGTAAGCCTAGAGTGACCAACAATAGTCACATTTTTGCTGAAATTGAACTTATTTGAAAATTTTGATAAGAATGTTTTACCTATGTACATATGTCGTATCTATTCAGAAATAAGCCAGGTGTCAGTAAAGTGTTTGAATGTAGAGAAACTTATAATATAGTTCCCCATATGGAAATACCATTACACGTGTGCACATACTGTCGTGTTATCACACAAAATCTGCATTCGGCTCTACTTATTTACATATTGAAATCTTTGTGAGTGAAGGAACAGTGCTGTGATATTTCAAAAAAGTTGTTTACATAAATTCGGATGCTTTTGTTTTTGGTCACATAGCAAAGAGAGATAGCTTGAATTGCACTTTTAATTTTTTTACATGATAATTTACACATTCAGTCAGATTTTGCAACATATGACGTGGTCATTGAATGATTTCTTTCTATAAGAATTGCACAATATGATGAGGGAATCATATGTGAAGTTTCATTTGAAAATCTTGAGCTGAAACAAATATATAGTCAAGAAATGAGCATTTCCAATACAATCAAGGGATGGCTGAAAAGTCTGATCAGTTTCAAAATCTCATAATTTTGGATGGTGACCTCCTAATATTGTCCCTTACATCTGAATTACATTAGGAAATCAAAATTATGCTATTTTTCTGAAAATAAGTGTTGTATAATATGAAACGTGTGATATCACCTTAAAAGATAAAAGTAACATTGATTAGATGTGTATTATGATAATGCTTTAATTTGCTTCTCATTGAAAATGTAGATTAGCAATTTGAATGCTTTGTACATGTAGCTGTTTTGTGTAATACATGTACTATTCATTTGCATTTATTTATAAAGATTTCATAGTCTAAGAATTTTGAATTGTAGAGTATCTTAACTTTGAATTTCACAAATATTGATAATTTTGAGCTTATAACTTTGAAATTTAAAAGTATTGATAACTTCCTCTTGAGTTACAAGTTTTATGAACTTTTTGCTTTGAAAACTACACAACTTCCAGAAACACATTTTTTTTTTAATTTTCAAAATGCTTTAACGTCATGCTGCTCAATTTACAGGCTATGTAAGACGTCTTCAAAGTTCTTGACCTTGCCTAACGACATTTCACGTTTTGTACGTGGGAATTTGACACCTGAACCAGAGGTCACCGTGGTTATGCCCTCTACTCAGGTCATACCCTATGATGAAGATGATGACCTTCCCCTTTTGACCTTAGATGACCCCATGGAGTATTATATTTGTGTGTATTATTATTATTTGTTTTAAGGAAATTTTCTGATAAGAATTTCATCTTAGGTCATTTGGCTGGTCCTTAAGCAGGTCCATTATATATATACATGTGTACATACTAGCCAATTGTGCATCACATGAAATTCATGTGAAATGAGCATTACATGTATGTAAATTTCACATGAAAGTTCATATGAAATTTATATAGATTTCACATAAGATTCATGTGAGAAATATTTTACATTATTAAGTTTTCTTCACTTGAATTTTACATGAAATTTTTCTTTGTGACCTCCATGCGAAATTGAGCTCCCATAAAATTCTTGTCAGAAACTTTACAGATATTTTGTGTAAAAAATTTCATGTGAATCACATGTCTGTGCTCGTTTCACATAAATTTCATGTGAACTTACATGTATATGTAAAGTTCATGTAAATTTCACATGTATTTCATATGAGGCACAATTGACTGTGTAAGCATGTACAGTGTTCTTATTTTTAGCTCTACTGATCTCAGACCAGTCGAGCTTATGCGATCACCCTTCGTCCGGCGTCTGTCTGGCGTCCGGCCATCTGTCTGTCTGTCTGTCTGTCCATCTGTCCTAAAACAATTCTTGTCCGGACAACTCCTCTGAAACTGTTAGAGATAGAAAGTTAATTCTTTTTGCATTTTACTTGGTCCATGGTCTAGTTGTGCACCTGACATTTAGTTTCAGTCCCTGACCCCAGGGTCTTAGAAAATGGGCGTGGTCATTAAATTCTATGTAATCTTGTCCGGACAACTCTTCTGAACTATAAATGATAGAGACATAATTCTTTTTGCAATATAATGGGTCTGTGGTCTTGTTGTGCACCTGATATTTATGCCCCCGGAATCAAAGATTCGGGGGCATATAGTTTTTGGCCTGTCCGTCTGTTTGTCTGTTTATCTGTTTGTCTGTTTGTCTGTTTGTCCGAAAAACTTTAACATTGGGCATAACTTTTGAATGGGAAGTGATAGGGCTTTCATATTTCACATGTGTATTCCTTGTGACAAGACCTTTCCATTGATACCAAAATTTTTGACCTCGTGACCTTGACCTTGACCTTTGACCTACTTTTCAAAAACTTTAACATTGGGCATAACTTTTGAATGGGAAGTGATAGGGCTTTCATATTTCACATGTGTATTCCTTGTGACAAGACCTTTCCATTGATACCAAAATTTTTGACCTCGTGACCTTGACCTTGACCTTGACCTTTGACCTACTTTTCAAAAACTTTAACATTGGGCATAACTTTTGAATGGGAAGTGATAGGGCTTTCATATTTCACATGTGTATTCCTTGTGACAAGACCTTTCCATTGATACCAAAATTTTTGACCTTGTGACCTTGACCTTGACCTTTGACCTACTTTTCAAAAACTTTAACATTGGGCATAACTTTTGAATGGGAAGTGATAGGGCTTTCATATTTCACATGTGTATTCCTTGTGACAAGACCTTTCCATTGATACCAAAATTTTTGACCTCGTGACCTTGACCTTGACCTTTGACCTACTTTTCAAAAACTTTAATATTGGGCATAACTTTTGAATGGGAAGTGATAGGGCTTTCATATTTCACATGTGTATTCCTTGTGACAAGACCTTTCCATTGATACCAAAATTTTTGACCTTGTGACCTTGACCTTGACCTTTGACCTACTTTTCAAAAACTTTAACATTGGGCATAACTTTTGAATGGGAAGTGATAGGGCTTTCATATTTCACATGTGTATTCCTTGTTACAAGACCTTTCCATTGATACCAAAATTTTTGACCTCGTGACCTTGACCTTGACCTTTGACCTACTTTTCAAAAACTTTAACATTGGGCATAACTTTTGAATGGGAAGTGATAGGGCTTTCATATTTCACATGTGTATTCCTTGTGACAAGACCTTTCCATTGATACCAAAATTTTTGACCTCGTGACCTTGACCTTGACCTTTGACCTACTTTTCAAAAACTTTAACATTGGGCATAACTTTTGAATGGGAAGTGATAGGGCTTTCATATTTCACATGTGTATTCCTTGTGACAAGACCTTTCCATTGATACCAAAATTTTTGACCTCGTGACCTTGACCTTGACCTTTGACCTACTTTTCAAAAACTTTAACATTGGGCATAACTTTTGAATTGGAAGTGATAGGGCTTTCATATTTCACATGTGTATTCCTTGTGACAAGGCCTTTCCATTGATACCAAAATTTTTGACCTCGTGACCTTGACCTTTGACCTACTTTTCAAAAACTTTAACATTGGGCATAACTTTTGAATGGGAAGTGATAGGGCTTTCATATTTCACATGTGTATTCCTTGTGACAAGACCTTTCCATTGATACCAAAATTTTTGACCTCGTGACCTTGACCTTGACCTTTGACCTACTTTTCAAAAACCTTAACTTTGGGCATAACTTTTGAATGGGAAGTGATAGGGCTTTCATATTTCACATGTGTATTCCTTGTGACAAGACCTTTCCATTGATACCAAAATTTTTGACCTCGTGACCTTGACCTTGACCTTTGACATACTTTTCAAAAACCTTAACTTTGGGCATAACTTTTGAATGGGAAGTGATAGGGCTTTCATATTTCACATGTGTATTCCTTGTGACAAGACCTTTCCATTGATACCAAAATTTTTGACCTCTTGACCTTGACCTTTGACCTACTTTTCAAAAACTTTAACATTGGGCATAACTTTTGAATGGGAAGTGATAGGGCTTTCATATTTCATATGTGTATTCCTTGTGACAAGACCTTTCCATTGATACCAAAATTTTTGACCTCGTGACCTTGACCTTTGACCTTTTAACCCAGTGACCTCACATACATGTACTTTACAGAAAATAGTGTTCATACGAACAAAGATGCCACCGGGGGCATTCGTGTTTCACAAACACAGGCTTTATTTGTTTGAGCCCCTGACCCCCAGGGTCTTAGAAATGGGTGTGGTCATTTTCTCCTATATACATGTAACTCTATATAATCTTTTGCTCGCAACTCCTCTGACACTATAAATGATGAAGACTTAATTCTTTTTGCAATATGATGGGTCTGTGGTCTTGTTGTGCACCTGATATTTTGTTTGAGCCCTGACCCCAGGGTCTTAGAAATGGGTGTGGTCATTTTCTCCTATATAACTCCATGTAATCTTGTGTTCGCAACTCCTCTGACACTATAAATGATGGAGACTTAAATCTTTTTGCAATATGATGGGTCTTTGGTCTAGTTGTGCACCTGATATTTTGTTTGAGCCCCTGACCCCCAGGGTCATAGAAATGGGTGTGGTCATTTTCTCCTGTATAACTCTATATAATCTTGTGTTCGCAACTCCTCTGACACTATAAATGATGGAGACTGTATTCTTTATACAATTTGATGGGTTTGTGGTCTAGTTGTTCACCTGATATTTTGTTTGAGCCCCTGACCCCATGGGTCTTAGAAATGGGTGTGGTCATTTTCTCCTATATAACTCTATGTAATCTTGTGCTCGCAACTCCTCTGACACTATAAGTGATGTAGAATTAATTCTTTTTGCAATGATTGGTCTGTGGTCTAGTTGTGCACCTGATACTTTGTTTTAGCCATATACCCCCAGGGTCTTTGAAAATGGGTATGGTAATTTTTTCCTATATAGTTGTACTCTCTACCCGTTTAAAGCTATTAATAATGGGGAGTTAATTCTTTATCCAATATTATGGATCTCTAGTCTTGATGTGTCATTGATAGTTCATTTGAGCTAGCAGCCCTTGGCCCCTAGGATCTTGGAAAATGGATGTGGCATTCTTTTTTGAAATACTTTATCTCGGATATTATGAATTATATGAGTGCTATTATAGTTGTAGTCTGATGGATATGTAGTTTTGTCATGCTACTTATAATTTGTTAGAGTGCCTGCTCCCTATGGTCTTGGTTTAAAAAAAAAGAAAGGAAATTGATGTTTTAGAAAAAAACAACCAGGAGAGCTACAGTCTCGTCAGAGACTTCTGGTTTGAAAGCAAAATCACCACCTACTCTGTACTGAAAATGAATTTAAATATGCACAAAATCTTGAATTTTCACCTTTTTTAAATATTTCAGAATTGTCTTTCTTCAAATGATATTGAGAACACTACATGAACTTATATTCAAAAAGAATTTTTTTAGCAAATGAAGTAATCAAGATTTTATTGTGAAGTTCATTTATGTTATACAGTCAAGATGATATTTACCGTACATGTATATCATTTCCACATATATTTTCTGTTCAGACATTTGAAATTTGTTTGTTTCTTTTCTCAAATCAGCAACATATGCCAGTCAGTCAACAGATGAGGATGATGTCCCTTTGATAGACTCACAGGTGGAGCCACCGTCAGAGAGAGATAGTTTTATTGGAGGGCTCTTACAATCGGTGTTATATTATGCCGTGGCGAAACCAGTTATCAAAGCTCGATTGGTCATTTTGGGTAAAATCTTTTTAGAGAATTGTCAAGTTTCTTATCGTAGTATAATATATTTTGATGAACTTTAAAAAAGTACATGTGTGTTTGAGCCTGTGGGTAATAAACAAATGACTTCGATAAACATAAAATGTTTATGTTCGGTGTGCATGACTGAAATTGACATGGAAAAGATTCAGTGGCATTTACTTGCTTGTCATCAAAAAAGGAAAATTACCTCCCCCTTACCTGTGAATAGAATAAAAAAAACTTTCTTGTTTATTTCCTTTCTAACGGTTAAATTTTTTATCAGAACATACTCTGAATAGATTGTTCTATGATATTAAAAGGAAAAGAAGGCAATTTCAATCCATTTTACCGCTCTAAGGACTGATTCTAAAATAGTCATCCATCCCCCCTTTTTTCGTTTTTCACCTGTGGGCCATGTTTCCCCTCCCCCCCCTCGGTTCAGAACCCCACTTGGCCAGAAAATTTCTTTTATTGATATACACATTTGGTGAAAGTGGCATTCTGAACCGAGGGGGGGAACAATGTGGTAGAAAACTTTTCTGTTTTCCATTGATTTTTATGGGGGAAATGCTTGCTTTAACCCAAAAATCAGTCTTATTTTAGGTAATTGATCCAACCTCACAGAAGATTCATATCTTGACCAATTTACTTATTATTTTTACTGAAAAAAATTCTTAATTTTTGCATTTTGAAATTTCGACTTTTCAGGGCAGATTTTACATCTTATCTTAACAGCTCCTTTAAAGACATCTTGTACTTGATGTAGTTATATTGTTCAAATAGTATTAGAGAAAAATGTATAAGTCATACATGTATGTGAAGTCCAGATAAGAACTTCGTCTGCAAGAAAAATTTTAACATAAAGCCTTAAACTCATGTACAAGCACATAATGTACATTGTTAAATCATTATACAGACTCGCATGGAAATCCAATTATGTGTTTCAGGTCTATCCCTGATCATTTTTGGCGTGTCTATAGCCTTGTCCACTCAATTGAGTCCTGAAGCTAAATCTCCGCGACTTTTCCGAGACGATTCTAACCTACAGATGTTACTGGACCTCAAGGAGAAGCTCGGCATTGATTCCATGTCCTGCTCAAAATGTTCCGCTGTATATCATGTAAGTATAAAGTGATAGCAGAGTCAGACATGATTTTCTTACTCACGTCTTGAGATTGAAGAAAAAACATAAACATGGCAGTGTGAGATTTTCTTTTCTTCTCCTGAGTTTTACTTTTACCCTGTGAGACAGCCTATGTGAGACACATAATAAGTTGTCTCAAAGGCTCCAACTGACCAATGATAAAAGAGAATCTTACTGTGATATTAAATCCTAATCAAGTGATTCTCAGAAGATGTCAAAATTCATTTCAGTAGCGTCCTCTGGTTTTATTCTTTGAATTTTAGTTTGTGCATTTACTTTACAGAGAATGCAGTGATCCAAATTTCCTGTAGGTCGATTCAGTTGCTCAAAATAGCATTGGAGGGATGGTGCTATGATGTTAACTTCCTTTAATTTCAATGATTTTTTGGATGAAATGACAAGTTTCCCAAATAGTAAAATAATCTATATGTGATATACATGTATATCCTAGTAAGTGGAAATAAAAGTATATCAAAAGACAGAATACTGATATATACCTTTCTTTACATGACAGTTGAATGATCAAAATAGTCCCGACGAAGGTCACTTTCCAGAAGGACATCAACAAAATAATCAACATCTACCGAAACGGCCGTCAACGATGAGACCTACTTGGCATCCAAGATCACCTGCCGTAACCAAAAAACCCAAAAACCCTTATTCAACTAAACATGCAGAAGGTACATGTAAGTGTCAAATTCAACAGAATACTAAAAAAAAAGACCATGAAATGTATGTACATGTATCAAATACTAAATACATCGATCTTTTCAAAACAAGGCTCGCTTGAATCACTTTTGTCTTTTTATTTGACTTTTCATCCACTCAACAATGAACAACATTGAAATGATGTCATACTTGTATAAACTGTGTCATGTACTGCTCTGCGATGACCTCAATAGGCCACTTGCCAAAATTCAAAATGGCTGACAAAATGACGAAAAATGTCCGAGGTAGGCAATTTTTGTGCTCTTATTCATCGTTACGTCACAATGGAATTACGTCTTTTAACAGTGACGTCATAATTTAAAACAACGCCAAAAGATGTTGACTTGGACATTTTGTTCTTTCTAACAAAATCAGAAAATGGTCTATTCATTTATATTGTTGTGAGAGGGTAAAGTAGCGATCCTAGTGAACCTTATCGTGAAAACTTTAAGGGCTTTGTAATATGCACCCTGTATTCCCTATTTTCGAAATCTAGAGTTACATCCCGTTTGGTACGGTATCTGACGTAGAGTAATCATGACGTCATCAAAATCCATGGAAACGGTCCGTAAACTGTGCGAAACAACGGTAAAAATTTGACGCCACCATATCATTTTCATAACGTCATAATGGTTTTACGTCAGATACTGTCTCAAATGGGAAATAACTCTGTATTCCGCAAAAACTCTATAGAAGTAAATGAAATACTCCATTTATATATACATCGTATGGAGGTTTGTCTGTTTACTTGTATTATACAATGTATGTTTCTTTGACTGCCTCTTGAAAATGTCATCCCACCCAAAACCTACTTTTATATTTATTGAAAATCATTTTACTGACAGGTATTTATAAATTTCACTTTGTACATGTAATTAGCTTAAGTTCATGCATATTTTTATGTACATTCATCTCGGACACTTTAAAATTTAATGTCTCACATATCATAGTCTTTGATCCCCCAGTTAAAACCACTAAGATCCTGAAGGGTCATACCGCAACATCACCAGTCACCAAGAATCTAGTAACAACAACAACAACAATGACAACAAAAACAATGACAACAAAAACAACAACACAGCAACCAAAATCACCAACAACAACCAAGCAACCGATGGTGAAGAAGACCACAAAACAAATGAAGCCTCAGCGTCCAACACCCAAAACCGATACCCCAGAGCCAAAAATTCCCGAAACCAAGCACCCCCACCCTACCTCTGTGGCACCTGCTACACAGCAGCCACCCACCCCTCCCTCAGAATGTGAGGTAGAGGATTGTGATCACCCCAAGGCCAGACCTTACATAGAGACGGGAGCCACCGTGTATGTGGTGTTTGGTGTGGATCATGTGGATTCCAATGTGGATGTGGAGAATGAAGGGCATGTGGTGGATAATAGAGAGGTATGATGTGGATTGATGTAATGCTTTTGGTGTCAAGATATTTTATAAATTGAAAAAAAAAATCTATCATTGGCAATTTTGTTTTCCTCTGAAAATTGACCTTCTTATGTAAAAGGGGAATGATTTTATGAGAAAGATCTCTGGTGGTGAAACTCACTTAAAATACATGTACAAAATAATAGCAGATTTTAAGTCAACAAAAGAAGAAATTATGTTCTCCGATATTCACAGATTTAATCATATAAAATGTGTAAAATGACAAATGGATCATCTACAGGGGGGAGGCTGGGGTAGGGGGGATGGATGATAAGCTACACGTGTGAAAGTTAACCATGACGTCCTTGTATAATGACGCATTTCTTCGCTTCATTCTGGATCAAATTATGGCGGAAATGTGTACAAAAATGATCACTTCAGAGGTTTTTCAGGCAATAGGAGAAAAATAATCTATTACTGGGTGCGATCATTGACAAGAAATCCAAACTTTGTGTCCGTGATCTGCTTGGCCAGGACATGGCAAGCCTTGTTGTAGTTTCAGCAAATTCCAGATACTGGGGTTGGATTTTCTTGTCAATTATCGCACTCGGTGATATTAATCACCTTCCAAAAATTATATAAATTGCAGTACTTTACAGAAATAATTTACATAAGAATTTATTTAAAAATGCTTTGTAATGATACCCTAATTGTACATTGAATTCATGGACCTTAGATCTATTATGAATCCCATAAATGACAATTAAGTACTTCAAGCCTTGTTGATATTCAATATTATAACACTCTTTCATGGTCTACTATTGGTTACACCCGAGGGGTCTCAAAATCATGCATGTAAAACCTGAGGCTTGCAAAATTTTGAGACCCCGAGGGTGGAACCGATGTATCTTTCATAGAAGAAAATGAAAGAGTATTTTTCTCTCGGATATCTTTGGGCCAAAAAAACAAAACTGAAAGAAAGGAGACAAAATTTGAAATATATAAGATTTAAAATAAATATCAAGTTGATCTAATCGCAAACATTTTGCGATATTCGAATTCAGTGCCCCTGAAAATGGTTTATTCTATAAGAATGAACTACGAATATTAGGCTTTATAAAATATAACGGAAGAATACTTTGAAAAACAATCTTCATTTAATGAATGTTTTATTGCGACGTCACCGCTAGCTTGTTTGTTTTGCAGAATGAAATCATGACGTTACAATAACTTAAACAAATGAAACAATAGCGTCAAGTGATATGAGATACAGCTGTCACGTGATATGTGATACAGCTGTCACCCAATATGTGATACAGCTGTCAAGTGATATGAGATACAGCTGTCACGTGATATGTGATACAGCTGTCACGTGATATGTGATACAGATGTCACGTGATATATGATACAGCTGTCACGTGATATGTGATACAGCTGTCACGTGATATGTGATACAGATGTTGCTCACATAGCTGTATCTCATGGGCCAACTCTGTAACACATAAGGGGGTATGAGAGAAAACACTATTCATATTTTCAAAATCAATTTAGAATATTTTTAGGTGTTTTATTAGAAACATCATGTCATTGCATAAAATTTTTTCAGAGAAAGGTCGTATACGATGCAGCTTTTAGCAGATCATTTCAGTTTTCTAATCTAACCTCTATGAAGCAAAGTCTGTCTGCATTGTGTAGAGTTTGTAAGCGTATAGCAGAGAGAACAGATCTAGTAAAGAATGGAACTGCGCAGTGCTTTCCCCCTCAATGTAAGTTCTGTTTTCAATTTCTTTCAATTTTGACTGTTTGCTCGCAATTTAGTTGTGATACATATACTATAATAATGCGCATCGAAGTTGTGATGAATTCTTGGAATTTCATTCGTTGAACTTTTCACTTACATGTTTCAAAGATGGAAAATAAAATTGTTTTTTTTTCTGTACAAAGAAAACCATCAATATTGAATAATAAGATAATCAGAAATTACAAAAATCAGATCTCATTAAAGAATTACAAAATGTTTTTTTGCAATCTGGAACTCCCAAAACAGACAGGCAATCTGGATTTCCTAAATGGTAGAATGAGATTAATGGAATCTAGCACCACTTTGAGTTCCGGATAGAAAAATATCAGTCGAGGGTGGGATTGATCATCGCCTCGGTAGGGACTTGATCAATCCCACCCTCGACAGACATTTTTCTATCTGGAACTCAAATGTGGTGCTTGATTATTTTTCTCGCACATTGAAACCTTCAAAGTCCTCTTGTTTATGCATCAGAATGATTGGACGTCATGCTGAATGTATTTGCACGTGAAATAACATACGTCAGTTTGTCTGTGATGTCATAAAGGAACAATCAAAAGTGCCGGATCAGGGGTGCCAGATCGAATTCTCTAGCGCTGCTGAAAAGGGGAGTCAGCCTATCCAGTGTGCAAGAAACATTGTGACATTGGTTTTTAGCTCACCTCGACGAAGTTGAGTGAGCTTATGCTATAACCCCACGCGTCCGCGTCCGCGTCCGGTTAAGAAGTTTGGGGTAGCTCAGTATCTGACAAAGTAATAATGCTACAGTAACCAAACTTGCACAAGTGATTCATCTTTGGATGCTGAGGTGAACCCATGCATCGGATGCAGCATCTGACCTACATTTTTCGCTTGAGTGACTTGGTTAAGAAGTTTGGGGTAGCTCAGTATCTGACAAAGTACTGATGCTACAGTAACCAAACTTGCACAAGTGATTCATCTTTGGATGCTGAGGTGAACCCATGCATCGTATGCAGCATCTGACCTACATTTTCCGCTTGAGTGACTCGGTTAAGAAGTTTGGGGTAGCTCAGTATCTGACAAAGTACTGATGCTACAGTAACCAAACTTGCACAAGTGATTCATCTTTGGATGCTGAGGTGAACCCATGCATCGGATGCAGCATCTGACCTACATTTTTCGCTTGAGTGACTTGGTTAAGAAGTTTGGGGTAGCTCAGTATCTGACAAAGTACTGATGCTACAGTAACCAAACTTGCACAAGTGATTCATCTTTGGATGCTGAGGTGAACCCATGCATTGGATGCAGCATCTGACCTACTTTTTCCACTTGAGTGATTTCGCGTTTAAAAGCCAATATTGAGCAAAGTATAAGTGCTACATGTACCAAACTTGCATATTGGATGTATCTTTGATCAAACTTTCATAAAATGACCTTGACCTACTTTTTCCGCTTGAGTGATTTTGCCTTTAAAAGCCAATATTGAGCAAAGTATAAGTGCTAGATGTTCCAAACTTGCATATTAGATGTATCTTTGATCAAACTTTCATAAAATGAACTCTACCTACTTTTTCCACTTGAGTGATTTTGCCTTTAAAAGCCAATATTGAGCAAAGTATAAGTGATACATGTACCAAACTTGCATATTGGATGTATCTTTGATCAATCTTTCATAAAATGACCTTGACCTACTTTTTCCGCTTGAGTGATTTTGCTCTATAAAGCCAATATTGAGCAAAGTATAACTGCTACATGTACCAAACTTGCATATTGGATGTATCTTTGATCAAACTTTCATAAAATGATCTTGACCTACTTTTTCTGCTTGAGTGGTTTTGCCTTTAAAAGCCAATATACATGTACTAAGAAATATGTTTGAATTGAATTTTGCTGTCACGAGGTGAGCTTCGTAATCTGTGATTACCTATGTTTTTTTGTGCCCAATGAAGGCCAAGGGGCCAAAAATTTTATATGCCATTTACATTGTGACAGTTTTTTTGGTGCCCGATGAAGGCCAAGGGGCCAAAAATTGTATATGCCATCGCTTCACTTATCATGTCTATCTTCGTACTGTAAATTGTCTTTAATTCATGGTGTCTTTATGTCCCGAATAAGAGTGAGCCAAATGGTTCGCGATGTTTTATTTTCGCGATATCGTATACACATATCTTTCTGCACATGTGTTAGGGTGTACAAGTACATTTATTATTATTAAAGGACCTAGCAAATATCGCAAAAATAAAACGCTAGTTAATAAAAGACAGTTTACAGTATTTAAAATAATTTATTTGTAGTATCATAATAAATATATTTGTAGTATCATAAATAATTTATTTGTAGTATCATAAATAATTTATTTGTAGTATCATAAATAATTTATTTGTAGTATATGTTAAGTATGCACTGTGTCATAACTTGAATATTGTGTCGTCAAGTAAATAGACTGTACCATAAATAAGGACTGCCAGTTCCTTTGATCAAAAAAAAAAAAAAAAATTATGGACATTTATCATGTTTATAGTTACTTTAAATTCCTTTAATTTCTCTATGATCTATCATAAATAATTTATTATAGTATCATAATAAATATATTTGTAGTATCATAAATAATTTATTGATAGTATCATAAATGATTTATTTGTAGTATCATAAATAATTTATTTGTAGTATCATAAATAATTTATTTGTAGAATCGTAAATAATTTATTTGTAGTATCATAAATAATTTATTTGTAGTATCATAATAAATATATTTGTAGTATCATAAATAATTTATTTGTAGTATCATAAATAATTTATTTGTAGTATCATAAATAATTTATTTGTAGTATCATAAATAATTGTATAGTATCATAAATAATTGTAGTATAAGAAATAATTTATTTGTAGTATCATAAATAATTTATTTTTAGTATCATAAATGATTTATTTGTAGTATCATAAATGATTTATTTGTAGTATCATAAATACATGTAATTTATTTGTAGCATCATGAATACATGTAATTTATTTGTAGTATCATAAATACATGTAATTTATTTGTAGTATCATAAATAATTTATTTGTAGTGTTCCGTATGTTGGAGACAAATCTTCACCTTGATCCCCCCATGGAATGTCAGGATCTTCCTGCGATATCACAAACGGCCTTTGGTAGGCAACAGACCACGCACTATATAGGTGGAATGGACAATAATAGAACAGGCTTAAAGTGGTGGGCATTTGGATTTGAATCAGTGAGTTGATGTTTTCTATAGTTTTTATGGATCCGTCTTAAGACTGTCCATTTGTCTGTCTGTTTGTAACTAAGTGAATCTGTCACCATATCTTAAGACTGTCCATTTGTCTGTTTGTTTGTAACTAAGTGAATCTGTCGCCATATCTTAAGACTGCTGTCCCTTTGTCTGTCTGTTTGTAACTATATGAGCCTGTCACCATATCTTTAGACTGTCCGTTTATCTGTCTATTTGCATGTGAGTCTGACACCATATCTTAAGACTGTCTGTTTGTATGATGGCCACTTGCGCAGGTAAGGCTCAGGTAAGCTAGGATCGAGAGGTGATCCCCGGATCAGGTAACCCTGGCTTAAGTCGGGCTTAAGCTGTGCTCAGGTGAGAACTAGTTGGATTGCTGACCTGTGGATCCATGCTAACTTACCTGAGTACTGCTTGAGCTTGGATCACACTGCAAAAGTGCATGGCTTATAATTATGAAAAATCTTAAAATGTTCAGGATCTTCGAAAATAAGTTTTATGAAATTTGATACATACACTCGAGATAATAGGATGATTAAATATTAACAAAATTATTGAACCCAGTGGCGGATTCAAGGCGGGGGGGGGGGGCGTAGGGGACGTACGCCCCCTCCCCCTAAAATTTGCAAAATCCAAGGTAAAACGATCATTTTCCATATGGTGCAAAAGTGCATGGCTTATAATTATGAAAAATCTTAAAATGTTCAGGATCTTCGAAAATTAGTTTTATGAAATTTGATACATACACTCGAGATAATAGGATGATTAAATATTAACAAAATTATTGAACCCAGTGGCGGATTCAAGGGGGGGGGGGGGGCGTAGGGGACGTACGCCCCCTCCCCCTAAAATTTGCAAAATCCAAGGTAAAACGATCATTTTCCATATAAAAAAGAGTAAATATTAGTGATTATTAACTACCTGTAAGTTAATAAATTGTCAGATGCATCATTTTCAATTCGGTAATCAATTTCAGTCATGAAAATGGGTCCGAAAAGCTTCCAGAGAGGGGGGGGCTTCGCCCCCTGGTCCCACTATTAGGGTTCCGCCCTGGACCCGCTGGGGACCGCCTCACCATTTTCTACGCCCCCTTTAACTCAAGAGATGGATCCGCCACTGAAATCATATACTGAAAATCTGATGTTACTTATGATTCCATGTGGAATCTCTTGCATTCCAAGTCTAACATATGCAACAACCCCTTTGAAAAGCACGGACAGTACAAAATTTACATGTTTAAACATGATGACCGACTTCAAAAAAAATTTTAAAAAAAGAGGGGGGGGGGGGGGTATTTCGCGAAACTCTCGATCGATCTCTAGATTCACCAGTCTTGTCGTAGTGCATTAAATGCTAGTATCTCTTAATGTTTTCTCTAAATTTGTCTTTCCACGATATTAGAACAGTTACTGCTTATTTTGTAAAAAAAAAAAGAAGTCATGAACCTAGGCTTAAACCTACCCTTAACCAGGATCAGATCTTTGCTCAAATCTGAGCTCCTCTTAAGTAAGCCATATAGGTGTGCAAGAGAAATGGAAATTGTAAGCTACGCTTGAGCCAAGATCATCTGATCTGGGCTTAAGCCTGACGTACGCAAGTGGCCATGTCTGTTTGTAACTATGTGAATCTGTCACCATATCTTAGGACTGTCCGTTTGTATGTCTGTTTGTAACTATGTGAATCTGTCACCATATCTTAAGACTGTCCATTTTTCTGTCTGTTTGTATGTGAGTCTGTCACCATATCTTAAGACTGCCCATTTGTCTGTCTGTTTGTAACTAAGTGAATCTGTCACCATATCTTTAGACTGTCCGTTTATCTGTCTATTTGCATGTGAGTCTGACACCATATCTTAAGACTGTCTGTTTGTCTGTCTGTTTGATGATCCTAAGTATGTCTATTTGTATGTGATCCTAAGTATGTCCTATTTGTATTTTATCCTAAGTATTTCTGTTTGTATGTGATTCTGTCACCATATCTTTGGACTGTCCGTTTATCTGTCTATTTGCATGTGGGTCTGACATCATATCTTAAGACTGTCTGTTTGTTTGATGATCCTAAGTATGTCTATTTGTATGTGATCCTAAGTATGTCCTATTTGTATTTTATTCTAAGTATGTCTGTTTGTATTTGAGTCTGTCACCATACATGTATCTGAAGACTGTCCATTTGTCTGTCTGTAACTTAGTGAATCTGTCACCATATCTTAAGACTGTCCATTTTGTCTGTCTGTTTGTAACTAAGTGAATCTGTCACCATATCTCAAGACTGTCCGCTTGTCTGTCTGTTTGTAACTATGTGAATCTGTCACCATATCTTATGACTGTCCGTTTGTCTGTCATTATGTGAGTCCTTCAATTTGACCCATTCAGAAGGTTGCAATGTTTGGATCATCAAACTTGTCTTGACTCAGTCCATTTTTAACATAATAACTTTCAAACTCTTAAGCCATATTACACTGTTTAGATTGATCGAGGATCACTGATGAGGGTAAAATACTTGAAATGTGTATGTCTGGTCCATGCTGCAAATTTATCTGTTTTTGAATGACGCTATTGAATTTGAAGAGGTTAAAAACATTTGCAGCATGCATCAAAGTTTCAATGAGAGATTAATTTGTTTTCAAGGTCTAAGGTCAAGGTTGCAGACAGTTGCTCTTGTCAAATTCATATTTGAAAGAAGTTAACTGAATTAAACTTAACGTATCCAATGTACAAATGGAGATCTCGTTGACGTCTCGTCCATTTAAATAGTGTTAAAATTATCTCGGTAATCTTCGGCAGTGTCTCGATAGTTTCCGTGGCTTGAGCGACTGTCGGCATGTTGACCTTTGATGATAGAAACCATTTTTTATGTTGTATTAGGACTGGTATATTTAGGTAAAAATATGCCATGGTTCTATCTATATAATACACTTGATATTTATTTGTACAGCGGATACCGCTGTGTATGATGCAATTATACACATAAATATTGGAAGGAGCAGTGAGAATCAACATTTGGTCTTTTTGACACGCACTAGTTTCTGACATAGACTTATTATGTTGTTTCATCGGAAACCTATGTAAAATTACGGGAAATAATACCTTAAATGATGACTATCCTGTGTAATATGCATTTTATGACCTCCAACTGCAGTTATATCAGGTACAATCTCTAATAGAAAAAGACAGAATGACAAGCGGAGGATTCAAGTACAAGCATCTACTAGATCACATCTTAAAATAGTGTTTTAAAAATAAGCTGACGTGCCTTTTAAATTCTTTCTTTAGCGGGGGTGGGGGGGGGGGGGGGTGTTAAAGGAATTGCATGCATCTAAAGATGTATTATCTTATTGTATTTGTAATATGATGTGAATAATGTTGTATTTAAGAGAAAGTTCTATCATGCAAATATATATAGTATTTATCACTCAAAAAATGTTGTGCATATTTAGTATGTATCTGATGTCCATTTGATATAAACAAGCTGTCAGATAGGCAGGTAAGAAATCATATTGATATGACAATGTTTTTCTCCTTTTAACAATTTGAAAAAAAATCATTTCAGACGTCAAAGAAAACTGAGTCATACTTTGCAGCGTATCGCCAGTTTCTGGAATGGGAGTCACTGATATCTGAAATCAAAGCGAAAGATCTACATGATTCGCCTCAATTGATGTCAATATACCAAACATCAGATTTCTGGACTAAGGTTTGTATTTATTTGTTATACATGTAATAAAGGCTTGACAATGCATTGTACAGTAAAAAAGATTAAATGTAACCTTAATACTCGGAGATCATCTAACTTTCTTCATTTGAAAAAATACACAGCCAATTGTGCCTCAATCGTATGAAATTCATGTGAAATGTACATGAACTTTGCATGATACAAGCACAAACTCGAAATTTACATGAAATTTTTTACATGAAATTCATGTGAATTTTCCGTCATGAATTTTATGTGAATTCAATTTTGCATGAAGGTCACAAAGAAAAATTCATGTGAAATTCAGGTGAAGCAAATTTATAGCTGTGAAAATATATTTTTCACATAGATCTTTTGTTAAATTTACATGATGCTCATTTTATATGAATTTCATGTGAAATACAATTGGCTGTGTATTTTACAAATACAAATGTACATGACTTTTGTGTACATAAACCATTATTTGTGTAAAGATCTTGCAGTTTAGTATAGATTATTGTCTTTATACCTTTAGGTGATGATGGAGGTTGTCGCGGTAAGCAGCGCCATCTATGGCCTTGTTTTGTCGATGTTGATCTGTGTGGTTTCCGTAGCGATATTTACCGGTCATGCCGCCCTGTTGTTGATTGTGTTCTTCACCATTGCAGGTTTGTAAAGAATTTTTTTATTCAGGTACTTAGTGTAGTTTTATAACTTAATAGTGCAGCTTTAGTACTTTTAGACTTCTTGTGCTTTTAGTACTTTATGTAGTGTATTATTGTTAGATGATTTTATTTTGTTAAGTGTGTGTGTTTCTTCAGGCTTATTTTACAATAAAAACGTTTAAGGTAGCATTTTTGGATTTTTTTATGTTTATCATCTATGAACTTTTTACATGTTTTGTAAAAACTCTTCAAATAGACCCTTTATCATCTATAAATTCAAATGACCATAATTTTAACATTGCACCCTATGTGAAAATAAAAAGAATTCACATTTTCTACATTGTAGAAATATTATTTATCCAAAAATTTATGTGAAACCTGTATTTAGCTTTACCCAATGTGCAATAATATGAAATGAAAATATGGGGTACCCATGCATGATGCGATTTGGACCAGGGATACAATCTACCTTAAGCTTTCGTGCTCATTATTCATAATTATTTTGTTTCCTTGTAAGTTTCTGTCAGAGACTTCCATATGTATAATCTATTTAAACATAAATTACTTGAAAATAGTTCAAATTAGGATTTTTAGCTCTACTGGTCAAAGACCGAGCTTATGCGATTGCCTGTGTGCGGCCGCCAGCGTGTCTGTCCGTCCATCTGTCTGTCTGTCTCTCCTGTCTGTTTGTCCGTCCGTAAACTTTTCTTGTGAGCTCTTATCATTTTAATTTGTGAATAGTACAAAATAAATTCTTTTTACATTATAATGGGTCTATGGTCTTGTTGTGCACCTGTTTGATCCCCTGACCCCCCAGGGTCTTCGAAAATGGATGTGGTCATTTTCTCCTATATAACTCTATATCATCTTGTGAGCACCAATTCTCAGAAAGTAGATGATTCTTTTAGCATTATTCTCAGTCAGTGGTCTAGTTGTGCACCTGATATTTTGTTTGAGCCCCTGACCCCAAGGATCTTGGAAAATGTTGTAGTCATTTTCTCCAATATCACTCAATGTAATTTTGTGAGCACCAATTCTGAGAAAGTAGATACATGTAATTCTTTTAGCATAATATTCTCAGTCTGTGGTCTAGTTGTGCACCTGATATTTTGTTTGAGCCCCTGACCCCAAGGGTCTTGGAAAATGTATGTGGTCATTTTCTCCTATATAGCTGTATGTAATCTTGTGAACACAAATTCTCAGAAAGTATTATTGATTAATAGAATAAGTGTCTTTGTTTGTGTGTTAATGCAGAAATAAATTGCAATTATGGCGGATGCATTTGTTTTGATATAATGCACGTTTGTGCATTTTATCAAATAAATGCATCAGCCATTGTAATTTATTTCTGCATAAACACATGGAATTGGATACTTATTCTGTATATATGCGCTTTTAAAGCCAAAAAGAGAACAAAGGAAGCTTCCAATGCTATTTATAAAGCGAATCTGTTCACCAATGTGGATGGGAGTTAATTTTAGAAAGGAACAGCTGGAGCTTCCCATGACAATGTCGTGCTTATTCAGTATGACTGAAATGTCATAAATTTATGCAATATGATATATCAAGTATTGCAACTTAGAAATTTGATAATGGAATAATGACAAAATATGCCCAACTAAATTATTTATTACTCGCTAGAGTTGACTTGTTGTATTATGTTATATGTGGTATTCTGTAATCGTCAAGACACAGTCGCTGAAAGAGGTGAGGGATTAATGGGGAAGATTTTATTTATGAATTCGTCTTTGTTTATGATGTTGTTCCTACTGGGAGAGGATTTTAAACTTGTTGATCTTCAATTCAAATTCATCCGCAATGTTGGGCGTAATGAGGTCACACTGTTATTTATATGGAAATCAATAACATTGTCCTGAAAGCTTTATCTTGGGCAATTACAGTGGCAATGCATATATCATGTATACAGAGACTTAAATTCTTTTTGCAAGTATTAATCATTCTCTGGTCTTGTTTTTTTCCCCTGATCCCCAGGGCCTTGGAAATATGGGTGTGTCAAGTAGTTTGATTTAAGCAAACAACCAGGAGAGCTTCAATCTCATCAGAAACTTCTGGTTTTGAATAAAGATCATTTTTAACTCACCTCACAAAGTGAGAGGGAGCTTATGCTATCACCCTATTGTCGGCGTCCGCACTAGTATGTTAAGAGGTTTTATTTCTCTATTATAAGTGCTAGGAAGTTCAAACTTGCACACATGATGCGTCTTTAAGAGTAGATAACAAATCTACGTTCAAATGAAGGTCATGACCTATACTTTCCGCTTGAGTGCACATGTTATGAAGATTTGGGTATCAATGTTAAGAAGTTATATTTCTCAATTATAAGTGCTAGGAAGTTCAAACTTGCACAGATGATGCGTCTTTAAGAGTACTAGATCATGAATCTACATTCAAATGTAGGTCATGACCTATATTTTCCGCTTGAGTGCACATGTTAAGAAGATTTGGGTATCAATGTTAAGAAGTTTTATTTCTCTATTACAAGTGCTAGGAAGTTCAAACTTGCACAGATGATGCGTCTTTAAGAGTAGATCACGAATCTACGTTTGAATGTATGTCATGACCTATATTTTCTGCTTGAGTGCACATGTTAGGAAGATTTGGGTATCTATGTTAAGAAGTTTTATTTCTCAATTATAAGTGCTAGGAAGTTCAAAATTGCACAGATGATGCGTCTTTTAGAGTAGATCACGAATCTGTGTTCAAATGTAGGTCATGACCTATATTTTCCGCTTGAGTGCACATGTTAAGAAGATTTGGGTATCTATGTTAAGAAGTTTTATTTCTCAATTATAAGTGCTAGGAAGTTCAAACTTGTGCAGATGATGCGTCTTTAAGAGTAGATCACGAATCTGAGTTCAAATGTAGGTCATGAACTATATTTTCCGCTTGAGTGCACATGTTAGGAAGATTTGGGTATCAATGTTAAGAAGTTTTATTTCTCTATTATAAGTGCTAGGAAGTTCAAACTTGCACAGATGAGGCGTCTTTAAGAGTAGATCACGAATCTGATTTCAAATGTAGGTCATGACCTATATTTTCCGCTTGAGTGCACATGTTAGGAAGATTTGGGTATCAATGTTAAGAAGTTTTATTTCTCGATTATAAGTGCTAGGAAGTTCAAACTTGCACAGATGATGCGTCTTTAAGAGTAAATCTCGAATCTACATTCAAATGTAGGTCATGACCTACATTTTCCACTTGAGTGCACATGTTAGGAAGATTTGAAGTTTTATTCCTTTATTGTAAGTGCTAGGAAGTCCAAACTTGCACAGTTCATGCATCTTTATGAGAACATCACAAATCTACATTCAAATGTAGGTCATGACCTACATTTTCGGCTTCAGAATCAGAGCATATATTAGGGAGATTTGGGTATCTATAGAGTACACCCATTCAGGCAAAATTTGGGTTAATAAATGAAATACTCTACTTCCCTTTTCTATTTTGTTTTTGTGTGGTATCATTTTTGTTGGTTCTCAGTAGGACAGGTTTTCAAATTCAAAACTGTGTATTCTTTGACTCCTGCCATGATAGAATGCTGCCATGAGGTGAGCTTTGTAATTTTTTATTACACTATGTTTAATCAAAATCTAACACATTTACACATGGTTTAAAAAAGTTCTTTCATAGCTAGTAAGAAATAAATAAAGTTGATTTTATAATGATTTTCATGGTTGTTATTCAGTATGAACAGTGACATGAGTGTTGTATCTAAACATTCTGGCATCCTGAAATTACCTAAGGTTTTGAATGAACTTGATGTTAGCCAAATTTCAGGTTGGTTTCTGACTTTGTACAAAAATGACAGCTTTGGACGTATCTGTATTTTATTTATCATGGTTTTTTGTCATCATTGTTTTCCCATTACAGAGATGATAGTATTAGTTGTAGCCATATTTTACCTTGCCGGGTGGAGGATGGGCGGGGTTGAGGCAGTGTCACTGTCTATTCTGGTAGGGTCATCTGTAGATTACTGTGTACATCTAGTGGAAGGTTACCTGCTGGCAGGTAAAGCTGTACCAGGAAAGTTTAAACAGGTAAGCTGTAATTTACTTAGTGAAAAGGAGTAGGGGGAGGGTCGATTGAATGAAATCTCAGAGATTAGGAAATTGAAAGTAGTGTTAGAATCAGATGTAAAATTTGACCTAAAAAAGTAAAAAAAAACTTAGAAAAGTTTCCGCAGAAATGACAACTTACCATAGCCATGGTTATTTTTGCTGAAGGAAAATTTTGGAAAATGTCAGGGTGTTACACTTGAGGGACAGACATTTCATTATATATCTGATATTTGGGTAAAAACCAGCAGTTTTCTATAGACATTAATCGAAAATGGACAATTTTTTTTTCTTATAATTTTTACATTGTTTTATAATATAGGACAAGTCCCAGACCCGGCAATGGAGAACCAAAGCGGCTGTCAGCCACATAGGTAATTCTATATTGAGCAGTGCCATTACAACCATAGTAGCCGCTGTGCCATTGACTCAAACCATCATTCAGCCATTTGCCAAATTTGGCCAGATTGTCGCCATAAATACAGCCGTCTCCATTCTTTACACCCTTACTGTGTGTACTGGAATGTTGGGGACACTGGCGCCACCTACCTTCATACTCAAGTGGAAGAGTGTAGGAAAAGCCTTCATCGGCACGATAATATCGGTCGGCATTTTTGTTTTGTTATTGTTTGTTTTGTCTAAATGTGGGGTTGTTATACCGGATCCAAATGGAAATTCTCTATTTTAATTCTGAGTCATTGCATGTTTATTTTATAATTGTTGTACCGCTATACTGAATTATCATTGAAGTGATTTCAAATACATTGTTGCTGTGAACGGCGACATGTAGGCACCATGCACTCTTACAGCTGTCTGTCTGTCTGTCTATATGATAGTGACATAAATTGTTACAACTTGGTTGATATATAGTATACTAACAGACATGTAGGGATGGTGATGCGTTATGAGACTCTACACCAAGTGAAGGTCAAAGTTGAAGGTGAAACATTTGTCAGGCAAGTTACCTGACAGTGTACAGTTCTTGAACGATTCTTAAAACAAAATTTGGTGCAAAATTTTCATTTCTTTCTCTGCCTTCTTTTTGTACAAAGAGCAAAATTTTCTGTTATTTTATTTGACCACATTATTTTAAATATAGAATCATTGAAAATTTTTAGAATTACATTAAATTTTATTGCAAGAAGTGACTGTCGTTAAAGTATTTATGGTCTTTCCATTAGCTCTGGAACAACAAACCTACAACATTTCCTTGTATGAAAAAGAAAATTCATTCAGATCTCGAAAATAATATAATTATGTACAGTTGCTTTTGAAACCCATCTGTTTAGACCATCTGACATTTTCATGTTAAAATTGTATTTGATAAGCACCAAGTAACAGACCTGCCTACTTTTATGATTTTGGCGTAATTTTTACGATTTTTGGCCTATACTAACGCTATATGCTTTTACTGCTCAATTTTACGCTTCCAGCATATTTCCAAGCAGAAAGACTTTTTAAAATATCTAACAAATGAATAGATTCACATACATGAATTACTTGAACATAGAACGTTTGATATCGTATATGCAATTGTGTCAATGATATAGATTTGTAACAATGTCAAAGAGTGCAAAAGACGATGTTTTTATCAAAGTTACAGTCAATTGTTGTTATATTATGCTTTACTCCCCTAAATTACACTTTCTTGAGGAAAATATAATTCTTTTTTACACTTTCTTGAGGAAAATATTACACTTTTTTACACTTTCTTGAGGAAAATATTACACTTTTTCAAAGAAATAGGTAGGCAGGTCTGAAATAATGTTGGATCGATGCATTGCAGTATGACTTACATTTTGCATAAAATGCTAACTTTCATTTATGACGTGGCCGCATGACAAGAGCAACATATAGGGATCACTTTGGCATCTGTTTGTCCGTCTGTCTGGTAGTTACTCTGTCTGGTAGTAACTCTCTCTGGTAGTCACACTCTCTGGTAGTCACACTCTCTGGTAGTCACAATCTCTGGTAGTCACACTCTCTGGTAGTCACACTCTCTGGTAGTCACACTCTCTGGTAGTCACACTCTCTGGTAGTCACACTCTCTGGTAGTCACAATCTCTGGTAGTCACAATCTCTGGTAGTCGCACTCTCTGGTAGTCGCACTCTCTGGTAGTCACACTCTCTGGTAGTCACAATCTCTGGTAGTCACACTCTCTGGTAGTTACTCTCCCTGGTAATCACACTCTCTGGTAGTCACACTCTCTGGTAGTCACAATCTCTGGTAGTCACACTCTCTGGTAGTTACTCTCCCTGGTAGTCACACTCTCTGGTAGTCACACTCTCTGGTAGTCACACTCTCTGGTAGTCACACTTTCACATATTTGGCTACAACTTCATAGTGAGACTGAGCACCTGATATAGGTCAAGGTCACTTTCAAGGTCAAGGTCACATACTTAGGGTCAAACATGAAACAGGCGACATTCCTATTCTTAGAAAGTGCTATTCTACATATTTATAGTCTTGCTTATCAGGAAGTTAGTTACATTTTATTTACTTCAACATTATAAGCATAATTATTTTTTTAACTTTACTCATGATTTAGCGTTTTGCAAATAACAAAAAAAATCCTCTTTTTTATTGCTACAATTACTTTGTCATGGACAGGTACTGAGATAATTTGTTTTCAGTCTTTTAAAAAGGTCTTAGATGAAATGATATGGTCATTCTTTGAAAGCTAGCATCTGAGATGCAGTTTATTAAGAATTTTGTAAGATTTTATGTTAACATATTTAAAATGCACACAAGGTAGTTATCTTAAAATGCATACACATGACATTTTTTAGTTTCATTGTGACAGCATAGCGGTAAAAATAACGATCCAAACACGGCAATGTTTTTCTTTATGATATTATCTGTGCAATCCTAATACATATATATCTGGTTTTTTTTTTCAAAAATCGTCTTTTATAAATATACCTATTGAAAATGGGAATCTTTCATGTCACTTTCAAATCGTTATTTGCTAGGCTCTGAGACAAATTTATTGTCAGTACTAATTTGAAAAAAAGTCACCAGGGAAAGACAGAAGTGGTCCAAATCAACTTGAATAATAAATCTTGAGATGTTCTATTCTGTGTTTTTCATTTACAGAGTACCTCCCATTTGAGGCGATATCGGACATTAATATATTATGGCGTTATGAAATTACTTTAGAGACATTCTATTTTTTCAGCACATCTTCCCTGAATTTACTCTTTATTTTCAAATTAAACAAGTTTATGTCAGGTACAGCCACAGTATGTACTGTCATTTTGTATAAAACTTTTTATGAATTCATGAGCTACAATGTTAATTAGTGCTTACGTTTTATTGTCATTCTATTGTTTGGATTTTACTATACAATCAATTTGGGAGTTCCAGATTACACAAAACTGTTTGTTATTTTTAAATGAGAACTCATATTTGTAGTTATTGATAACCTTATCATTCAATAATCATAGTTTTCTTTGTAGTAAAAAAAAATCAAAATTTTATTTTCCTCTTAATATCGTAAGTGAAAAAATAGCTTTAATTGGAAAGTGTCAAGGCAATCTAGAACCCCCAATTTTACGTAGTTTTTTTCTTAATTTTGTTTTTATTTTTGTGAAAGTCTATCCAGAACTCCCCAATTTTATGTACTTTTATCTTAATTCTGTTTTTATTCTTTATACAATTTATTAATAAAAAACTCACTTCACAGTGATTTTTTGGCTCAATTTACCACCAAATATGGGTGGTT
This sequence comes from Pinctada fucata, assembly GCA_028142955.1. Taxonomy (NCBI): domain Eukaryota; kingdom Metazoa; phylum Mollusca; class Bivalvia; order Pterioida; family Pteriidae; genus Pinctada; species Pinctada fucata. Next base: position 11,138,670 of record AP027112.1, on the reverse strand, counting down.
TCCCCTTTCAAAATTTTGCTTTATTTTCCCAAAATATTAGGTATAAATTCCCAATTTGAAAGTCCTGAAATTTCCATTTTGAAGTACAAATTATTTGCAATACGGAAATGATTGTAATTATAGTTTAAGTGCTTTTCATTACCAAAACCTTTAATTGAATGATTTTCAACAAGCTTTTGAGTGTTAAATGTAAGAAGTAGCTTTTTTCTGAGATTTCACATATTTTCCCGAACAAAAAGATAAGGTGGCTTTTGAAAATAGCAAAAAATCACTGCTTCAATATCTTCCGATATTTGATAAAAAAATTATGACCCAGTTATAGAGCAGTGATCTAAATGACAGTGTGAGAGTACATGTATTTAATCACAAAATACCAGAAATGAAACTCAAAACAATCTTTTAATTGAAAAAAACCCCATAATTTTCTGCATTTTGTAATGATCGTAAAATTGTATAATTCTGTCTTGTTGATTTACATTTGAATTATTTTCCACTTTGGACAGTATCTGATGTAGATTTAATACCTATTGTGTAATGAATGTTTTCCTCAGTTACTCGCCGAGATTCATAATGGCTGACAAATTAACTTAAAATGTCCAAGGTAAGAACTTTTAGCGCTCTTAATTGTTACATCAAAATGGAATTGCGTCTTTGAACAGATAAGTCATTCTGAAAAACAATGCCAAGAGATGTTGACTCTGACATTTTGAGCTCTCAAACAAAATCGGAAAATATGGTCTATTTCATGCTTTTTTCCATAATGATTAAGAATGCTTTACGTCACAAGTGTACGATTCTTGATCGGAAGTAACTTTGTGAATAATTATTAAAAAGACAGAATATCTACTCAATAATTTATAGGGATTGGATTGTCTTTGTTAAAAAAATATCATTATGTATGCTGTTGTTTGCTGTCAGTACTCTCTGTCGTAAGAGAAATTTTGTTACAGTATTTCATTTCTTAAAAACAACATTTTATGCTACATGTAAAACAATAAAGTTTTAGTGTTTTTTCTAGACAATTTATTCAGATTGCTTTATGAATTAACCGTGAAATACTTTTCCATGGGCTCCAACTTTTGTGGCTAAACTAGAATAGCATGTAGCATGTTTGTAGGTTCATAACTTCATGGAATACTTAAAGTTACAAAAATTAATGTGATAAAGAAAAACTGATTTATCGGGATACATCTAGAATAAATAGTATTTAACATTATTGTACAATATCTAGCTGCTTGTTGAAAATGAAAAATGATGAGACTTAATGATTGTAATTGTACAAAATACAGTCATGTACGTTATTGCTGGCTACTTTCAGGAACATTTTGATAATATGTACTTCTTTTGTGATCCAGATCTGACTTGATGATGTCTTTCATTCTATTAAATATTTTATTGTGCGAATTATGAAAATGTTGTTGTATTTATTTTAAGTTCACCTGAGCAAAGCTTGAATGAGCTATTGTGATAGTGCGAAGTCGTCTGTCCGTCCGTCAGTTATAAACTTTTCAACACTTTAGACTTACTTTTCGGAAAGACCTCGAAGGGTTTTGATGAAACTAAATATACTTGTTATATAAGCCCTATTTCCACCTGCCGTGTGTGTTTTTGGTCGTGCATGCTTTAGGGAGGCTGTGGTTGCTACATTTATCTGAAGACGTAGGGAAGCAAGTTACAGAGTACAGATGCGGTGCTTTAACGCACGTCATACACATTGGTTTCTTAAATAGCAAGTACATGTATATTGTATATATGAAATTGATAAAGGGACAAAACAAAGCTTATATATTCTTTCAGAGCCAGGAAGAAATTAATTTCTTACACTTGAATCATGCAATAGCGAGAGCATTATATGTTATACATCCTGACAACATGTAAGTAACTTGCTTACAACATACGATCTCCATACGTCTTTCACGTTATCAAAAGGATTTTACACTTACACGTGCTGTATACACAGGGCTATCACTCTCATACGTAACAAGAGCGTTTCACATACTTATATACAACGTGCATTTAGTACTTGATGAATCCACACACCATGTGCAGACAGGAGACAGCGAAAGTTCTGAATGCACTAAAGCTGCTGACTGTCTTGTCTGTGTGATAGGGCTTTCATATTTCACATGTGTATTCATTGTGACAAGATCTTCCATGGATACCAAAGGATTACGTGCACTTGTCACTAAATTTGGCCATGTACTTTTCATGAAAAATAACTTTATGAAAATTATGATTTCCTATTTCTAATATTTCATTAGAATATGTGCGAATATATGCATGAGGTTCATATTTCAAGTTGTTGTTAAGTCACATGTGTAAGGTATGACCTCAATTTATGTCGTCATTTCCTCTGAATAATGGAAAATGAAGGAAAACCACCGTAAGCTAGGCAAAATTCTTTTAACTTAATATGGGCGCAAAACCTCAACCAAAATAATTTTATATACTAGACAGAAAGATAAATAACTTAGCTATCTTTTAGTGTAGGAATTATTTTGGTTGGCGTTCTTTTGCCTACTTCTTTTCATTGATTTGTACCGAACTTTGACTTCTTTCTTGACATTTTTCATCATTGTGCGAATTTCGGGCATTTTTGCAACCATATATTTTAGTGCAATGATTTAAAATCGAAATGGTTACATATATGTGGCATTACAAACAACCATACACTACTTAAAAAAATTGAACCTGAGCTTAATCTCTCAGACCTATAAGGGGTATCGTTTTGATATCTCGCATGTAGATTCCTCTTGATCAAAAACTTCCTGCGACCCTGACTTGGAAGTTATTTGGTCTTGTTGATTTATGAATGTGTGAACTTTTGTGTTTCATGTTTCTATGGTGTGAGTATTGATATCTCGCATGTAGATTCCCCTTGATAAAAAACTTCCCTTTTGGACTTTGACCTAGTGACCTTGGAATTTGACTCATTTCAAAAAAAGGAAACTGAGTTATATCTCATGAACTTCAAGTTTTTCTCATCCTCATGGCCAAACCTTTCATTTGGAACCTTGATTGTTGTGTTGTTCCAGCGACCCTGACCTTGGAAGTTTCTAGTATTTGGTCTCGTTGGTTTATGTGTGGTCTTTTGTGTTTCATGTTTCTATGGTGCGAGTTGGGGTTTCTTGTCCCTTTTGCGTCTCTTGCTGTGCATGTCTTCTCTGTGTTTTTGTATAGGGTGTTTTGGAGTTTTGCTGTGGGTGCTGTAACCTAGTGTTGTTGGAGATCCCCTTCTTTGTTTGTTTGTTCTTAGACTGGATTTTCGGAGATCGCTCATTAGATAATGTTGTCCTTCTTGTTTCTTATATAGTGCTGTCTTAATAAATTACTGTCACCGTCTATCTGTCCGTGTGTCTTTTTCTTTTCCTGATAGAATATGTTAGCCTGTTTTCACTGTTGAGGATACCTTCTTTGTCTCAGGAATTTGTATACCATAGCAAACACGGTTTTCAGAGGTCCAAGTTTATTTCTTTAGGATTGTTTGTTCTTGAGCGATCAAAATCATATCATTTTTATTGTGATTGTATTGAATACGATAGTTGCAACCAATGCGCATTTAAATTATATTTTGCATATTTGTTTAGGATTTTATGTAATTTTTCAATTTTTTTGGAAACCATGTCACTCATGCCATTTATTTCACATGTAGAAGAAAGGAGGGGATCTCTTACAGCATTCGGTTGCAGCACCGGGCCACGGCAAAATCCAAAATCAATTAATGCAAAAACACAACAGACACGCACACAAAAAGCTAAAGAAACAAGGAATACCAACATAAAAACATCGAAAGACCACACTTCGCATGTAGAAGGGACAATCAACTCTCATTAATTTGTGCTTGATTAATAAGTGGAGATAGATACTTGACCTATTTAAGTGTAAATTATTTAGGGGAAAACCAATGTAAAATCCCCACCATATTAACTTCCCTGATCGAACAACAATACACTTCCTCTGAAAGCACTTATGAAAGTAGATTTAGAATTACGATATTCAAATGCAAAGTAGATTTTGTGAAACTTTGCTTGCAGTTCAGGAAAAAACACTTCAAACTTCATTTTCAAACGGATGTTTCTGCCCTTTTCACAATCAAACGGATGTTTCTGCCCTTTCCCAAGTCTGTATATCGTTGGTTCTATCAAGATTATAAAATAGATTAAAATGATACAACATTTGAAGCACAAATTCTTAATACAAGAATGCGAAAGAGATACATAACAATGCAGGAAACTATACCCATGAAGACGAAACTGTATTAAACTCAGGAAAATTTTTAATGAAACAAAATATGAACCGAATTAATATTAAACGTCTTCAAATTCATCAGCATCATCTAAAAGCAGATACATTTACAGCATGGACCAGATTGACATGCACGAAAAGTCCAAAAATGAGCATTTCTGGCAAGTCCGAAAAGACGTCAAAACGCGTGAAAAATTTGACTTCGGAGTGGAACCAAAAATAACAACACTACTTTACATCAATTGTCTGTAAGCACCAGAAATTTAGCACAGAGGCCTGGCACGCTATATCCTAGATCCTTTCGATTTTTTATGCAAATGATAGACCAAAATATTTGATAACGACGAAAAAAAAATTCTCATTTATGCTGGTCGCCATGGAAACGGGATATAAACACTGCAAAAGCAATTTTTAGCTGAACTGGATCTGATTAATACATTTTCTTCCCACATATATGATTGAATCGTAATGTTTGATCCTAATGCTTTGTAATAAAATCATTAGATAAAAGGAAAAAAAAATCAAGGATAAGGAGTTATCATGGCAACAATTCTGCCATTATCTGAAGATAGCAATTTTTCATTTTTAACTCGATTAATGATAAATAGGAAAGTTTTGAGGAAGTTTAAAGTTAAAACTAATCAGATGGCAATAAACGAATTGTTATTTTTCTCGGTTGCCAAGGCAACATGGATGGTATCGAAGGAAAACAGCTCTGTTTAGTTCAGATTGTATACCTTATTTCCGACAATATCAAAGAACAAAACATGAAAAAAATAATATTATGCTTTTAAGGTTATCTTAAATTTTTATTAAAACATTTTGCTCAATACTAAGAGAAATAAGTCGTTGCTAAGGAAACATATAAAAGATTGAAGCTTCAAATTTGAAATAGGCTTGTTTGTTTCCTATGATACGGCCATTTTGAATAAATAAAACTGATATAAACTTTTCTAAATAGGAAAGTTTTGAGGAAGTTTAAAGTTAAAACTAATCAGATGGCAATAAACGAATTGTTATTTTTCTCGGTTGCCAAGGCAACATGGATGGTATCGAAGGAAAACAGCTCTGTTTAGTTCAGATTGTATACCTTATTTCCGAAAATACCAAAGAACAAAACATGAAAAAAAAATATTATGCTTTTAAGGTTATCTTAAATTTTTATTAAAACATTTTGCTCAATATTAAGAGAAATAAGTCGTTGCTAAGGAAACATATAAAAGTTTGAAGCTTCAAATTTGAAATAAGCTTGTTTGTTTCCTATGATACGGCCATTTTGAATAAATAAAACTGATATAAACTTTTCTATAAAATATTTAAGGAACCCACTTTTATATCACAAAGATCTTTTTCTTTGTAACCTCATTAGAAATTTGATTTCAAAAGCTTTAAAAAAGTCCAAAACAATTAGAAATTTTGTTTAAATCGGTCTTGTTTCCATAGTAACCAAGAAAAAATGTGTCTTGTTTTTATCGAAATAAATTCTATGTATAAGGACTTTTCTTATGAATTGTAAAATACCATTAAAACAACAATTGGTTCTTAAAATTCAATTTTTTTTCAAATGGTTGCCATGGTAACGTTTACCCTTCATATTTTATTTAAGCTTTAGAAACGGTTCATTACATGCGACATAGTAATGTTATGTCACATTTTATTTATCAAGTGGATATCTTTATTGATGAAGCTCAGAGAGTCCAATTTATCAGTATTTCAAACCCATGGAAACGGTTGCTAGGGAAATTCAGATTCTTCGTAAACTACTAATTTTAGTGCTTATTATCAGTTCTTTCAAACCAATAGATAAAATTGCTAATTTTTATCTCAAAGCAGTTTAAATAAGATTTAATGTCGTGAAAAATTTTGTCAGATGAAGCATAATTTATTACCATGGTAACCATGTGTATTGACAAAATCTGAAAAGAAAATGAATATGGTTGAATATCCCATATCCTCTACTTTTGAATTTTATATCATGCAATTGAAATTATGAACACGAGACACAGTAAGGCTTCAAAATTGTTTAATTTTCATATTTTGCAATCGTATGAGTCAGACCTGGATACCATGGCAACCAAGTCACTTGGTAACAAAATGTAGACTTTTTTCTAATCCTGATATTTTGCCTAACCCATATATGAAAGGAGAAGGTACGTTATGGGCCAAAATCGGCCCTATCTGAGAAATGAAGCAAACTTTGAACAATGAAAATACAATATTTACAGAATGTAAATCAGTTTAAATTTTGAGAATCGGATATTCCGTTGCAATTTTATAGCAATTTGAAAACACGTAGGTAGGCTTTCTGTTTCACTGACTTTGACGTCATGTGACGTTATGATTACGTCGTGATATTACGTTGTCAGATAACAAATTGCTGTATACTCACATTATTCATAATGATTGTTTTGCTCAAGTTTTTGCCATGAAACGATTTCATGAATCCTCGAAAATCTGGGATTGATAAAGTATTGTACGTCGTATTTTAACTTCAGGGTTATTCTTGGAGACTGTCTCATTGTAATGCTATAACTGATTCTAGAATTTAAGGGAATTACGATGTTTTTAAAAATCATATCCGTGCATATATTACACAGTCATTCAAACGAACGAAAAGACAGAGATATTACAGCTAAAATTTGAGATGGGGGATGTAGTGAATATCAGAAAGTCAATGAGTCTGGGAGAGCGACTAGCGTCCCTGTCCAAGGGGTCCAGGGCGTTCCTGAAGGGGACGAAAAATTATCTTACGGCGATTGACCGTTTTGCTTGATGAAGGCAGTATTGAATTAGCCATTTGAAATCTTTATCATGGTTATTGGATTGTTATGAAAAGCTATATTTTATGATCGAAAATTATCTGATGAGCAAAGCAAGCCAGCGATTTTAAGGGGGGAAGGGGGTTATACACACCCCTTGCTGTAAGGGTATGTTGACTTACTTGTATAATTTTCAGAAAAGGCTGGAGTTTCTTTTAGAGCAATTTGATATGCAAACAACAAACAGTTACGTGGCGAGCGGCCGGGAGCGAGAAAATATTTTTTTCGAAAGTTCGAAATCAAAACCCACCTAATGCGAATGTACCTTACTTACCCATTTTTTTTTTCTGGTGTTGGTGGCGCCCAAAACGCCCATCTAAATACGTCAATAAGCATTAATTTAAAATGAACCTTAGTTTGTTTAATAAAGTATATTAGAATAAAACATAAAATGGAACAAATTAATAGAATAAATCTTGCGTATACAGTTATCACAGCCGTTGCAAGAAACTGTGATAGATGGCGCCACTGAAAGAATTCGATAAAATAACGGTGAATAACAGGCGCTACAGTAGACTAAATAATTCAGTCTCTCCGCTGCCGCTAAAAGAGACTGAATCCCACTACGTTTGTTATAGAACGAAGTCTGATGACCAATCAGAACGAAGGATACAAAATATCACGTGATCAACTTTCTTTATCCTTCGTTCTGATTGGTCGGTTCTCCGAACTTTCGCTTTGCCTGATTAGTTTGGTAGGGAGTTAAAAATTGGCAAAAGAAAATGCAATAACGAACCGAGAAAAAAACGTGGGGTGGGTAGAGATAGTTAGATAAATGTTTTCTTTAGTCCCGTCGACAAGAAAATCAATATTTCCGACCTTCAAAATGGGTAAATCATTGGGCAACAGTTTCGTCCGACTTCGTTCTGTAACGGCCATAGTGATGTTCAGTCTCTTTTAGCGGCAGCGGAGAGACTGGATTATTTAGTCTAGCGCTACAGTACACAGGGAGTACAATATAAATACGAGCCCCCCTTATAATACATAAACATTTTATTTGTACTCTGTGTACTGTAGCCCCTGTGAGTAAATTTCGATTTATTGATGTATTTACGAGAAGTCACAAGATTGCGAGAAAGCTACCAAAAGACAGACGCAGACTTTATTTTTCTTATGGCTATACTGTTCAATTCCATTTACTGATTTAATCATTTTATATATGTTACAGGGAATAAGTGTAATCAGGGATTTCATGTAATTCCTGAAATTTAGGGATTTCGTGTAATCTCTGTTTCGATTAGGAATTACATGTAATTCCTGAAACTGCCTAGGTATTTCATGTAATTCCTGAATTTTTCTCGAATTTTTACACTTATTTCCTTACCTCAATTTCTCCTTGTTTTTATTATTTAAAATCTATTATCTTTGGCTCTGTTGATGCTGAATATCCTTCTGTCAAATACCAAGAAAAGTTTATCCTATAGATAAGTGAAAATATTCCCACAAGAATATGTAATTTCTATCGAAATATTCCTCAAATTTTGAAGTTAATTTATCATGTTTATGCAAAATGGACATAAAACAAACGCATGAGCGCGAAGAAAAAGAACTTATCGAACAAAATTGATGGTCAAAGTACTATAAAACATATATCGAAATTTTCAATCAACAACATTAGTAATATAAGTATATCCTCATTAACGTATCTTGATTTGGGCGTAACAAATAACTAGGGTGTATCTTGACAATTTATATCAGTGGACCAAAATATATCTGTGCAACCAAATTGTTAAGTTCAGTTAACTAGAACGCTAGTGAAATGAATTTGGGCTGCTCATGAAAAGCACTTTGGCTGGAAGCATCTGCACTGATCCAAACTCGTGTCTGGTGCATTAAAATTAGTTTGAAAGGAGCTGTTAAGATAAGGCGTAGAATCTGCCTGAAAAGTCGAAATTTCAAAATGCAAAATTTGATATTCTTTTTCGGTAGAAATTTCAAGTAACTTGGTCCACATATGAATCTGCTGTCAGATGGGATAATTTATGCAAAATAAGGCCGATATTTGGGTCAAAATAAGCGTTTTTTACACAGAAATCAATGGAAAACGGAAAAGTTTTATACAACATCGTCCCCCCCCCTCGCTTTACAATGCCACTTTCACCAAAGGTGTATATCAATAAAACACATTTTCTGGCCAAGTGGGGTTCTGAAGCGAGGGGGGAACAATGTCCCACAGGCGAAAAACGAAAAAAAGGGGGGATGGCTGACTATTTTTAAATTTGCCTCTAGAGCGTTAAAGGACGTAATATTGTCGTCTTTTTCTTTTTATATCACGGAACAATCTATTCAGAGTGTGTTCCGATCAAATATTTAACCGTTTGGAAGGAAATAAGCGAGAAAGTTGTCTATTTCTACACCGTGTGTATTTCGCGCCAGAAAGCTACATATAAATGGCTGAGAAGAACGAAATAAAACCGTTTTTCAGTTTCCGGATTGCAGAGTTTGCCGATTATATCGATATTGTAACCTCAAAGTTAATTTTGCTTATCCAATTTTGACATGAAAAGGTAACAGAAGCATAATAAATGTTAAAATGTTTAAAATAATGCATTTTTTGTGCATTTTCGATCGATATTCTACGTTTTCAGTCATCTGTACCCCTACCTCTTTAACTCGTAATTATTAAATAAAATACCTACTAGGAATCTTATACTACTTTATATTTTTATCCTGACCAATTTTTATCTAAATTGGAAGGACAGCGCACGAGAAATAATGGAGTGATTTCAGGGCTAATTCCGGCCCTTATCTTAATAGCTCCTTTTCTTCAAAAAGGTATAGAGTTGGAACACTTCCGTATAATTGATAATGAACAAATGATAAAAATGTTCTGATTTCAACTATTAGTTTATTATGTGATATTTAAATAGGTTTAAGATATATTCAAAATGACCTTTTGGCCAGGCAACGGGTGTCCCCGCCCGACAGCAAGCGTACAACACCAGTATGAAGGTCCATAAAATAAATCTATGTAAATTCTTCCTATTTCCCGATAAAGAATTTTGGACATCTGATCCCCCTTCCTTAATTCATGTATATCTAAATACTAAAATTTTTAATTGCATTATGTTTCATGGAAATTGAATAGATGCAAAGAAAGATTTTTGGACGAACCGATCACCATGGTACTTTGGTACAATACATAGTCCAGTCAAAATTTCATGCATACATTCATGTATAACAGAGATTGATTTAACATATCAGCGGGCCAAAAACTATCAGTGCAACCAAATTGTCTGCTCAAGAGTTTCTCTAACATATAATTTTCCTATCAATTTTAAATTAGCATAATCAGCATTAATCGCATATCTATATACGTAATCAGCATTGTTTCTCTTTCAGTAATAGGATTTTATATTGTGAACATGTAAAATATCTATCATATTGCAATTTGATCATTTTTATATGAATTTAGGCCGTCAGGAAATAAGTGTAAAAATATTAAAATATTTTAGGTATTACATGTAATCCCTAAAATTTTGGGGATTTCATGTAATCCCTAAAATGACCAGGAATTACACGTAATCACTGAACCTTCCAGGAATTACATGAAATCCCTGATTACACTTATTCCCTGTAACATATACATAATAACTAATGTATATCAGGGTGATGTACTTTTCCAAAACAGTGTGTATTTGGTTTGGTTTGGTTTGGTTTCAAATTGGTTTTTCTTTCACCTAAACACCCAAAAATGCACATGGTTCACAAAATGAACAGTTTGTAATTGTTTTTCATTTGTATCGAATCGCTGGCATATTTTTTGATATAAAATCGATATGCTATTTCATAATTTAAACGCGGAAAACGTTGGTGATGTTGATGGGGATAGAGGGATTCGGAACCCTTTTAGATCAAATAGTATGGCACACACGTTATTTTCAAAAGATGCTGCGCTTTCCTCAAAAGCCCATATACATTTCACTTTGGTCAATAAAAAGGGGCACTTGGAGTAATGAAACTGAAAAAGACACGAATAGAGGACTTGTTCTGAAAAAAAAAAAACAATTCAACGTCTCGCTATCGCTCGCAATTTTTTGTATTTACATATCATTAATTAAGTACAATGATGTGAATATTCAAGGTTTTAGTACTATGATGTGAAAATTAAAGAATTTCAGATTTTTGCTCGCTGTTTAGCCCGCCAGTCATCTGTTTTACTTATACATGTAATGAAAAATAGAACTGACAGTCATTAATCAAGGACTTTATTGTCTGGTGTGCAACCCTCCCCCCTTTTTTCCTATTCAGAAAAAATCGGACTTACGGACCAATCATGAAATAAAATCCTGGATCCGCCCATGATCTTGACCGTCTACAGAGATTTGTCGGGTTGATCATGCCAATAGAATGCGAGGCGAAGCAGAGCCTTCTATATATGGGCTTGATCTCCGTGGGCGGTCAGTTACAAACCTAATTACTGCAACGCATAGTTTTTTTTTTTTTGGGGGGGGGGGGGGGTGTTTTGTTTTGTTTTTTGTTTGTTTGATGCTGAAAATTTCTGTTTCGCGACTCCTTTTATGTACATGCGAATTTATTTATATGGAAATAACTGAATTGCCTACGGTCTACAGAAAGGAGCTGTTAAAATAAGGCGTAAAATCTGCCCTGAAAAGTGGAATTTTGAAAATTGAAATTTCAAGAACTTTTTTTTTTTTGTAAAATGTATACCTATACGGCATCCCATCAGAATATGCAATTATTTTTCATCTGTTTTGCATAATATTGCTAGTTTTGGGGTCAAAACTTATCTTTTTCTCATAGAAATTACAGAAAGCCACTTTTACTGGAGGTGTGTATCCATGATACAATTTTTTTTGGGGCAAAGTGCGGTTCTGTATCTCCGGGGGGAACACTACCCCAGAGACGAAAAACAAAAAATGGAAAGGGGGGATGCATATTTAAGAATCGACATTTTTTTTACCACAAAAGTAAAATTGGAAGAATTCTCAAATATATGTATGTTACTTTGGCCTTGCATGTGACTGCATTTTCTTTCATCCCTATCAGTTATAGTGGATTCGTGATCCTTGAATCAACGAATCTAAATTCTGGTTAAATTGCTCGGTTTTTGTTTACTATTTTACTCCTAAAATTTAAGTTATTTTACCGGCGGAGATTTTATGCGACATGCTCGGTGAACACCTTCCCACTATGTTAGTAAAATAGTAAAATACATCAATAAGCGTTGAGCCTTTTTTTTCTACTACAAACGTTTATCATTTAATTTCCAATGTCATTTTCAAGAAACGAAGATTCTGATTGGCTGAGAAATTTTGTTGATACATCGATCAACACAATTTTTCACGGAAGTCTATTTATAGCACTATTTTTAGAACTGGGGGTTCCCTCAAACACGAATGAACTCGTTGCTGAAAATACAATTTGTTGATGTTTGCTTATGATTTAAAGGGTACCATCTCTTTTCTACTTACTCAAAAGTTAACACTGCATGTAGAATTTGCTCAAACTGGTCCTGATTACAAAGATATAGAGGAACGATCGTTCGCTGTTTGAATCATGGCGGCTGCCATAACTTGTTTTGGCAGGCGTATCACTGCGAAACCTTCCGACTTACGAAATATAGTGTGGTGATTGATTGTTTTTAGATCCAAGATAACAGTCTGTTTTCCACAATTAAATGATAAGAAATGAATTATATATTTTTTCTGTTGATGCAGGTATCACACGAAAAATTGAACAGAAAACTTTTGCATCAACGCGCTACGCGCATTGATGCAGTTTTCTGTTCAATTTTTCGTGTGATACCTGCATCAACAGAAAAAATATAAGATTCATTTCTTAAATAAACAAGAGGAAACCGATTCGTGATTTAAATATGTCACACCAGTGCATGCACCTGCGGTGTCAATCAAATGACGTCATTATAATGACGTCACAACGCCGTGCTGACGTGGTCCATGCATTTTCCATATACATTCTACGCAAGACAAATCATTAATTTTCAACTAGAGCAAGAGCGTCTGCTAATAATTTTTCACCTTTAATCGACAGATATGGAGGTTATTGATTCATTTTTCTACTTTTATTTTTAGCAGATCGTCTTGCTCTATATGAAATTCTCGAAAATATATGTGAATTTCTAGAGAAAAATCCGGATTTGTTAATCCTTCCTTGGTTTGATGAGCTATAATTTCGTTGGGGTGCATCAAGATGAAAAGCGCTTTTTATGTATATATGTAATTGATCTTGTAGATAAATAAAATAAACACAGTTGATCAATTTTCACGATTTGAATTTCTCAGGAAACAACAGGGCCGATATGGGGTCTTAATGTACCTTCTCCTTTCATGAGAATCGGAGAATATGCGTGGCAAAAACTTTTTGGTGCTTACAGAGAATTTGTGTTAAAACATCGTTCTGATGCTTTCGGTTTGTAGATGCATGCTTCGGTTCTGAAGAGGAAGTTTGTCAAAGGAGGATACCCCCTTTGACCTATGTTTGCCTGTGATGGCGCCACCTATGGACAGATCCGGACAAAAAGCTACAACACTTGTAGGGGACTATGAGTATACTTCATTCCTACCAATGTTAAACGTCTTCAAATTCATTAGCATCATTTAAAGGCAGATTAATTAACAGCGTGGACCAGACATGCACGTTTCGGTTATTTAATCCTCGTCAGTGATCCTCAATCCTAACAATGAAAAGTTTCATCAAAATCTTTTCAGTGATTCTGGAGAAGAATTCTAATATGTATGAAAATATCCCCCTCCTTTTTAACATAAGATAAAATTCATGAAAAATCCTGAAAAATAAATAGAATAAATAGAAATAAATATAACAATACCAAATCACTGAACAACTTAAATGTGACAAATATCCAGTAAATATGGTAAATGAGAAAGGAGGGGATCTCCAACAACACCAGGTTGCAGCACCCACAGCAAAACTCGAAAACACTGAATGCAAAAGAAAAAACACAGATCAGACATTCACAGAAAGAGACACAAAGGGGACAAGGAACATCAACTCACACCATAGAAACATGAAACACAAAAGACCACACATAATCAACGAGACTAATGGGAAACCGATGTCGACTTAGGACGGCCACCTGCCACGCAAGTAGCAGACGGTTTGGTTACCCTGGATTACGTGCGCACATCCCTCCCACTGTTCCGATTACCCAGAGGTCTCGAAGAAGGCACACTGTTAGATGACCACACACAAAAAAGACCGCGAAACGCAGGGACGCAAGCAACACAGATGAATATGTAAATGGATATATAAAGAGGGCGTACGTAATACAGTCTGTGCTCTGCCGGCTGTAACGAGCTCATGTATGTTATCAACCGAGGAGTCCAGCTGACATTCAGAGAGGACAGGTGGTCAGGGCCCTGTCTTCTCTAAAGAGGTTTGGACAGGGCCCGTCATGGAGTCCCGTCGTCACAGTCGGTCAGAGTGCAAGTCATAAGAATGCGTTGGTACAAGACTGTAACTTGGTCAAGCCAAGCCTAGTGTCCGTCTGGTGACATTAGGATCATATCCACGGTATAAAAGGCGTTTGATGATTCTGACGCATTTTCGATGGTTATGCTGCCTACCTTTGATCCTTCTAATTTTGTTTATCATATCACCATAAAAGACAGGTTGTGTAATACCCAAAGTAATGTACTCTGTTGCGTGTATAGATCCGAATTTTAAAAGAAGTTCACTGTAATTTTTGTAAAATTTCCAGAGAGTCTTAGCAAGTTTATGAAAGTGGAAACCTTGACCTAAAAGTTTTTTTGGTAATTTGTAAATTTCTACTGTGAAAATCCAAAATATCAGTACATGCTCTAGCGTACCGGATGAGCTGTGATATGTAAATGCCGTATGACGGTAATCTTGGAACATCACCGTCAAGCCAGGGGAAATTTACTATGTTGAATCCAATAAAAATAAAAACCAATTTAAAGCATTTGTTTTTGAAAATTTTGGATAAATACATTTTCATTCGTGTTTAAAAATAAATCTGCAACAAGAGGCACACAATTGGTACCCATAGGGATCCCTACATACTGGTTGTAGAGATTTTCACCAGATCTTACATAAATGATGTCCAAGAGGAAGGACGAGGCAATACACAATTTACTACATGTCCATGATTTGTATTCTGTAGCTGAAAAGAAACCTTTTGGTTCAGATATACAAATATAAGTGTTCCCTTCTCGGTTAAAGCACCTAACAAATATCATAACATTCTTACAATTTTCTATTTGTATCTATGAAATACTAGCTACAAATCAAGGATGTTATTGATTTTGAGATTTTTGCAACTTTCATAAACAAATAGGGGATTTAAGAAATGAATCTTATATTTTTTCTGTTGATGCAGGTATCACCCGAAAAATTGGACAGAAAACTGCATCAATGCGCGTAGCGCGTTGATGCAAAAGTTTTCTGTCCAATTTTTCGGGTGATACCTGCATCAACAGAAAAAATATAAGATTCATTTCTTATCATTTAATTATGGAAAACAGACTGTTTTCTTGGATCTAAAAACAATCAATCACCGCACTATATTTCGTAAGTCGGAAGGTTTCGCAGTGAAACGTCTGCCAAAACAAGTTATGGCAGCCGCCATCACAGGCACATGTAGAAAGAGCGTCGATATCCTGTATGGTCATAAGAGAATACTGGTATCTTATAGAGAGACAAGGCTTCCGACGAATTTTCAGCCAGAAGTAGCATTTCTGCAATTTTTTGCATTTGAAGGGCAAAATGGGGTATGACCATAAAGATTGATTTGTATACTTCCTAAAAACATCAATACTTCACCTAAAAAAATCTCATAACATAGCCTAATCGTCTACCTAAGTTGGCCTGTTTTCTACTTTCTGTCTTGAACCTCCATTGCCAGATTAGCTTGTCTGAATCATCCAGGTGTTTTACTCTGCTTACAGTAAGCAGATTAAAGCCTCTGAATGAATCAGTATTTGTCCAATCTGGCAATGGAGATTCAAGACAGAAAGTAGAAAACAGTCCAACTTAGGTAGACGATTTGGCTATGTTATGAGATCTTTTTGGGTGAATTATTGATGTTTCTAGGAAGTATACAAATGAATCTTTATGGTCATACCCCATTTTGCCCTTCAAACATGACAAGTGCAAACATTTCAGATGCTACTTCTGGCTGAAAATTCGTCGGAGGCCTTGTCTCTCTATACATATATTCCCTTATGACCTGTAAAAGGGTATCATACAAGACGCTCTTTCTACATGTGCCTGTGGCCGCCATGATTCAAACAGTGAACGATCTTTTCTCTATATATTTGGAATAAGGACTAGTTAGAGCAAATTCTACATGCACTGTTAATTGTTTAGTAAGTAGAAAAGAAATGGTACCCTTGAAATGATAAGCAAACATCTACAAATTGTATTTTCAGCAACGAGTTCATTCGTGTTTGAGGGAACCCCCAGTTCTAAAAATAGTGCTATAAATAGACTTCCGTGAAAAATTGTGTTGATCGATGTATCAACAAAATTTCTCAGCCAATCAGAAATTCGTTTCTTGAAAATGACAATGGAAATTAAATGATATATCCAAAATAACTATGTATATGTTTGTTTTACGCAATACCACATGCTTTCTGAGTCTCGGGTGGGATGATCAACGTCCTAACCTCGGCTAACGCCTCAGTTGGGACTTGATCAACCCCACCCTCGACTGATATTTTTCTATCCGGAACTCAAAGCGGTGCTAGATTCTATTAATATACCATTCTGCTACATCTTTCGGTACCTTTTGGACATAATAATTTAACACTTTTTGGCCATATTACATTAATTATTTAGACTGAGGATCACTGACGAGGGTTAAGTGCCCGAAACGTGCATGTCTGGTCCATGCTGTAAACTTATCTGGTCTTAAATGATGCTATTGAATTTGAAGACGTTTAACATTTATACGATTTTTTCACAACATGTATTCGCAAATAATCTCATAAAACAGGCAATTCAGAGGCGAATATTAGGGGGCCCGTGCATAGCGCCCACACCATTCACCCAAATTTTGCCCACCCTATTCACTCAAATTTTATCTTTGCAGAATATTCTTTGTATGGTTTGAAAAATAACCCCCATACACACAAGATGGTTGCATTGCCTTGAAGGTTATCGTTTGATAATTTCAATTTTACTTGCTGCTTCCGTTGCTTTAATTTGTTTTATAAATGCATATATGTTGCTTATTCAAACATCGTAATATATCTTATATATTGCATTATTAAAATCTACTATATGCTTCATAAATAAATTAAGGGAGCATGAGAAAATAAAGGAAATGGGGGGATCCTCTTGTTTAAAAAAAAGTTGGGTGTTAACTCCCCCCCCCCTTTAGCACTTTTCGATCATCAATTAAACATGAATTGATTATGGAAAACCTTTAGTTAATTCTAAAGTCTCCGGTGGATCGCGAGCTTTTTTTTTTTTTGCATCAATTACTAATTCTTAAATGATATTTTTCGTTGTATCTAATCTCCTGTATATTTCGTTTATACAATGATAGGGGTAGTGTATTATTTTTCAACCTTGCGAAACATTCGCTGGTTCGCTATCGCTCACCAGTAATCTATTTAAGTAATATTAATCTAATTCTCTCGGCACTATTTATCGTAGACAGCCATCTCAATTTTAATTAAATACATATAATCGTACATCCTATATTTTTCTTTTAACATTTGTTGTTGATTTCCACGGGACAACCCCTTTCTGAAATCCTTGATCCGCCGCTAGGATCGAAAACTGGAATCGAAACCATTTAACCATTCATCAAACGTTTAAGGAGCGGGGAAGCCCCCTTTCCATCCATCATAACAACCACTTTCACAACACTCCAACCGTGTTGAAGTATCAGCTGGGGGGGGGGGGGGGGGTGCTCATCGCAAATTCATGTTATTTGTTCTCACTGTAGCGTATCACGTGATATGCAAATAATCTCTAGCCCGGGAATCCGCTTCGATTAAATATGGTGAATACAGTCTAAAACTACTGTATAGGAAACTATTTTAAGCCTATCATATGAATATCACTAGCATCTATAAGCTGGTAATCTTTTCTGGTCAAGAAAAGAGGTATATTCAGAGAGCACTTAAACAGAATTTTTTATCTTTTCTTTACATGTTATGATATGGTGCACGTAAATAAACAAACTTTTCTGTTGAAGTGTTCTCTGAATATAACTCTATTCTTGATCAGAATAGATTACCATCATATAAATGATAGTGATGATAGACCTAAAATAAATTCATATAAAGTAGATTTATACAGTATTTACCTTAATTAATTGGAGGGAATTCCCGGACTAGAGATTATTTGCATGTCACGTGATATGCTACCGTGTGTTCTGATGATGATGATTATCGATAGGGGATAGGGACAAGTGTAAAAATATAAACTAGTATTGTACAATATGATAAACTCAAGATTCGTCCTTGCGCTAGAACACATGTAACAATTTTTTTTAAACTACATCATGCATATGGTTTATATATGACCTCATGTAGTAATGAAATTAATTAAGGTATACCTTTTCTCGTAATTACGAGATAAATTAATTTTTTTCTGTTATACTATTCGGCTTACGTAGAATTGAGAAAATTTAGTAATTTAGATTTGTTCATATTTCCATCCCAACCCCTCTCATTTCTATCATGATTAGAATACCTCTGCGCAGCATGATTTTTGAAAGTAGATGAATTTAGCACATTGAAAAATGCAGATTCTTCTTATAAGTTATATCATCATGAGATCATTAATAATTTTTCTTTGTTGACTTTTTATAGAAGAATAGGGAGTTGGTCAACAATCAGACAATGTTATAATTACCATAACTGGACAAAGATAGGAAATAAGGGACTTCACAATTCAAATCAAGCACATCAACAAAAACTCAGGTGATGAGAGAAATGATATCATTATTTTTAGAATTGCAAGTATTGAAATGTATATAACACTTGGACATTTAACTTCGGAATGGACATTTTTCCGAACTTGAGGTCCTAAAAATACTATTTCTAGGAAAATTTCGAGTTGTTCTATGTGAAGTACTGATCAAAATATGATGTTTCATCAACTTTTGATTTACCTAGGTCAACAGGTATGAGAGCTAGAGCCACTTGAAAAAAAAAATCCCACGGGCCTGCCCGTGGGATTTTTATCCTGTCAAAATCCCGTCAAAAATCCCGTGGGATTTTTGTGAATCCCGTGGGATTTTTTATCCTGACTTTGGATTGACAGGATTTTTTATCCCGTCCCAATTGAAGACGGGAGAAAAAATCCCGTCAATTTAAAGACAGGATAAATAATCCTGTAAAAGGTATTGACAGGATAAATTATCCTGTCAACTGTCATTACGGGAGAAAAAATCCTGTAAGTTGTAAGTCAGGATACAATATCCTGTCAATAGTTACGGGAGAAAAAAACCTGTCAATTTTTTCATAACATCAATTAACTTTTTAAACTTAGATCAATAACCAAATACCTTGTATGTTATTTAATGCCAGTATTACATGTACATGATGTAAAATGCTTTTCTAAAGTGGTTGTCTCATGAATTTAAAATTGTAAATTTTACGCCATAGACATAAGTCTAATGCACTTTTTGTATTTTGTACATTATGATATGTGAATGTTGTGACATGGTCACCGTATACAGTGCACAATATACACCAAGTGATGAAACTGAGGAAACTCGAGCTCAAAGTAACACGGTCAAGATAAATACGAAGGAACAACCCAGCAATCATATTATATAATGCAACTGAAAAATATGATTGCGAGTAAACATTATTATTGCAGTAATAACACTGTCTTTCTTTCCAGCTTTTTCTCACTCAGCTCAGCTCCGTCGACCGCCTTCTTCGAGGTAAACAAAGGTTTCAGACAACTCGATTGTTTGTATGGTTCGCTCTGCCTGTATTCACTCGAGAAACACAGAGCAGGGACGTATATATAGACGTCCCTGAAGAGAGCTCGTACAAAAACCATCCAGACAAACAGACAAACAAAACAAAATCTAAAAAAAAGAATCCCCTTAAAAACCGGAACTAAGAAAGTCTTTCCACGCTATCGATTTATTCGACGGAAGACCCTCCTTTTTCTCTAGACTCCATGAAGAAAGGTGAAATGCCACACGGCCAAAATGTTAGAAGAACGTTTTTTTTTTTAATTGCCTCTATTTCAGTAGAAAATGACGTCTCTCCCTCCCCTCAGCCCCCTCCCCTTTCCTCCTATCCAATAACCACTGACTACCTCCATTCACTTTACATGTGTCGAAGGACTTTTTTTTTTTTTGAAATAATGAATCGGAACCGTTGAAGATGACTGATTGGAGGGATGGGGGTAGGTTTTTTTAATTATTTATTTCATTTGATTATTTTTTATTTATTTATATATTTGTTTATATTTTTTGTTGAAAATTTGAAGATATGTAGCTCCAGATTTTTCTTCGATTTATTTCAAAATTTTCCTGGGGTGGGGGGAACAGGAGGGAACGACCTCCTCCCGTGCTATCCCCGACTCGGCGCCTCGATCCTTGAATCGGCGCTTTAGGCAAATACAAATCACCACCTCCCCGCATCGCACTCTCGAATCGTCCCTGTAAGATTTATACTCTCTCTGAATTTTTTTCTGAGTTTTATTTTTTAGCCTAAGATTTAGCTATTCAATATTACTCAGGTCAAACTAAAAAAAAAAAAAAAAGAAGTACATACTCTATAGTTGGGTGTGGGATCGGATTTATTTTCAGTTTGAATTTGTTATATTTCATGATACATGTACATATTTCGAGTAATTTATTAATCACCTTTGAATAAAGTAAGGGTTATTCTACTGTCTCCGAGGGCGTAGCCCGAGGAGCAGTTGAATATCCCACTTGTTGCACGGCAATTGTTAGGCCATCAAACAATTATCACCGATGATTGACTAATTATAAGTCGCCATTCCAAGTAGGAGAAAACTACTCATGGTCAGAAAATAGATAAGAATTTTATGCATTTTAAAGTTTCATTTCAAAGAAAATAACTGAAAGGAAATAAAAAAAAATTGGTCCAGTCTTTGAGTTAAATGAGAGAAAATTAGAAAAAAAAATGAAAATTGATATTTTTTTTAATTTTTCAAAGTAAATAGACTACATAGGAAGCGGATTTTAGGAGTTGCGGATTAGGATTCCCCTGTACAAGTTTTCCAATAAACATTAAAAACTACGGGAATATTCCGCTATTATTATATCTTTATTTCTGTTCAAAACTGTTGAATGGTACCAGTCCGTACATTATGAATCGAATTCGTAAGAGTTACATTATTCAATCGAAATCTTACGAGTTAAAACTGTTTTGTCTGATTTCGTTGGTAGTTGATCCTACGCAGATTGAAACATTTTAAAACGCATGGATCTAGAGTGGACATGGAGTAGGTACCCACCCCCTCCCCCGGTCAACCCTCCCCCTCCCAGGCTGGATTTTGCAAAAAAAAAGTTTTCCCTTATTTTCTTTCAAAATCAAAGGCTGGACCCCTTTCACTAACGGGCTGGACCCGCCTCTTGGAAAAAAAATCTAGATCCGTCCATGACATTTAAAATAGAATTTCAAACCTTCAATCGCGGGATTTTTTTCCTATGAAAACAATTTTAGTTATAGGGAACATGGGAGGCAACGGACGTCAGGTCAGTTAAGGACAGTTAACGGCTCAGTTGATCATTCAATGATTAGTTCAATCATTAATTCAATCATTGCTTCACAATGAAAAATATTGCACCGTCTGGAAAGGTGTAAATTACCGTCTACAACGTAGACCGTGCAACAATTTGTAGTGACGAATTTAGGAGGAAGGGGGGGGGGGGGGTTGGTATGAAAACCCTCCCGGTCTGGAAGTTCAAAAACTGCAATTTTTATGTCGCCTGCAATACAAGAGCTATATAATAATCCTATTTGAAATTTCATTCCATTGTTATACGTATATGAAAAATATAGCTCGATCTGGAGGGGATCGAGTACGGGTAGTGGATACACCCCTCATCCAATATTTTTTCTGGTGTACCATTCTATTCTTTATGTATATATAAAATAAACATAATATGGTATTGTTATTTGTAGACTGTTTTAGCTGTACGTATTATTTTACACAAACCTCAAAAAAAAAATCATGATGATGATTACGACGACGACGACGACGACGATGATGATGATGATGATGATGATGATGATGATGGTGATGATGATGATGATGATGATGATGATGATGATGATGATGATGATGATGATGATGATGATGGTGATGATGATGGTGATGACGACGATGATGATGATGATGATGATGATGATGATGATGATGATGATGATGATGATGATGATGATGATGATGATGATGACGAAGATGATGATGAGGACGACGACGACGATGATGATGATGATGATGATGATGATGATGATGATGATGATGATGATGATGATGATGATGATGATGACGATGATGATGATGATGATGGTGATGATGATGATGATGATGATGGTGATGATGATGATGATGATGATGATGATGATGATGATGATGATGATGATGATGGTGATGATGATGATGATGATGATGGTGATGGTGATGATGATGATGATGATGATGATGATGATGATGATGATGATGATGATGATGATGATGAAGATGATGACGATGATGAAGATGATGATGATGATGATGATGATGATGATGATGATGATGATGATGATGGTGATGATGATGATGATGATGATGATGATGATGATGATGATGATGATGATGATGATGATGATGATGATGATGACGAAGATGATGATGAGGACGACGATGGTGATGATGATGATGATGATGATGATGATGATGATGATGATGATGATGATGATGATGATGACGATGATGATGATGATGATGATGATGATGTATTGAAGTTTTCTCTGTTCAACATTAGAAATAACAACAATTTTCAATTATTTCATACACTTTTAAAAAAGTTAATCCGTATGCTGTCGTGGTCAATGGTGAATATAACACATATGATGTCTGGAAACTTGTTTTATAGGCTCTCTCTCTCTCTCTCTCTCTCTCTCTCTCTCTCTCTCTCAAGTAAGTATGTGTATGCCTCTTATGACGAAATTGTATGATATGCATATTAAAGAGAGGGCGTTTATAATGTTGTATAACTTTTGTTCATGTTTCGGAAAAATGAAATATGTTTAAACTACTTGTTTTAATTTCCATGCATTCAAAAGACAACAAGTGTGAACGTCAGTAGTTGGTAAGTTGGTTTCTGCGATTGGTGCTTTCCACTACGACATTTTAAAAAGATTCATCGACAACTGAAAGCAATTCATCGACAATCAACATTCACATTTGTTTTCTTTTGACTACAAAAGAAGCTTTATTTAAAAACAAATAATAAAGTAAATCAGAATTAATTAACTAGTAAGGCCATGCTAATTCATTATTCCGTTTTACGTCCTAAACTTTTACTGTGAGGTACCCTAGCTCCCGTCAGGCATTCAGACAGTTAAATGCACATTCAAACACATGATCAAAATGGCTGAATTGGGAAAGAAAGATTGAAAACAAAAAGAGCTAATAAAAATATCTCTTAAATGAATAGTTCCAGTGCTACAAAAAATGAGAACAAGTTGTTTTATTTGCTACATGGATGACGAGAGAAAAATTTACTAAGGCGTTTCACCCCCCCCCCCCCTTAAAAACATTATGAAATATATTACAAAATATTAAAATCAATCAATAACTTTCAGCATTGTGATCATTTTGTAAATTCAACTACAGTACACGGTTTTTAGCTCACCTGAGCGAAGCTCAAGTGAGCTATTGTCATAGTGCGCCGTCCGACGTCCGTCCGTCCGTCCGTCCGTCCGTCGTCCGTCCGGCGTAAACTTTTTTACATTTTCGACATCTCCTCTGCAACCACAGCACATAGTTTCACGAAACTTTACAGGAAGCAAGTACTCAAGGTCCTTTACCAAGTTTGTATTTTTTGTGCCGATCGGTCAACAAATATGGCTAACGATGGCTCTGATAGGCTGACGCATTTTCGACATCCTTTCTACAACAACTACACAGAATTTCACTAAACCTTACAGGAAGCAAGAACTAAAGGTCCTATATCAAGTTTGTGTTTTTTGTGCCAATCGGTCTACAAATATGGCCGCCGAAGGCTCTGATTGGCTGACGCATATATTCGACATCTCCCTACCACCACTGCACAGAATTTCACGAAACCTTACAGTAAGCAAATTTCAAGGTCCTCCAATATTAATTTTTATCTGCAACTCAGGTGAGCGATGGGCCCCCTTGGGCCTCTTTTTTTTTGGGGGGGGGGGGGGGGGGGTGCACGTATTTATTTTGGTCGCGGTGAATTGAGTTAATATATAACAATGTAAGAAATTAGTTAAAATGTTCGGCAGATTAAAATATCTCTTCCAAAGGGAAGGGATGATATAAATAAAAGCACAAACACTCGTTTACACAAATTTTCTGCCCCTTGGCTTCAGTGCAGTGGCGGATTCAGGGGGTGCTGAGGGGCGTCCGCCCCCTAACCCCTCCCCTCCCCGGCACTGACCCAAAACATGCCAAAAACAGGTATATTATGGCCAATTTTAAATGAAAATTAGCCTAATTCGCCCTGTGACCTCCCGGTCAAGGGTGCGCTGGATCCGCCACTGGGCCTTTATCAAGTGTAAAAACGACAAAGTATACAAAAAGTGACATCCATCCTTGCTCCTAAAAAGACTAAGTGCATCCATCCTTGCTTGTGTAAACGAGGGTCTTTGTTTTCAGATAAGTGATGTGGGAAATAAGGAATAAGTAACAATAAAGAAGGCGTGGATACCCCAGGGGCGGATCCAGGAACCCTACTGCCCGGGAAGGGGGGGGGGGGGGGGGGCACATACAATTTTTGATGGGAATCAGTTGCGAGCCACGAAGGGCCGAGGGGGAGGGAATGGGAGGGGTTGCCCCCTCCCATTGGCTGGGGTTCGGGGCGGGTCTCCCCCGAGAAAATTTTGAAATAATGAAGCAATTTGGCATCTGAAGCATATACCTAACGGGACCTTACCCCCCCCCCCCCCCCCCCCAACGACAGAACATCCTCGACAAACAAGGTATAATTATTCAATGGCAATTCGATTTTAAAATAAAGAAAAACATGCATTTTTGACTATTTGCAAAATTCTTGGAGGTAGCCAGTCCAAATCTGGCCTTATTTTAATAATGAACTCAAATTTGAAAATATGTTAAAAAATTAAAAAAAAAAAATAAAAATAAAATAATCAGAAAGGATTCCGACTTCAATTTTATAGAAGATTACATCAAATATTTGGTTAAGAAATATGTGTGTTTTCAGTGGCGGATCCAGAGTGGCAAGCGGGGGGTTTTGTATCGACCCAAAGGGTCGATTCGAGGCACGAAGTGCCGAGCGGGGGAGGGTACGGGAGGGGGTTGCCCCCTCCTGTAGGTGGGGGTCCGGGGGGCCTCCCCCGGAAAATTTGTGAAAAAATGGAATAAAATGGTGCATTCTGGAGCACATTTTCTCCTTACCTTCTCGAATATTCAGACCATTTTTTTACTGCTGGCAGGGGCGTAGCCAGGGTGTTTTCGATGTGGACGTCTATAAAGAAGGGTTGGACCTTGAACTTCAGCTGTCCGGGGGCACAGACACTTTTTGGGGGGATGACTTGCGAGGCCCGAAGGATCAAGTGGGGAAAGTATGGAAATATGTTACCCATCCCCTGAAGGGAGTCCCCCGTGAAAATTTTGAAAAAAAAAATGAAGCAAATTGCTGATCTCTGGAGCGTATTTGAGCTGAATTTAGATGGGATAACGCATATGATTCGATGTCATTAGACGTTGAACCGTATCTAAGATGAAGAAAACTTGAGATGTGAACATGACATTCCCTAAATACTTATAGATGTACGTCCACATAAAGTCTTTCCAATCGACCGCTCGCACTTTGTTATAGCGATCGTTGTATCATGCGCAGATACAGCATTTTTGGTCAGAGGGGGTCCATTAAGGAAGTCTACCTGTCATGTTGATATATATATCGGTGCACTTGATGGGGAGGGGCTATTTTGTTAGCTTTCCTTTCACGTTTATTTTCATCAAGAATTGGCGAGCGTAGCGAGTCAGATTTTTTTTTTAGAAATGAAATATTAATTTGTCTTGATTCGATCGAGATGATTATTTATAACATTGAATATTTCACTCCTTATAACGGCGAGCGGAGCGAATTTCATGAGAATAAATAGATAAGAGATGTGTCATTTTCCAAATAATCAGACATCTTAGAATGACAAAACCTTGAAAAAGATGAAGGAGGTTTCATCCTATGAAGTAAGGGACTGTTCAAAATATGAGTTTCTGAGACCCAAGACAATTATATAAAATTACTTAGTGTGAACAATTGATGATAATTAAGGAATTTTGCTGAAAAAAATAGTTTTGTATTTGTAAATGGCGAGCAAAGCGAGCCGAAATTTTAGGTTTCAAAGCCCTTTCATGCATTTTAGACCCATTTCAATTAGAAATTAATGGGCAAAAGCAGGACCCCACCTCCAAAAATCTCAGGGGGGGGGGGGGTCCAGACCCTCGGTCGGTCCCCCTCTGGATCTGCGCATGGTTGTATTGAGTTCAAATGAAACACGAGAAAATAACGAAAATGCATTCAAATCGGTGGTTTCTGGAGTGTCTTTGATCTATTTCTGAACAGTAGTTTGCTTTAAATATACTATTTCAAAAGACCCTCCCCCTTCTTTTTGGCACCTGGGGGAGGCGCTCTCCTTTTTTTTTCGCGAGACGATGTGGACGTTTTTGCGTACAAATGTACGCTTGTTGATTTGCCCTTGCTGTAACATGCACTTAGAATATTGGTACGATATATGGAGTAAAAAATGTTGAGTATCATTGGGTAATTGAATGCTTAATTATTATTATTACTAAGGGCCCCTGAGCATATTCGAGCAATATACAATGTTAAATATTTGCCCATTTTTCCGGTTATTTCAAAGTATGTTTTTAACAAAATTTGTAGATGACAAAAATACTCAAACCGGGTATTTGAGGACAGAAACGTGTAGGTTTCGATCCCCGTGCCATTTACATTGATTGTTTGACACACGTACATGTTTTGCAAATTATTTGAACATGTTCATATTATAGTATTTGTTAATGTTAATTTTCGGGAATAAAATAAACAGAAAACCCCCTCTGCGACGTACATTACAAAAACTTCGCGATAGTCTGTTCGAATCCACAAATACGCCAATTGATACGGTATCGAATCGATATGCGACAGAATGTACAAGAAACTTTTTGTAAATTTTGTTTCAAAATAGTGAATTCTGGTGGACATTAAGCAATTTTTTTGTTACTCAGTTTGCAGGGTTTTTTCCGAGTGCTGATGTTACCAAAAAAAAAAAAAAAAAAAAAAAAAATTGGGGAAACCGGGGGGGGTTTCCCGAACCCCCCCAAACCCCCCTAAATCCGCCCTTGGTTTTATGACTTGCATACATGTAGGACTGTTATTCCCGATTCATGCCTCAGGCTCAGATGAAGAAAATCCTATATGAACATCATTCAATGCAGGTTGTTTCCGAAACGTGTACGTCCACGTACATACGATGGACATGGCAGCAATGCATCCTTCCCGACTTTGTAATCTATCTCCGAGAAAATTTTAGAAAATATATTCAAATCGGTAAATTCTGGTGTGTTTTGGGGCTATTTCTGACCAATTTCATAGATTTTTTAGGAAACAGTATTTCAATGCTTCAAAAAGCATGTCATAAGTGCCCCTTCGTTGGGCACTGCCGGGGGGGGGGGAGGGGGGAGGGGCATATGCCCCAAGCCCCCCCCCTCCCCGGCTGAATCCGCCACTGATACCTACACTCATATAACACGTTTGACAAACAACATAAAAAATATACATCGAGTTTTGTCCTCGTAACAAATAACAAAACAGATATTTTTTCTTTTTTTTTTTTTTGCTTGTCAAAAATTCCAGATTTGAGCCTTTTCCCATCACCTTTTCTCATCCGAGCTGGAAAATGAAATGCAAGATGGACGACAGGCAGTTCAGATACATGTACACAAGAAGCCAACCATCGTTCTCTCAATCTCAGACTGTGCCTGCACCACAATGCCGATGGGGATCGTCGCTGAACTTCAACGAAAGCCGTTTGGAGAGGTAGAAATTGACCAATTCCGAGACGACGGAGTTAGAAAAAAAAAACAACTGCGGCAAAACGGAGCCACACACATTTAATTATCGCTATAATAGCTTTTCGTTTAATCACAATATTTAATATCCCTGCTAAATCGTAATTTTCATATCTTTAATCATGATTAATTAATATTCTGGTAAAAACCAATACCGGGTAAATTAAACCAAAAATATTTTACAAGTACGTCCCTGATGATTAGCTTTATACGTTGTTTAAGGAATCCCCCTGCGCCTCCTTTTTTTTTTGGTAATTTGTTTTCTCTCCTTTTTTTCTTTTAGAAATAATAAACCTGAGCTGAATCTCGGATACTTACCGAAGTGAATATATAAACACATCGCGGTAAATTCAGGGGAGGGGGAGGGTAGGCAGGAAGACTTTCAGGTCGAATTATTCTTTTGGATGCTTTTCAGTGCAAGAATTTTGTTCACGGCCCATCGGGCGGGATTAGTAAGTTCTTATCATTATCCTGGACGTATAATTAAATTTAATTATAATGTGTTTTTAATCTATTCATTATCCGTAATTTTTTTTATAAAGGTTAGGGGTAAAATATTTTGTTCAAATTCTTTAACCCCCCCCCCCCTTGAAAATATGATTGGTGACCAGTGTCGGGTAAAATACCCTTCGCCGTCCCCTTCGATTTGTCAATGGTTGCATCGGTGCTGGTAATAGCCCCGGGCTGATCCGTAACCATAGTGACGAAGGCAGTGAACCGTGAAGGTGTTGGTCACCAGCGCGCAACGATACTTGGACTCTGCGGGATGTATATTCCAAGTTTCGACGTGACAGCTCGAGGGTAAAACAATGATTGTGCTAGGATATTTTGTTGAAATTACATATTATAACTAGCCATCATTTTCTGGGCAAGGGGGGGGGGGGGGTTTAGGAGGGATGATTTCCAGTCTTTCAAGATGGTGAGGGGGGGGTGTTTTAATACGCATTAACACATCAAATCAAGTACAATAAGATTTTTTTGGCAGAAAACAATGGAGGGGGGTTTAATCCCCATCCACTATAGCAAATGATCAAATTAAATATATATATATGGCATAAGAGAGAGTTCAATCTCTTTATTCCTGGTGTATATGTAAGATAAAATAATCGTAAATTAAAATAAAATCAAATTATATAGTTAAAATGCAACCCCACCCCTTCTCCATGAAAACATTTACACATTCCACACTTTGACAAGACAGCTAGCTAGAGAGGGGACATTTTTGTCACATCAAAACTGTAAAGATTCTAAAAAGATTTGCTTGAGTTGGCGTCAATTTTTCACCAAGTAAATATTGGAAAGTATAGGCGGTTAAAATAATACGTGTTTTAATTAAAATCAGAAAAAAAATCTTCAAGAGTAGAGATCTTTGAAACCACTATAGCCCCCCCCCCCCCTCTTTCTCTCTCTCTCTCCGAATTGTTTACATCTATAATATAGACTTCGGTACGATAGCAAGTCCCTAACCCGTAACCATAGTGATGGGAGCAGCCAACCGTGAAAGTGTTGGTTATGCACCCGCGATAGGTACCTAGACCTTGCGGGTTGCGTATTCAAAGTCTCGATGTGACAGCTCGATCCGA
This sequence comes from Pinctada fucata, assembly GCA_028142955.1. NCBI lineage: Eukaryota > Metazoa > Mollusca > Bivalvia > Pterioida > Pteriidae > Pinctada > Pinctada fucata. The sequence goes on along the minus strand of AP027112.1, from coordinate 11,108,774 downwards.
GGGTAAAGGGAAGGGAGTACAAACTTTGTTGGAAGGACATAACCTGTGCGGAATCAAGAAATTTGTTGTTATTCACGGGGAGGTCGACCGTCCACATCGTCGGGGTATCTCTATGACATTGAAAACAAATTTACGTAAAACGGGAAAAATGATATTTTTGGGGAAAACTGCAGGGATTTTGACTCCTCTTACCCCACCTAAACCCCTCTATATCCACGCTTATTTTAAGTCCTCGGATAAGGGAATTTTCGTAGTACATGTAACTCTATAAATTTTTAATTTCAGTACAAAACGAAAAACATAAATCTGCTATCAGAGCGTCCCTTTCCCCAATACTCAAGAGTTTTTTGTTTTTTTTATTTGGGAGAATTATTTAATGTGAATTTCCCATAAAATACATTGCATATCTTCCTAATGTCCGTAATCCAGGGCGAATTTCGTAAATCTTAAACTCGGTACACCCCAACCCAACCCCGACTTTTTTCTTGATAGCGATAATTTGGTCCCGCGATGGAAGGGTAAAGAGAAGACACCTCTCTTTTGTGCGATTTTTGGCGATTTTAACTTTTTGCCAAAGCAGTATTATATTCATCAATTTGAACAACAGAAATGTTAAACTGTAAGTTTGATTATTTCATTTCAAAAATATATATTTATAGGAAAAGATTCAAATTAAATTAACTTAATATGCAAGATATGATTTATTATAATGAATTAGAAAAATACAAACACATTAACATCTTGGAAATAATTTTTTCTCGAATTAATGAAACTGAGCTCCATTGACTGCGCCTTTTGAAAGATGGTTTTGAAATTTTGAAGTAAAAATTGGGGCCATGGAGTTTATTAGAACTGAATTTAGAAGAGATCAGGCGCATGGTACAATTTGAATTTCTTTCCTCCGAGAAATCTTTGAAAAGTTTATCAGAATCTATCGGCTTGTTTTTGACTATAATGGCACTTCATTTGACGTAAACGGTATCTTAATTACTTAAAATAATTTCATAAGCAGTGTTGGTTTCAGGAGGGGTGGGGGTGGGGGGGGGGGGGGGGGTAGATGCGGGGCGGACCAGGCACTGACCCAAAATTTTCCCCCCAAAAAAAACCCCCTATATTTTGGCCCATTTTCAGTTAAAATCGGCAAAATTCGCCCCTTGATCCCCCGGCAAAGGGGGTGCTGCAATTTCATTAAAACTCGTTCAATCATACTCCTCGTTGTCTACAAAACTAAAAATAGGAGTGTGATTGAACGAGTTTTAATGAGATTGGGGGGCGCTGGATCCGCCACTGATAAGTTTTGTCTTCCTTGGTCACTACCGAAAGGGGAGGGAGGTGTCTAACTCCCCCCCCCCCCCCCATTCCCTGTATCAGACACTGTCAAAATATGGAGTTTCATTTCAGGATGGAGATATCGGCTAGAGTCGAGGAGGTGTGAGGACGCTTTTTGATCTTTTTGTGTCTTTCAAAAAAATTAAAGATTTATGGACCAATGAAAAATGAAAGCATGCACTGACCCAGTAAGCTTTTCATGTGGGATGCTGATAATTGCCTACAGTCATTTTTTTTTTTTTTGCAGATTTTCAGCATTTTTGTATAAACAAACTTTATTTTGTAGTACAGTACGGATGATAACTATATATATATATGTCTTTTTCCAACTTTCAATTCTGAATCATTTAAAGTGAGCACTTTTTACTTTTCACCGCAAAAACGACTTGGAAGCACCTCCATACCCAAGTGTACACGCCTGACCAGAGTTCTCCATATATCAATATATATATATATTTCTTGTCTTCACTTGTCTATCAGTGGCGAATTCAAGGGGGAGGGGCGTAGGGGGCCTATGCCCCCCCCCCTTAAATTTGCAAATCATAGGTAAAACGTTAACGATCATTTTTCATCTGAAAATGAGAAAATACTAGTAAATATCTTTTAGTTAATATAATTGTGAAATGTATCAATTTCTATTCTTTAATCAATTACAGTCACGAAAATGGATCCTGAAAGGCTATCGGGGAGCTTCCCAACCTAGCTTCACCCCCCCCCCCCCTGCACCCGCTGGGGACCTAGGCGGTCCCCAGACCCCTTGTCAATTTTTACGCCCCTTCTAATGGATTAACATAGGTCTGTAGCTTTTTTTATACCCTTGATAATTGTGTATCACGGTACACAATAACAATTGCTCATATATTGAATAAATAAATCTTTAACTAATATCATGGTTTCATTTTTGATCCATCTATAGGGGCTTAACCAAAAATGTTATCATGATACATGTACCAATATATATTATCTCTTTACTTTTGGAAAAAAATCTTCATTAGATGCCAATATTTTCCATTACCTTTCTTTGCTATCATGTTTTCATGGATCCATATATAAATTCAAAATAAGTCTTGAACAATTACTAAATGCTTCATTATTATTCATTGGCCGATCTATGCATGGCCAGGTCAGACGTAGTGGGGTTGCAATGCCCTAAACCTTCCTTCCATCCCCCTTTTGGTCCAAAAAAAAAAAAAAAAAAAACATGCAAAGAGAGAGAGAGATCGCGTATTCATGAGACAAAATAATTATTTATTCCCAAAATTTTCGCTATTATGTCTTACATGCAGTAACATACAACTCTCCCCCCCCCCCCCCTTCTTTAATTAAACTTATTTGACTTAATATTTGCAATTTCGTCTTTTTTATGCTTGTCAGCTGGACTTCGAAGCCCCCCCCCCCCCTTTCTGAAATCCTAGATCCGCCACTGTTATAGATATGCATGTACCACTTTTCCATTATGTAGGGATTTAAACAAGCCCCAGTATGAATCAGATGCTCATGCATGTATGTAAAACCCCCTTTTTCAAAAGGAAATGCGTTCTTTTTCGTCATCTCAGCTCACAGAAATGGCTTTAGTGTTCGTCTGCAGAAGAAATATTGACCATAAAGCTACTACTCTATCATTTTCTTATTTTTTTTTCTGCTAAACATGCTAAATAAAAATAAATTCGATCCAAAAAACTAGCTTAACTAGCTTGGTATCTTATACGCCGCTTTACGCTGACAATATACAGTGTGTCATTGGAATAAACAGCGGTGAAACTGACGTCACAGACTTGCATACGCTCCGCGCCAAGCGCAGTGTATTCCAAGGCTTTATCAGATGATATAAAATTTATGAATAAATGTTTAAACCATTGGCGATTTGCATACCTGTTTTAAATACTTTATCTTATCACATTCAAGAAACAAGAAAATATACGATCCAGTCTGGCAAAATGCACGTACGTGCACCACTCCTCAAAATCGATCTCAGCTCTTGTCTCGTATAGTTAGCAATTTTTTTACATCCTTATGGCTCAAGGTCACAAGGCGGGTATGATCTTCTTCAAAGACAGAGAGTGTGAGTTACAAATGTATTTACTTACATTTACCCTTTACAAAGACTATGGGTTAATCGTTTTTCATATTTTCTTAATATTGCACCATTCATTCAGTCAGTGGCTGATTCAGGGGGTGCGGAGGGGGCGTCCCCCCTGCACTGTCCCAGAATTTCCCCAAAAACCTATATTTTGGCCCATTTTCAGTAAAAATCGGCAAGATTCGTCCCTTGATCCCCCGGCAAAGGGGGCGCTGGATCCGCCACTGTCAGTAGGCCGAAAAAGGGGGGGGGGGGGGGGGTCTGGAATCACCCTGAGGACGGCGATTGGAAGAAAGATAAGCAACCACTCTGACAAATTGATTTATTCTTATATATATTAGTTTAAGTTTTATTTTACCTTGTATTTTGTTGTATTTTGATGTATGCCAACATGTTTGGTGATATTTGAATTGTAATAGGAAGACCTCTACATTTATGGTTAAAATATTTTACGCAACATAAGACACCATATTGCACTCCGTATTTTAGCTGAAATCTTTCCGGGGAATGCCCCGATCTCCGGCTTGCTCCCGTATCCTTCCCAGCTCAGCACGGGATGTTTCTGAACATTTGGAATGTCCCTCTACTATTCCCTCCCTGGATCCGCGTCTGTGTCACAAGGATGAATTGTGAATAAATTAACTGTTAACATTTGTGCTGTTATAGCATGCCCGACTCTAAATAAATATTATTTGATTTGATTTGAAGAAATATGTGTGCTTGTTTTATCCTACGACTTCTTGGGTCCTGACCTACATGTAGTAGGTGCTCCTCATATCAGGTACAAACTTCGAATCAAGAACGGAGCGAATCAGGTATTAGTTCGAGATGACAAAGGACGTTGTTTACCTTACCGAAGAAGATCGAAGAGCCGAAAGAAGTTCCAGAATATTAGAAGAAAGAACCTTTGAAAAGTTTGCATTAGCCTGTGTACTCGCAATCATATTTTCACTAAAACATTGGAGAATATGGTTGCTGGGTGATCACTCCGTAATTATCCGTGGTATCTTGGTTTAGGTCGAGTTTCCTCATTCCTGCATGCTACTATATGCATATGTACATCACATTACACATGTCATGTGTACAATTAAGCACTGTCATTAATAAGATGCAGTATAAGACTGATAAGACAACAACTTAGCAATAGCATGGATAATTTCTTTCATATTTCATCCATCAAAATTATTTGCATAAAATTTGTAAATAGTGACAAATAATTATGTATCAGCATACATGTATTTGACAGCTTACAAAGTTTTGAGTTTTAACTTAAGATGCTTTGGATTGTTGTACTTTGCTGTATATAGAAACACTTAAAAGCCTAAAATTTACAAGGGTCACTTCTTTAAATGATTAAATATTATATTGCGAACTGTAACACACCAAATTTGATTCTTCTTAACATGCAGTAGTACACAATATTTTGATATTGGTCCATGCTTTGATTCTTTTATTGGTCGAATCCAAAAATTGACAGGTTTTTTTCTCCCGTAATCATTGACAGGATATTTTGTCCTGACTTACAACTTACAGGATTTTTTCTCCCGTAATGAAAATTGACAGGATAATTTATCCTGTAAATACCTTTTACAGGATAATTTATCCTGTCTTTAAATTGACAGGATTTTTTCTCCCGTCTTTGATTGGGACGGGATAAAAAATCCTGTCAATCCAAAGTCAGGATAAAAAATCCCACGGGATTCACAAAAATCCCACGGGATTTTTGACGGGATTTTGACAGGATAAAAAATCCCACGGGCAGGCCCGTGGGATTTTTTTTTTTCAAGTGGCTCTAGCTCTCATACCTGTTGACCTAGGTAAATCAAAAGTTGATGAAACACCTTATTTTGATCAGTACTTCACATAGAACAACTCAAAATTTTCCTAGAAATAGTATTTTTAGGACCTCAAGTTCGGAAAAATGTCCATTCCGAAGTTAAATGTCCAAGTGTTATATTCTATCGTAATAATTCATACCATATAAGGATTGATAATAATTATAACGGAGTTTAGAGGTTTTACGAGGAAATGTTACTTACTGCAATTTGATTGGACAAACTTGCACATGCGCATCATTATCACAGCTCATATTTAAACACAATTTATACCATATATGGAATGATTTTTGCAAGTTTCCTAAGAAAAGATAAAATTAATGCATATTTTACTGGATACGTTTGAACATGCGCAAATAATACCTTTTTGTATGATATTGGGCACAAACTGGCTGATAGCTCATAAAAGATCAGAGGTCGAAGACAAACAGACACACATATGAAAGTTTCGTCTTTTGTTTAGCAAAGATGAAAAAGGTAAAGTATTGAGGAATGCATAATTGTTATCAAAATATGTAAAATATTTATGTACTGGATGTAAATTCATTTCTTACATCCGTTTATCATTGATAAGAAATTATTTTCAATGTGTTGATAATTAAAAGAAGAACTTCATACTTTGGAAATATCTTATTACATGCACTACTTTGCTGTGCATGTACATTTAATGTCCACTCGTCAATAATTTAAGATAGATTTTCCTAGAAAAACGTTGCTTTGAATTTGAGTTTGTATTTAGTTTTATTATCGTTTACAACAGAAATTCAGTGTTTGTTTTTCTATTATTTTCAGCTTATTCAGAAATGACGGTGTAATAAAACAAAATGGGAAATAAGATCAGCAAAAAAAGAAAAACCCCGACTTCGAAGCAAATTGATGAAAACAAATGCCAAGGTATTTATATGATGGTTTTTTAAAAACATATTTAAGAGTAGATGGCTCGATCAAATCTTTTTTCAACTTAAGAATAATGAACAGGGTATCCCCCATGTCTACTAATATTTATCCGTCCCTGACGTATTCACTTTTGCAATTCTTTTATATATCAATCATCAGCAAAAAAGGCACTTTTAAAGGCATTACCAGAGCTAAGGAAAGACAACAGACGAAACTGTTAAAAAAACTGGTTTCTATTTTGATGGATGATGCAAGAAGCGTTTTGCAAGGGGTTAACAATCCCTATTTTTCTTGAAATTTTACACGTTTTATGTTCCGCATTTTGATTCTGGGAAAATTAATCCTTAAATCATAGTTATTGCAACGTTAGGCATTTCCCTCTTAATATTGTCATATTACTTACGTTTTTATTTGCAGAAATAGTGACTGAGAAATTCCTCGCAGAAATCTCCAAAAAGATAGGCAGTGAGTGGATACTTGTCTGTGTGACATTGGGAGTGCCGTCATACGTTATTGATCAAATTAAAATTGACGGCACTTCCGATGTACCGACAAAGATATTCGAAGGGCTGCGTCGATGGCGGGAACTTCGAAGAGAAAGATCAGATGATGAACTTATAGTAGAATTGAAGGAAGCCCTGGGGGATCATGGCAGACAAGACCTGGTGGAGGTGGTAGAAAATCACATTAAAAGTGAGTATTTTTAAAACAATTAATTTCTTTTATCTATAACAGATGTAGATACATACACATTTTCACGTTGCCATTTAGTTTAATGCGTATTTTAACAAGGTACGTTTTACCAGTGATGCCCCGGGCAGAAAAGGTGAAATCTAAATAATAAGAAATTGTGAATAGGAAATCGTCTTTTTAAGTATTTTATCAGACTTTGTAGATCCTACTATTATGGATTAAAAAAGTCAAAGATATTTTTTTATTTATTTTGTTTTGTAATGATAGGCACATGACAAAGCTGAATATCATATTCCACAACTATTATAGATACATGAATTGGTTCTTCGTAAAGCAAACTTATATACTTTTTATACGACATTGCTATTTCTTGTAGAATGTATGTTGGAGAAGGAAAAGAATATAAACACAGCTTTACATTCCATGGAGAGTAAGTATAATTAATTCATCGTTATCCTTATTTAGATGAGCGAATTTGAATTTCAGAATGAGCATTTAAAAAAAGCTTTTGCATATAAGTATAACACCAGGAGCTATAGTTGTTCCCTACAGTAGTTAGACAACCCTAGGTGTTAAAAAAAGATATATAGCACATCTATGTTATAAACCAAATGCGTCATTGTGAATGTGGAAACACTTATTAATTGAAGAAGTGCGTTTTTTTTCAGCTGAAGATACTGAGGTAAAAGACTTCCGGGAGAAGCTACATACGTTGAATTATTTAGAAACCCAAAAGGTTCCTGTATCTCCGCTTCAGCGAACAAGCAAGATGCCGTTGGAAAATATTTTCGCTCCTATTTCAATCAGAGAGGACCTCGAATATCAAGGGAAAGGCCGAAATATTGGAATGAAAAATAATCGAACAAAACCTGTAAACTCACCCGACGACATGTTTTACATCGACGGCGATGTTGCTAGAAATGTCTTTATGTTAGGGGATGCTGGGATAGGGAAATCGGTTTTCTGTCTCAGATTAGTTGAAAATTGGTGCAAGGCCCAGAAAATTTGCGTAAGTGATAGAGGTGAAAGTAATGTTTCATGGGTTAAGGCTCTCAAAATCTTTGATTTTCTTTTCTTTGTCCAATTAAGACATGTTAACAAATCAAGGTCATCTGTCATAGATATGATAGTCAATGATGTGTTTCACAGTGATCCTGGCAATCATGACGTCATACGTCGCGTTCTTTACAGCCAGAGGTTTCGTTGCCTCATTGTAGTTGATGGGGTAGACGAATGGAAAGTGACAGATCAAGTTAGATTAGAGTTGAAGGTTGAAGGTCTACCTAACACTGAAAACATGGTCAACTGTACGTTTGTATGGTCAATGCGTCCTTGGGTGATAGATAAATTTAGTGAAATGATCAGGGGCAATGACAGGGTTGTAGAAATACAAGGTATCGATACCGAGAGTATCGATGTTGTCATTGCGAAAATGCTTATAAACTTCTATGAGCTAGATAAGGAATCCTCTCTATATAAAGAGAAAGAAAAATACATCACAGAGAAATCAAACGACCAAACACTACAGTCTATAATGCAAATACCTCTAATGGCTGTAGCGTGTATACAAATTTGGTTCGAAGGGAAAGAAGTAGGTAACAGCATTACAAGTCTCTATGTTGCAATTCTTGATTTGCTATTTAGGCGATCAAATAAAAAGGCCCCACTAACTGCCGATATCATAGAGAAATTGGCAAACCAGTCTGTAACAGAGAGGAATATACCTCCAATTCTTAATCAAAATAAGAATATAAAACAGGTCATGACCATGATTATGAAACTTGGCAGGATTGCCCATGATGACCTTGTGTCAAAGGAGACTCATCTTGTATTTAGAGTTGAAGATATAGAAAAATATCTTGAAGAATACGAACTCGATTTAGCGTTAAGAATAGGTATACTTAGTAAATGCGAGGCACCAGGTAGCTTTAATGAAGAAAACGTGAGTGTAAATTTCTTTCATAAATCGGTTGAAGAATTTCTTGCTGCAACATACATTGAAAGTCAAGGTCAAATTCAAACATTTTTCGGACATTTGTCAAGTGTTGAAGTCATTATGGAGCTTGGTAATGTACTTATATTTCTATCAGGTTTAAACCCCATGTTAGGTAGTAGAATCTCAAAACTAATTTTTGATGTTGCCAATGTTGATACAGATATATGTAAACTCAGGACATTTAGTGATGCAATTTTTTACCATAACAGTAAGGTAGAACTACTATATAGATTACAAGTCAATTGTTACAAAGAAATTAAATACGCCCAATCCAGTGAAAATACCACACAAGAATTATCCTATCACGTATCAGATGTATATGTAGGTGTTAACAGTGACATAGAGATAATAAAGGTTACAGCCGATATCCTCACACGCCACCATACTGACATAAGGTTCCTGTTTTTATATGATGTATCTACCGATGTAGAGAATGGTATCCCTGATTCCCTACTGACACAGTACCTAGATCACACTGTCACTACAGTCACTGTATATAAATGGATACAACACAAACAGAACCTTACATCATATCAGTGATATATTCTCCTCTCTATCAGCTCTGGTACTGTACAGTATAACATTAACACCTGACGCCCTCAGTACATTACAGACAACATTACAGTCAAACACAGTCATACAAACACTGGGTCTGATGGACATTAAATGTCAGGTCAATGAAGATCAAGGTCCTGAACCAGCTTCCCTGGCAGGTATTATACAGACTCTACCTGATCTATCATGTTTGTCTACATTACATTTTCGGGTGATAAACGAGGATGACAAAGATATATTCCGTGACGTGTTAAGTCGTTTGAGTCATTTACATGGTATACGTTATTTTGGTACATATCTTGATGATTATGAGTATGATCATGATATAGTACATACTCTGTCTATATGCCCAGGATTACGTTGGTTATATCTGTTTAATGTAGATCTGGGTGACAGAGGACTACAACTGTCACTTGATATGTTACATATAGAACATATAGTTCTTAATATAGTAAATATGTCACTATCAGGGTGGAAATACTTCATACAGTCCATTTTTAATATCAAACATAAATTTGATGTTGATCTCGATGAAGTAAATATTGATGAGGAAGTTAACACAATGATAAGATCTACTCCAGAGTTTGAGGTATCATATGATAAAAGTAACGATCATGGTAGTCACGATATATATTTCACTAGAATATGGCCACCATCACAACAAAGGCTACCATGAATAACCATATGTAAGAAGAATATCTATGTATTATACGGGACTGCAAATATACACAGTCACATAGTTGTATTATCTTCTAGGGGTGATTAACTGCAGGAAGATTGTTATTTGTGTTGCTGTATGTTTTTTAAAAAATCATTAAGCTAATTTGTGTGCAAAACTAGAACAGTTACTACATATCAAGAACTGTATCTTCGATGGTAAATTTGAATTTGAATGTTTATGATACTGGTATTTTTGTTTTTGATGTTTATTCGTTGTTTATTTACATTATTCAGAGGATAACATTGATACAATGGTTCGAGATCTGAGATCGACGGTGAAATTATGTTAACAAATTTGATTTTTATATTACTATGTTACAACAATGCTAGAGAAATTTAAACACACAGATGTTTGAGGACTAAATAAAGCATTTATGTATAATGATCTGTTATAAAATAAAACATAATTATTGAATTAAGAGTTTTTACTTTTTTACCCATAATGAAGTATATGGAAGTGTTCCCACTCCCCATCTCCTTGAAAGAAGTTTATAACATAATTTAATGCACAAGACAATGTGTCGGATAGTAAATCAAGTCAATTCAAATGCACCAGGCTTGTGTTTGGGATCGTCAATTCTCAGCAGTGGTACTTAATCAGATGCCGAAGTGATGACGTATACAGTATTCATATTTGCCAAAATGTCAACGATCTTTTTTCAACGTCATTAATCGTTATATAAATATATTGTTTAAATATTTGTTTGCAGTGTGGAATAATTTCATTGTTGCCAATCATATGGGGTCTTAATCTCTCTACCCCTCTTGACCCTTCTTTGTCCAGGTCATAGAAAATTAAACAATTTCCAAATAATGAGTAGCAAAAGTTCTGACATCTAAAAACTGACTCAGTTTCTCACTGATTTAAAATATCCCTGTTATTATCATACAGGTACCTAACATAGATCATATCATCACTTTAATCCTATTGTTTGGCCACTTGAGAGCTCCCGACTGTCGGCCACTCTTGCGAAAGGGACATAAATCTACCTTGCGGTCAGAAAAATGTGAAGTATATCTACTTACAATGGAGCGTAGTTATGTAAGTGATAATGGTCCATTTGAAGAGGAAATTCAAAGGTTGTGGGCCGCTCCGTAGGTTTGTCACAGTTTTAGAAATTTCGATGCCACGGAACACTGGAGAATTAACGGAAATAAATACATATACATATATACATTCATATATATGGAATGGCAATTTTACCCCCTGCTGTATTGTCGTATAAGAAGGGAGGGGATCTCCAACCAGACCCTGTTGCATCAACAACAGAAAAGCACCTAAGGCTATGGAACGCCATGACTGTCTTAAGGACGATGATCGTGAAATAGATGGTTGAATATAAATATCATGTTGTTATTTTTAATAACACATAGTTGCAATCATATTCTATATGGTTGTTTTATGGTTTCATGTTGTTAGAAGGCTGTAATATAAAGCCGAACAACTGCTTTATGTTGTGGTTGTAACATACTATATCGTCCACTTGTCCTTTCAAGTCGTTCTCGTCTTATGCTGTGTTGTTGAATTAAACAATTATGTACTTATCAAGGAATATCATGTTGGAGTCGCACTGCGATACGTTGTCATTTTATATAATGTTGTTAAACAATTATATCATGTTGTGGTTGTTTCAAAATATGTTGTTGTCATTTTTGTTATGTTGTTAAACAAGTATATTATGTTGTGGTTGAACCATGGTATTTTGTTTTTATTTTATATTATGTTGTTAAACAGTTTTATTATGTTGTTGTTATTTTACATTCTGTTGTTTTTATTTTATATTAAGTTGTAAAACAGTTATATTATGTTGTGTTCATACCACAATATATTGTTGTCATTTTATGTTATGTTGTTAAACAATTATATTATGTTGTGCTTATACCATAATATGTTGTTGTCATTTAATATATTACGGTTAAACAATTATATTATGTTGTGGTTATACCATAATAGATTGCTATCATTTTATATTATGTTGTAAAACATTTATATTATGCTGTGGTTATACCATAATATGTTGTCGTCATTTTATGTTATGTTGTTGAATATTTATATCATGTTGGGATTTTGCTATAATGTGTTGTTGTCATTTCATACCATGTTGTTGAATAGCTATATTAAGTAGGCTTGGACTATTATATGCTGTTTATTTAATCATACCTTGTGGTAGAAGTGTTATATTGGCTTGAGGTTACATTGTATTTTGTTGTCTGTGCTCTTTATCAAGGGGAAAAATTGGTAAATTCTATCCAGATTTATTATTTTTAGAAATAGTCTTTCTTCAAGTTGGTATTTCATCATCACAAAAAAAAAACCACACACACACACAAACACGACGTGCAATTTTGAAGTCAGAAATCATTGTGTTTATTTAATTCATTATAATTAATATTCTGCCTCTGTTAACTACTAACTGTACTTTGCCTATACGACATAAACAAATAACAACTCCCTTTATGCATGATTAATTAATTCTATGGAAAATATATATAAAAAAAAAAAACAAACACAAAAAATATATGTGATAGAACATGTTTTAATCTCAAAGCATTAAAGTTTAAAAACATTTCGATTAGAAATAGATTTTAAATGAATTTCAATTTTTATTTTCTAACCCCCTCCTCCCCCTGTTTTAGCCCAAAATGACATTGACTTTTGAATTTTCAAAAATGAATAGGGTTCTTTGTATCTTCGTAGGCAATCTACACAGTATTTGAGTTTCATAGGGATAATCGCAAGTTAAGGTAGGGGACTGACGGATGAACGGACAGTGACGTGCTATCAGGCACATAGCAATACGTATTTAAGTGCACAAATACTTCCTTATCGTTTTGCAAAAAAAAGAGATAAAATGAGAGAGAGAGAGAGAGAGAGAGAGAGAGAGAGAGAGAGAGAGAGAGAGAGAGAGAGAGAGAGAGAGAGAGAGAACCCACGAAAGCTATCATCCTTGTTTCCGCTAAATATTTTCGTAGCTTTCGTATCTGCATGTAAACTTTATGGAGTACAATTATCTAAGTAAATGTCATTTCTTATGGAGAAATTGTCAATATTGAAAACTTTCCTGCAAATTTGTAAAATCCATAAGCTTCAAGGGGCATTCCTTGCCCCCTATACCCTCACCAGGCATTTCCCGTGTACCCCTTAAGGGCCTCCTGGCGACCCCATAACATCCTGCCTGAAAGTGCTTCCCGATTTGAAAAGTACCCTGGTTACGCGCTTGCCTTTAATACGTCTCGTCTTATGACAGGTTTTGATGTCCGAATCCGTGTCCGCGTACCATCATGATTTTAAGACAGGACCTAATCAGACTTCCGAAAGACACAAATCGAGTTCCGAACATTCAACACAACATAGTTTTTCCACAACATAATCACGGCTCCCAATGTTATTGTCATTTAAATTTTTTTGAACTTTGCTGTTTAAATATTCAAGCCATGGATAATTCGTTACTGCACTGAAGAATCACGAATTTCACTTTTTATAGTTCGTTTCAAAGTTTATCGTTGCGGTTCGCTTACCCCGCTTCGATTGAATACTGAGCGATTCTATACATTATCAATTTTGCATACATTTGTACCCATAAGATTTTAATTTGAATTCATATTTCTCGATAACAACAGGAAAACACTGATAATTTCTAATGTATTAGCCCCCATGCGATTCAATAGCGCAGGGAGGGGGGGGGGGTGCACACGGCGGCACCTACATCTAAAATTCTCTGACAAGTTTACTCTTTCTATCCTGATTTTTCCCTACCAATCCATTGGCACGCCCCCCCCCCCCCTCTCCCCTAAAGTCCTCAAATAAGGAATTACTTGGGCTCAAACACCACGACTCAACCTTTATTTTTATTTTTTTTACCGGTCTGTTTCTAATATATACTATAAGTAATTGATAATTGAAAAATTTCGCTTGCTCGCTATATACATTATATATCATGTGAGGCAATTTTCCGCTGGGGAGTGGGGTTCCCCCAGGAACCTGCTACAGGACTTTGAGGTATTCCACGCTCCCTCTAAACTCAAATCCTGTCCCCTGTAATCTACAGAATTGTCTCGACCAAAAGGAATATTCTGAATTTTTCCAAAATTTTGATAAATTTCAATATATTAAATGAATCCCCCAACCACAGCAAACTAACATATTTTTTTTCATCTCATAGAATTACGATACTATATATAAATAAATGTAATTTCATTAGATTCTGGCCGTTTTAACAAATACATGCATGTACAAGAACAGGAATCTTTTTCCCTCTCACTCATTCGAAGTGTATACATGTACATTTTATGTATATGCATTCATCTTCAGGCGCTTAGCCAGAGTACTTATCAAGTGTAAGCAGCCTCAAGTGGGTCCAGGTAGAAGCCCTTGTGGATATTCAAGGGGCAAAGTCTCAGAATCTAATGAATTTTGCTCATTTACAGGGCAGTTTTCTACGTTAATGTTTCTTTCATTCTTTCTTTTTTTTTTTTGCAAAACGACGTGGGAGCAACTGCGTTCTAACGGTACACCTAGTTATGCGCATGATTTTCTCTCTTGTTCATGTGCCAATAAGCACTTGTAAACATGTGCAATCTTTTTGTTTAGGGAGGGGGGGGGGGGCTTTTGTAAATCCAGCTCGGATTATTTTGCAAAAATATTCTTCCGCATGACTGGCGGAAAAATCAAGCATTCACTGAGGAATGAAAGGAAAAACATCTTTCTCCAGCATCCAGCACCTTAAGCATTAGACGTGCTAATAGACTATATCAGACATTTCATAACTGCCAATGATTCAGTTTGGTCAGGATTCTCTGATACTTCATGTTTCAAATTCTTCAATATATACATCACTCTCCAAGTTCAGACTCTTTAATTCCAAGAAAAGAAGGTCAAACGTGTAGTTCAAGGTCACATATTGAATCTAAATCTATCTTAAGTAATTTCTTGACACAATGCACATATATACCATATCATCTATCCATCATTTGCCCGACGAGTGTTGTAGCAAATCCTAAATATTAGGAAAGTAGGTCAAATGTATACATGTAGGTCAAGGCTACTAGATATTCTTACACAAATGTATATTGTGTAGAAGAGTAATGAACTTAAAATATCAATGTTTTTATTCATGATTACCAGTATGGGATAAGACACTCTAAACAGTATTGGTGAAAGGATGATCGACCAAGTTTGCTATGCTTCATGATAGGGGACTCAAGAGAAAATACATATATGACATAATGTTCTCACTAGATTTCTTCATCACAGTGTTCTAAGAATATTTGTGTTCTAGTCTCAAGAAGAATATAAGTATCAGTTATAAGATTTATTAAGTTTAATTGTAAATTTAATTCAAACTCTGAAAATCATTAAAGAAGAATCATTATAACTGCAATATATATATAAATATGTAATAGTATCATCAATTTACAACATAATATTTTTGTACTTGCGAAAGGATATTTTTCTTTCTCTATAATTTATCATAGTATTTCTTTTTGAAATTAATATTTTATATGAATTTACATGTCTAGTCTATATCATCCCTGTCTATAATGGTATGTACCAACTCATTGTACCTAGAATTTAAAGTCATAACTTGTCGCTATGAAAATAATGAAATAAATAAATCTTTTTTCCCCATTCAACTGGTGCAGGTCTATTCTCAAGTAAAAAGTTTTCAATGCATTTATAGGCAATTTAACCTAGTACATACATGTACATGTACCGGTAAGCACATGAAAGCAAACACAAAACATGTTCAAAATTCAAATGTTCTGGACATCAAACAGTGATTTCTCCTGGAAATTCTCCAGTGTCTATAGTAAAACTTAAGGACGAGGTAGATGTTCAATCTGATACCCAGAAATGAGGAATATATTGTCCAGCCATCATGTATGTACAGAAGATGCTGTCAGTCTCATTCTGAAAGTAAAAGATGTAATGAATTAATATCTTCATTTTGATATTAAATAAGCTCTAAAATGAATGAATTTTGCATACATTTACCAGAACATGTAGCAGTAGTATATATCATAATGATGCACATGTATATAAAATTACATGACATGCAAAGGCTCTGTAGTAGCACTAAGTAAACATACAAATATAATTACAGGGCTTTCAATCTGCCATTCTCAATCAGGGAGCAACCATTTGATTTTTATAGGGGGGCAGGAAGACTTTTGCAAAAAAAAATTTCCGGGATGAGAAATTTTAAGGGGAAAAAATTTTCCGGCTCTTTTAGATTTTCCCTAAAATTTCTATCCGGAAATTTTTTTTTGCAAAGTCTTCCTGCCCCCTATAAAAATCAAATGGTTGCTCCCTTATGCAAAATAGTATCATTTGCCCTATTTATTGACCAATTTTTTCCAAAAAAAAAAAAGTAAAAAATGCTAAATTTAAAATGAAAAGGCATCCAAATCTATCAAATTCAATTTTGAAGAAAATATTGCCAATTTTCCCAATTTGAAAGGCCCAATCCAATCCCAACCAGAAGTCTCTGACGAGACTGTGGCTCTCCTGGTTGTTTTTTAATTCACTTATGACAAGTGAATTCTAATATGGCCACATCCATTTTCTTAGTCACTGGGGACCAGGAACTCAAACCAAATATCAAGTGCACTACTTGAACACAGACTCAACGTATTGCAAAAAGAATCAAGTCTCCATCATTTATAGTGTCAGAGAAGTTGCGAATACAAGATTACCGTACATGTACATAGAGTCATACAGGAGAAAATGACCACACCCATTTTCTAAGACCCTGGGGGTCAGGGGCTCAAACAAAATGTCAGGTACACAACTAGACCACAGACCAAGCCTCATGCAAAAAGAGTTACATTTCTGTCTCTTATACTTTTATACTTACAAGCACAAGAATTGTTCACGGACGGACGGACGGACAGACGCAGGACAAGGGGGGTACCGCATAAGCTCGACTATGACCAGTAGAGCTAAAAATGGGTGTCACGTGTAAGAGCCCTACTTTATGTCAAGGCTTAGGACTAAGAAAAATTAAACACATGTTTTTTTTGTGGAACATGAATGCCCTTGTTGTCAGATATAATGTAGAAAGTATTTCATACCCCAAGGTCAAGGACTCAAGGTAAAAATTCAGGTAATGAGAAGGTCTTACCACAGGGGATACACATGTAAAATATGATAGCCCTATCACTTGCAATTCATGTTATGACCAAGGGTAAGGTTAACATGGTTAAAGTTATTCAAAAATTGATCAATATCCAAGGTCAAGGTCACAAGGTCAAAATTTTGGTATTACATTAATAGGAAGACCTTATCACAATGAATACATATAAGAAATATGAAAGCCCTATCACTTAAAAGCATAATATTACTTTAGAAAAATAATAGTGAGTAGGTCAATCTCCAAGTTCAAGGTCACAAAGACAACAATTTGGCATCCATGGAAATTGTCACAAGGAAAGCACATGTCTATATATCACTCATCATTCAAAAGTTATGGCCATGGTGTAAGATTTTTAAAAAGTAGGTCATTTTCCAAGGTCAAGGTCAGAAGGACACAAATTTTGGTATGCATGAGAAGGTCTTGTTTCAGGGTCCCTGTAAAGTGCGAAACGAAACGAAACAGATCGAAACGAAACAAAACGAAACGAAACGAAACAGATCGAAACGAAACAAAACAAAACATAAAACTTAAAGTGATATTAGAACATCTGTGAAAATAGTATATAGCATTAGCTCTTTAAAAATGAAATTTTTCATCCTGTAACCACAGAAAAAAAAATATCTGGTTTTAGAGGAAATCGACATTTTTGTCGATTTACCCAATAAATTTTCGGGATCGACTGTATTCTTCGTGGATCTCAGTAAATGACGTCACAAGTTGTACACGACAAAGTGATTGCCTATAGGTGTAACTACAGGAAAAAAAAACCTTCTTTGTATGATTAATCATTTAGCTCGATTTCGGTGACTTCAAATGCTTCAAAGCTTATAAATTTGGTCTTTTTGGCTTAGGACATCTTTGGCACGCATAAAAACGAAATAAAAAAGGGGGGTCATGCATACCTTTTTTCTGCAAAATTCACTTTTTTACATGACCCCTCCTTCCGAATTGAAAATTTGCTAATTTTTATACATTTTCAAATCGATCTATTGATTACATAAAAGGCAAAACTATGTTCAAAACTCAATTTCTCCAGACAGCAGGGAATCATACATCGATTTCATGTGCTATTTTTAAATTTTCAATAGTTTTGACCAATGAGGTGACACCTTTTATTCAGCCCGGTTCACCAGTCAAAAGGGAAGGGATTCCCTGCTAAAATGATTTCCTGTAGTTACACCTATAGATTCTTCAAATTCATACTTTCATAATAATTTCAAACCATAAAAATCTGAAATAAAGCATTTTACATCCGCACCAACAGTTTTTGTTATGATTGGACCATGTTCCGAGGAGAAATTGGCCTTTTTGTGAAAGCCCTATTTATACAAAACTTCTTATTTCTGTTGCCTTCATTTCTTTAAGAAACATGTGATTGTATTGAATTAAACTTCATTTCTTTTAAAACAAGGCATAAATTTGATTGAATCAGAGAGAAAGAAACGTTTTCTATCATTATACACGAAGAAAAATCACGAAAGACTCATACTTGTCTTATTCTAGGAGACAAAAGACCATATATGGTAAAATGTTTAGATTCCTGCTAATTTGATGAGAAATCGTTTCAATGGAATGAATTTTAATGAACAAAATACCAAAATGCACTTTTGCAGAGATGAACAAAGATGTTGACCAATAATTAGATCATGTTATAAGCCAATCAAACTCTTATATGGCGTTAAAATGCATACAGAAGTTGCATCCTGATACTTGATTGTACTAGCTCTTTACGTGTTTATCTGTGTTTATCTGCACAGCGGGGCTCTTAATAAGATTAACACTTACAGAAATACCTGCAGAGAAATGAATGGAAGTATGTAAGTCCTCTTCCGAGAAATTGTCTCATTATGATGTTCGATATTTAGCATGTATTGAATGTACATGTTAGAACATTGTTGTTCTTTAATTAGTATGACCGTTTATTTTGATCATTTATCGATAACGTTTCAAAAATGTCACCAAGTTGATACATTATTAGTTTGAGTAACATATATCAACTTTACATTGCAATTCGTGTAATAAACTGCAGCAAACACCGAATTACTGGTTTTGGCCCATTTTCCCCTATAGGTGTAACTACAGGAAAAAAAAACCTTCTTTGTATGATTAATCATTTAGCTCGATTTCGGTGACTTCAAATGCTTCAAAGCTTATAAATTTGGTCTTTTTGGCTTAGGACATCTTTGGCACGCATAAAAACGAAATAAAAAAGGGGGGTCATGCATACCTTTTTTCTGCAAAATTCACTTTTTTACATGACCCCTCCTTCCGAATTGAAAATTTGCTAATTTTTATACATTTTCAAATCGATCTATTGATTACATAAAAGGCAAAACTATGTTCAAAACTCAATTTCTCCAGACAGCAGGGAATCATACATCGATTTCATGTGCTATTTTTAAATTTTCAATAGTTTTGACCAATGAGGTGACACCTTTTATTCAGCCCGGTTCACCAGTCAAAAGGGAAGGGATTCCCTGCTAAAATGATTTCCTGTAGTTACACCTATAGATTCTTCAAATTCATACTTTCATAATAATTTCAAACCATAAAAATCTGAAATAAAGCATTTTACATCCGCACCAACAGTTTTTGTTATGATTGGACCATGTTCCGAGGAGAAATTGGCCTTTTTGTGAAAGCCCTATTTATACAAAACTTCTTATTTCTGTTGCCTTCATTTCTTTAAGAAACATGTGATTGTATTGAATTAAACTTCATTTCTTTTAAAACAAGGCATAAATTTGATTGAATCAGAGAGAAAGAAACGTTTTCTATCATTATACACGAAGAAAAATCACGAAAGACTCATACTTGTCTTATTCTAGGAGACAAAAGACCATATATGGTAAAATGTTTAGATTCCTGCTAATTTGATGAGAAATCGTTTCAATGGAATGAATTTTAATGAACAAAATACCAAAATGCACTTTTGCAGAGATGAACAAAGATGTTGACCAATAATTAGATCATGTTATAAGCCAATCAAACTCTTATATGGCATTAAAATGCATACAGAAGTTGCATCCTGATACTTGATTGTACTAGCTCTTTACGTGTTTATCTGTGTTTATCTGCACAGCGGGGCTCTTAATAAGATTAACACTTACAGAAATACCTGCAGAGAAATGAATGGAAGTATGTAAGTCCTCTTCCGAGAAATTGTCTCATTATGATGTTCGATATTTAGCATGTATTGAATGTACATGTTAGAACATTGTTGTTCTTTAATTAGTATGACCGTTTATTTTGATCATTTATCGATAACGTTTCAAAAATGTCACCAAGTTGATACATTATTAGTTTGAGTAACATATATCAACTTTACATTGCAATTCGTGTAATAAACTGCAGCAAACACCGAATTACTGGTTTTGGCCCATTTTCCCCTATAGGTGTAACTACAGGAAAAAAAAACCTTCTTTGTATGATTAATCATTTAGCTCGATTTCGGTGACTTCAAATGCTTCAAAGCTTATAAATTTGGTCTTTTTGGCTTAGGACATCTTTGGCACGCATAAAAACGAAATAAAAAAGGGGGGTCATGCATACCTTTTTTCTGCAAAATTCACTTTTTTACATGACCCCTCCTTCCGAATTGAAAATTTGCTAATTTTTATACATTTTCAAATCGATCTATTGATTACATAAAAGGCAAAACTATGTTCAAAACTCAATTTCTCCAGACAGCAGGGAATCATACATCGATTTCATGTGCTATTTTTAAATTTTCAATAGTTTTGACCAATGAGGTGACACCTTTTATTCAGCCCGGTTCACCAGTCAAAAGGGAAGGGATTCCCTGCTAAAATGATTTCCTGTAGTTACACCTATAGATTCTTCAAATTCATACTTTCATAATAATTTCAAACCATAAAAATCTGAAATAAAGCATTTTACATCCGCACCAACAGTTTTTGTTATGATTGGACCATGTTCCGAGGAGAAATTGGCCTTTTTGTGAAAGCCCTATTTATACAAAACTTCTTATTTCTGTTGCCTTCATTTCTTTAAGAAACATGTGATTGTATTGAATTAAACTTCATTTCTTTTAAAACAAGGCATAAATTTGATTGAATCAGAGAGAAAGAAACGTTTTCTATCATTATACACGAAGAAAAATCACGAAAGACTCATACTTGTCTTATTCTAGGAGACAAAAGACCATATATGGTAAAATGTTTAGATTCCTGCTAATTTGATGAGAAATCGTTTCAATGGAATGAATTTTAATGAACAAAATACCAAAATGCACTTTTGCAGAGATGAACAAAGATGTTGACCAATAATTAGATCATGTTATAAGCCAATCAAACTCTTATATGGCGTTAAAATGCATACAGAAGTTGCATCCTGATACTTGATTGTACTAGCTCTTTACGTGTTTATCTGTGTTTATCTGCACAGCGGGGCTCTTAATAAGATTAACACTTACAGAAATACCTGCAGAGAAATGAATGGAAGTATGTAAGTCCTCTTCCGAGAAATTGTCTCATTATGATGTTCGATATTTAGCATGTATTGAATGTACATGTTAGAACATTGTTGTTCTTTAATTAGTATGACCGTTTATTTTGATCATTTATCGATAACGTTTCAAAAATGTCACCAAGTTGATACATTATTAGTTTGAGTAACATATATCAACTTTACATTGCAATTCGTGTAATAAACTGCAGCAAACACCGAATTACTGGTTTTGGCCCATTTTCCCCTATAGGTGTAACTACAGGAAAAAAAAACCTTCTTTGTATGATTAATCATTTAGCTCGATTTCGGTGACTTCAAATGCTTCAAAGCTTATAAATTTGGTCTTTTTGGCTTAGGACATCTTTGGCACGCATAAAAACGAAATAAAAAAGGGGGGTCATGCATACCTTTTTTCTGCAAAATTCACTTTTTTACATGACCCCTCCTTCCGAATTGAAAATTTGCTAATTTTTATACATTTTCAAATCGATCTATTGATTACATAAAAGGCAAAACTATGTTCAAAACTCAATTTCTCCAGACAGCAGGGAATCATACATCGATTTCATGTGCTATTTTTAAATTTTCAATAGTTTTGACCAATGAGGTGACACCTTTTATTCAGCCCGGTTCACCAGTCAAAAGGGAAGGGATTCCCTGCTAAAATGATTTCCTGTAGTTACACCTATAGATTCTTCAAATTCATACTTTCATAATAATTTCAAACCATAAAAATCTGAAATAAAGCATTTTACATCCGCACCAACAGTTTTTGTTATGATTGGACCATGTTCCGAGGAGAAATTGGCCTTTTTGTGAAAGCCCTATTTATACAAAACTTCTTATTTCTGTTGCCTTCATTTCTTTAAGAAACATGTGATTGTATTGAATTAAACTTCATTTCTTTTAAAACAAGGCATAAATTTGATTGAATCAGAGAGAAAGAAACGTTTTCTATCATTATACACGAAGAAAAATCACGAAAGACTCATACTTGTCTTATTCTAGGAGACAAAAGACCATATATGGTAAAATGTTTAGATTCCTGCTAATTTGATGAGAAATCGTTTCAATGGAATGAATTTTAATGAACAAAATACCAAAATGCACTTTTGCAGAGATGAACAAAGATGTTGACCAATAATTAGATCATGTTATAAGCCAATCAAACTCTTATATGGCGTTAAAATGCATACAGAAGTTGCATCCTGATACTTGATTGTACTAGCTCTTTACGTGTTTATCTGTGTTTATCTGCACAGCGGGGCTCTTAATAAGATTAACACTTACAGAAATACCTGCAGAGAAATGAATGGAAGTATGTAAGTCCTCTTCCGAGAAATTGTCTCATTATGATGTTCGATATTTAGCATGTATTGAATGTACATGTTAGAACATTGTTGTTCTTTAATTAGTATGACCGTTTATTTTGATCATTTATCGATAACGTTTCAAAAATGTCACCAAGTTGATACATTATTAGTTTGAGTAACATATATCAACTTTACATTGCAATTCGTGTAATAAACTGCAGCAAACACCGAATTACTGGTTTTGGCCCATTTTCCCCTATAGGTGTAACTACAGGAAAAAAAAACCTTCTTTGTATGATTAATCATTTAGCTCGATTTCGGTGACTTCAAATGCTTCAAAGCTTATAAATTTGGTCTTTTTGGCTTAGGACATCTTTGGCACGCATAAAAACGAAATAAAAAAGGGGGGTCATGCATACCTTTTTTCTGCAAAATTCACTTTTTTACATGACCCCTCCTTCCGAATTGAAAATTTGCTAATTTTTATACATTTTCAAATCGATCTATTGATTACATAAAAGGCAAAACTATGTTCAAAACTCAATTTCTCCAGACAGCAGGGAATCATACATCGATTTCATGTGCTATTTTTAAATTTTCAATAGTTTTGACCAATGAGGTGACACCTTTTATTCAGCCCGGTTCACCAGTCAAAAGGGAAGGGATTCCCTGCTAAAATGATTTCCTGTAGTTACACCTATAGATTCTTCAAATTCATACTTTCATAATAATTTCAAACCATAAAAATCTGAAATAAAGCATTTTACATCCGCACCAACAGTTTTTGTTATGATTGGACCATGTTCCGAGGAGAAATTGGCCTTTTTGTGAAAGCCCTATTTATACAAAACTTCTTATTTCTGTTGCCTTCATTTCTTTAAGAAACATGTGATTGTATTGAATTAAACTTCATTTCTTTTAAAACAAGGCATAAATTTGATTGAATCAGAGAGAAAGAAACGTTTTCTATCATTATACACGAAGAAAAATCACGAAAGACTCATACTTGTCTTATTCTAGGAGACAAAAGACCATATATGGTAAAATGTTTAGATTCCTGCTAATTTGATGAGAAATCGTTTCAATGGAATGAATTTTAATGAACAAAATACCAAAATGCACTTTTGCAGAGATGAACAAAGATGTTGACCAATAATTAGATCATGTTATAAGCCAATCAAACTCTTATATGGCATTAAAATGCATACAGAAGTTGCATCCTGATACTTGATTGTACTAGCTCTTTACGTGTTTATCTGTGTTTATCTGCACAGCGGGGCTCTTAATAAGATTAACACTTACAGAAATACCTGCAGAGAAATGAATGGAAGTATGTAAGTCCTCTTCCGAGAAATTGTCTCATTATGATGTTCGATATTTAGCATGTATTGAATGTACATGTTAGAACATTGTTGTTCTTTAATTAGTATGACCGTTTATTTTGATCATTTATCGATAACGTTTCAAAAATGTCACCAAGTTGATACATTATTAGTTTGAGTAACATATATCAACTTTACATTGCAATTCGTGTAATAAACTGCAGCAAACACCGAATTACTGGTTTTGGCCCATTTTCCCCTATAGGTGTAACTACAGGAAAAAAAAACCTTCTTTGTATGATTAATCATTTAGCTCGATTTCGGTGACTTCAAATGCTTCAAAGCTTATAAATTTGGTCTTTTTGGCTTAGGACATCTTTGGCACGCATAAAAACGAAATAAAAAAGGGGGGTCATGCATACCTTTTTTCTGCAAAATTCACTTTTTTACATGACCCCTCCTTCCGAATTGAAAATTTGCTAATTTTTATACATTTTCAAATCGATCTATTGATTACATAAAAGGCAAAACTATGTTCAAAACTCAATTTCTCCAGACAGCAGGGAATCATACATCGATTTCATGTGCTATTTTTAAATTTTCAATAGTTTTGACCAATGAGGTGACACCTTTTATTCAGCCCGGTTCACCAGTCAAAAGGGAAGGGATTCCCTGCTAAAATGATTTCCTGTAGTTACACCTATAGATTCTTCAAATTCATACTTTCATAATAATTTCAAACCATAAAAATCTGAAATAAAGCATTTTACATCCGCACCAACAGTTTTTGTTATGATTGGACCATGTTCCGAGGAGAAATTGGCCTTTTTGTGAAAGCCCTATTTATACAAAACTTCTTATTTCTGTTGCCTTCATTTCTTTAAGAAACATGTGATTGTATTGAATTAAACTTCATTTCTTTTAAAACAAGGCATAAATTTGATTGAATCAGAGAGAAAGAAACGTTTTCTATCATTATACACGAAGAAAAATCACGAAAGACTCATACTTGTCTTATTCTAGGAGACAAAAGACCATATATGGTAAAATGTTTAGATTCCTGCTAATTTGATGAGAAATCGTTTCAATGGAATGAATTTTAATGAACAAAATACCAAAATGCACTTTTGCAGAGATGAACAAAGATGTTGACCAATAATTAGATCATGTTATAAGCCAATCAAACTCTTATATGGCGTTAAAATGCATACAGAAGTTGCATCCTGATACTTGATTGTACTAGCTCTTTACGTGTTTATCTGTGTTTATCTGCACAGCGGGGCTCTTAATAAGATTAACACTTACAGAAATACCTGCAGAGAAATGAATGGAAGTATGTAAGTCCTCTTCCGAGAAATTGTCTCATTATGATGTTCGATATTTAGCATGTATTGAATGTACATGTTAGAACATTGTTGTTCTTTAATTAGTATGACCGTTTATTTTGATCATTTATCGATAACGTTTCAAAAATGTCACCAAGTTGATACATTATTAGTTTGAGTAACATATATCAACTTTACATTGCAATTCGTGTAATAAACTGCAGCAAACACCGAATTACTGGTTTTGGCCCATTTTCCCCTATAGGTGTAACTACAGGAAAAAAAAACCTTCTTTGTATGATTAATCATTTAGCTCGATTTCGGTGACTTCAAATGCTTCAAAGCTTATAAATTTGGTCTTTTTGGCTTAGGACATCTTTGGCACGCATAAAAACGAAATAAAAAAGGGGGGTCATGCATACCTTTTTTCTGCAAAATTCACTTTTTTACATGACCCCTCCTTCCGAATTGAAAATTTGCTAATTTTTATACATTTTCAAATCGATCTATTGATTACATAAAAGGCAAAACTATGTTCAAAACTCAATTTCTCCAGACAGCAGGGAATCATACATCGATTTCATGTGCTATTTTTAAATTTTCAATAGTTTTGACCAATGAGGTGACACCTTTTATTCAGCCCGGTTCACCAGTCAAAAGGGAAGGGATTCCCTGCTAAAATGATTTCCTGTAGTTACACCTATAGATTCTTCAAATTCATACTTTCATAATAATTTCAAACCATAAAAATCTGAAATAAAGCATTTTACATCCGCACCAACAGTTTTTGTTATGATTGGACCATGTTCCGAGGAGAAATTGGCCTTTTTGTGAAAGCCCTATTTATACAAAACTTCTTATTTCTGTTGCCTTCATTTCTTTAAGAAACATGTGATTGTATTGAATTAAACTTCATTTCTTTTAAAACAAGGCATAAATTTGATTGAATCAGAGAGAAAGAAACGTTTTCTATCATTATACACGAAGAAAAATCACGAAAGACTCATACTTGTCTTATTCTAGGAGACAAAAGACCATATATGGTAAAATGTTTAGATTCCTGCTAATTTGATGAGAAATCGTTTCAATGGAATGAATTTTAATGAACAAAATACCAAAATGCACTTTTGCAGAGATGAACAAAGATGTTGACCAATAATTAGATCATGTTATAAGCCAATCAAACTCTTATATGGCGTTAAAATGCATACAGAAGTTGCATCCTGATACTTGATTGTACTAGCTCTTTACGTGTTTATCTGTGTTTATCTGCACAGCGGGGCTCTTAATAAGATTAACACTTACAGAAATACCTGCAGAGAAATGAATGGAAGTATGTAAGTCCTCTTCCGAGAAATTGTCTCATTATGATGTTCGATATTTAGCATGTATTGAATGTACATGTTAGAACATTGTTGTTCTTTAATTAGTATGACCGTTTATTTTGATCATTTATCGATAACGTTTCAAAAATGTCACCAAGTTGATACATTATTAGTTTGAGTAACATATATCAACTTTACATTGCAATTCGTGTAATAAACTGCAGCAAACACCGAATTACTGGTTTTGGCCCATTTTCCCCTATAGGTGTAACTACAGGAAAAAAAAACCTTCTTTGTATGATTAATCATTTAGCTCGATTTCGGTGACTTCAAATGCTTCAAAGCTTATAAATTTGGTCTTTTTGGCTTAGGACATCTTTGGCACGCATAAAAACGAAATAAAAAAGGGGGGTCATGCATACCTTTTTTCTGCAAAATTCACTTTTTTACATGACCCCTCCTTCCGAATTGAAAATTTGCTAATTTTTATACATTTTCAAATCGATCTATTGATTACATAAAAGGCAAAACTATGTTCAAAACTCAATTTCTCCAGACAGCAGGGAATCATACATCGATTTCATGTGCTATTTTTAAATTTTCAATAGTTTTGACCAATGAGGTGACACCTTTTATTCAGCCCGGTTCACCAGTCAAAAGGGAAGGGATTCCCTGCTAAAATGATTTCCTGTAGTTACACCTATAGATTCTTCAAATTCATACTTTCATAATAATTTCAAACCATAAAAATCTGAAATAAAGCATTTTACATCCGCGTTACACCTATAGATTCTTCAAATTCATACTTTCATAATAATTTCAAACCATAAAAATCTGAAATAAAGCATTTTACATCCGCACCAACAGTTTTTGTTATGATTGGACCATGTTCCGAGGAGAAATTGGCCTTTTTGTGAAAGCCCTATTTATACAAAACTTCTTATTTCTGTTGCCTTCATTTCTTTAAGAAACATGTGATTGTATTGAATTAAACTTCATTTCTTTTAAAACAAGGCATAAATTTGATTGAATCAGAGAGAAAGAAACGTTTTCTATCATTATACACGAAGAAAAATCACGAAAGACTCATACTTGTCTTATTCTAGGAGACAAAAGACCATATATGGTAAAATGTTTAGATTCCTGCTAATTTGATGAGAAATCGTTTCAATGGAATGAATTTTAATGAACAAAATACCAAAATGCACTTTTGCAGAGATGAACAAAGATGTTGACCAATAATTAGATCATGTTATAAGCCAATCAAACTCTTATATGGCGTTAAAATGCATACAGAAGTTGCATCCTGATACTTGATTGTACTAGCTCTTTACGTGTTTATCTGTGTTTATCTGCACAGCGGGGCTCTTAATAAGATTAACACTTACAGAAATACCTGCAGAGAAATGAATGGAAGTATGTAAGTCCTCTTCCGAGAAATTGTCTCATTATGATGTTCGATATTTAGCATGTATTGAATGTACATGTTAGAACATTGTTGTTCTTTAATTAGTATGACCGTTTATTTTGATCATTTATCGATAACGTTTCAAAAATGTCACCAAGTTGATACATTATTAGTTTGAGTAACATATATCAACTTTACATTGCAATTCGTGTAATAAACTGCAGCAAACACCGAATTACTGGTTTTGGCCCATTTTCCCCTATAGGTGTAACTACAGGAAAAAAAAACCTTCTTTGTATGATTAATCATTTAGCTCGATTTCGGTGACTTCAAATGCTTCAAAGCTTATAAATTTGGTCTTTTTGGCTTAGGACATCTTTGGCACGCATAAAAACGAAATAAAAAAGGGGGGTCATGCATACCTTTTTTCTGCAAAATTCACTTTTTTACATGACCCCTCCTTCCGAATTGAAAATTTGCTAATTTTTATACATTTTCAAATCGATCTATTGATTACATAAAAGGCAAAACTATGTTCAAAACTCAATTTCTCCAGACAGCAGGGAATCATACATCGATTTCATGTGCTATTTTTAAATTTTCAATAGTTTTGACCAATGAGGTGACACCTTTTATTCAGCCCGGTTCACCAGTCAAAAGGGAAGGGATTCCCTGCTAAAATGATTTCCTGTAGTTACACCTATAGATTCTTCAAATTCATACTTTCATAATAATTTCAAACCATAAAAATCTGAAATAAAGCATTTTACATCCGCACCAACAGTTTTTGTTATGATTGGACCATGTTCCGAGGAGAAATTGGCCTTTTTGTGAAAGCCCTATTTATACAAAACTTCTTATTTCTGTTGCCTTCATTTCTTTAAGAAACATGTGATTGTATTGAATTAAACTTCATTTCTTTTAAAACAAGGCATAAATTTGATTGAATCAGAGAGAAAGAAACGTTTTCTATCATTATACACGAAGAAAAATCACGAAAGACTCATACTTGTCTTATTCTAGGAGACAAAAGACCATATATGGTAAAATGTTTAGATTCCTGCTAATTTGATGAGAAATCGTTTCAATGGAATGAATTTTAATGAACAAAATACCAAAATGCACTTTTGCAGAGATGAACAAAGATGTTGACCAATAATTAGATCATGTTATAAGCCAATCAAACTCTTATATGGCATTAAAATGCATACAGAAGTTGCATCCTGATACTTGATTGTACTAGCTCTTTACGTGTTTATCTGTGTTTATCTGCACAGCGGGGCTCTTAATAAGATTAACACTTACAGAAATACCTGCAGAGAAATGAATGGAAGTATGTAAGTCCTCTTCCGAGAAATTGTCTCATTATGATGTTCGATATTTAGCATGTATTGAATGTACATGTTAGAACATTGTTGTTCTTTAATTAGTATGACCGTTTATTTTGATCATTTATCGATAACGTTTCAAAAATGTCACCAAGTTGATACATTATTAGTTTGAGTAACATATATCAACTTTACATTGCAATTCGTGTAATAAACTGCAGCAAACACCGAATTACTGGTTTTGGCCCATTTTCCCCTATAGGTGTAACTACAGGAAAAAAAAACCTTCTTTGTATGATTAATCATTTAGCTCGATTTCGGTGACTTCAAATGCTTCAAAGCTTATAAATTTGGTCTTTTTGGCTTAGGACATCTTTGGCACGCATAAAAACGAAATAAAAAAGGGGGGTCATGCATACCTTTTTTCTGCAAAATTCACTTTTTTACATGACCCCTCCTTCCGAATTGAAAATTTGCTAATTTTTATACATTTTCAAATCGATCTATTGATTACATAAAAGGCAAAACTATGTTCAAAACTCAATTTCTCCAGACAGCAGGGAATCATACATCGATTTCATGTGCTATTTTTAAATTTTCAATAGTTTTGACCAATGAGGTGACACCTTTTATTCAGCCCGGTTCACCAGTCAAAAGGGAAGGGATTCCCTGCTAAAATGATTTCCTGTAGTTACACCTATAGATTCTTCAAATTCATACTTTCATAATAATTTCAAACCATAAAAATCTGAAATAAAGCATTTTACATCCGCACCAACAGTTTTTGTTATGATTGGACCATGTTCCGAGGAGAAATTGGCCTTTTTGTGAAAGCCCTATTTATACAAAACTTCTTATTTCTGTTGCCTTCATTTCTTTAAGAAACATGTGATTGTATTGAATTAAACTTCATTTCTTTTAAAACAAGGCATAAATTTGATTGAATCAGAGAGAAAGAAACGTTTTCTATCATTATACACGAAGAAAAATCACGAAAGACTCATACTTGTCTTATTCTAGGAGACAAAAGACCATATATGGTAAAATGTTTAGATTCCTGCTAATTTGATGAGAAATCGTTTCAATGGAATGAATTTTAATGAACAAAATACCAAAATGCACTTTTGCAGAGATGAACAAAGATGTTGACCAATAATTAGATCATGTTATAAGCCAATCAAACTCTTATATGGCGTTAAAATGCATACAGAAGTTGCATCCTGATACTTGATTGTACTAGCTCTTTACGTGTTTATCTGTGTTTATCTGCACAGCGGGGCTCTTAATAAGATTAACACTTACAGAAATACCTGCAGAGAAATGAATGGAAGTATGTAAGTCCTCTTCCGAGAAATTGTCTCATTATGATGTTCGATATTTAGCATGTATTGAATGTACATGTTAGAACATTGTTGTTCTTTAATTAGTATGACCGTTTATTTTGATCATTTATCGATAACGTTTCAAAAATGTCACCAAGTTGATACATTATTAGTTTGAGTAACATATATCAACTTTACATTGCAATTCGTGTAATAAACTGCAGCAAACACCGAATTACTGGTTTTGGCCCATTTTCCCCTATAGGTGTAACTACAGGAAAAAAAAACCTTCTTTGTATGATTAATCATTTAGCTCGATTTCGGTGACTTCAAATGCTTCAAAGCTTATAAATTTGGTCTTTTTGGCTTAGGACATCTTTGGCACGCATAAAAACGAAATAAAAAAGGGGGGTCATGCATACCTTTTTTCTGCAAAATTCACTTTTTTACATGACCCCTCCTTCCGAATTGAAAATTTGCTAATTTTTATACATTTTCAAATCGATCTATTGATTACATAAAAGGCAAAACTATGTTCAAAACTCAATTTCTCCAGACAGCAGGGAATCATACATCGATTTCATGTGCTATTTTTAAATTTTCAATAGTTTTGACCAATGAGGTGACACCTTTTATTCAGCCCGGTTCACCAGTCAAAAGGGAAGGGATTCCCTGCTAAAATGATTTCCTGTAGTTACACCTATAGATTCTTCAAATTCATACTTTCATAATAATTTCAAACCATAAAAATCTGAAATAAAGCATTTTACATCCGCACCAACAGTTTTTGTTATGATTGGACCATGTTCCGAGGAGAAATTGGCCTTTTTGTGAAAGCCCTATTTATACAAAACTTCTTATTTCTGTTGCCTTCATTTCTTTAAGAAACATGTGATTGTATTGAATTAAACTTCATTTCTTTTAAAACAAGGCATAAATTTGATTGAATCAGAGAGAAAGAAACGTTTTCTATCATTATACACGAAGAAAAATCACGAAAGACTCATACTTGTCTTATTCTAGGAGACAAAAGACCATATATGGTAAAATGTTTAGATTCCTGCTAATTTGATGAGAAATCGTTTCAATGGAATGAATTTTAATGAACAAAATACCAAAATGCACTTTTGCAGAGATGAACAAAGATGTTGACCAATAATTAGATCATGTTATAAGCCAATCAAACTCTTATATGGCGTTAAAATGCATACAGAAGTTGCATCCTGATACTTGATTGTACTAGCTCTTTACGTGTTTATCTGTGTTTATCTGCACAGCGGGGCTCTTAATAAGATTAACACTTACAGAAATACCTGCAGAGAAATGAATGGAAGTATGTAAGTCCTCTTCCGAGAAATTGTCTCATTATGATGTTCGATATTTAGCATGTATTGAATGTACATGTTAGAACATTGTTGTTCTTTAATTAGTATGACCGTTTATTTTGATCATTTATCGATAACGTTTCAAAAATGTCACCAAGTTGATACATTATTAGTTTGAGTAACATATATCAACTTTACATTGCAATTCGTGTAATAAACTGCAGCAAACACCGAATTACTGGTTTTGGCCCATTTTCCCCTATAGGTGTAACTACAGGAAAAAAAAACCTTCTTTGTATGATTAATCATTTAGCTCGATTTCGGTGACTTCAAATGCTTCAAAGCTTATAAATTTGGTCTTTTTGGCTTAGGACATCTTTGGCACGCATAAAAACGAAATAAAAAAGGGGGGTCATGCATACCTTTTTTCTGCAAAATTCACTTTTTTACATGACCCCTCCTTCCGAATTGAAAATTTGCTAATTTTTATACATTTTCAAATCGATCTATTGATTACATAAAAGGCAAAACTATGTTCAAAACTCAATTTCTCCAGACAGCAGGGAATCATACATCGATTTCATGTGCTATTTTTAAATTTTCAATAGTTTTGACCAATGAGGTGACACCTTTTATTCAGCCCGGTTCACCAGTCAAAAGGGAAGGGATTCCCTGCTAAAATGATTTCCTGTAGTTACACCTATAGATTCTTCAAATTCATACTTTCATAATAATTTCAAACCATAAAAATCTGAAATAAAGCATTTTACATCCGCACCAACAGTTTTTGTTATGATTGGACCATGTTCCGAGGAGAAATTGGCCTTTTTGTGAAAGCCCTATTTATACAAAACTTCTTATTTCTGTTGCCTTCATTTCTTTAAGAAACATGTGATTGTATTGAATTAAACTTCATTTCTTTTAAAACAAGGCATAAATTTGATTGAATCAGAGAGAAAGAAACGTTTTCTATCATTATACACGAAGAAAAATCACGAAAGACTCATACTTGTCTTATTCTAGGAGACAAAAGACCATATATGGTAAAATGTTTAGATTCCTGCTAAT
Organism: Pinctada fucata; assembly: GCA_028142955.1. Classification (NCBI taxonomy): domain Eukaryota; kingdom Metazoa; phylum Mollusca; class Bivalvia; order Pterioida; family Pteriidae; genus Pinctada; species Pinctada fucata. The sequence continues at coordinate 11,075,327 of AP027112.1, read as the reverse complement.
TTGATGAGAAATCGTTTCAATGGAATGAATTTTAATGAACAAAATACCAAAATGCACTTTTGCAGAGATGAACAAAGATGTTGACCAATAATTAGATCATGTTATAAGCCAATCAAACTCTTATATGGCGTTAAAATGCATACAGAAGTTGCATCCTGATACTTGATTGTACTAGCTCTTTACGTGTTTATCTGTGTTTATCTGCACAGCGGGGCTCTTAATAAGATTAACACTTACAGAAATACCTGCAGAGAAATGAATGGAAGTATGTAAGTCCTCTTCCGAGAAATTGTCTCATTATGATGTTCGATATTTAGCATGTATTGAATGTACATGTTAGAACATTGTTGTTCTTTAATTAGTATGACCGTTTATTTTGATCATTTATCGATAACGTTTCAAAAATGTCACCAAGTTGATACATTATTAGTTTGAGTAACATATATCAACTTTACATTGCAATTCGTGTAATAAACTGCAGCAAACACCGAATTACTGGTTTTGGCCCATTTTCCCCTATAGGTGTAACTACAGGAAAAAAAAACCTTCTTTGTATGATTAATCATTTAGCTCGATTTCGGTGACTTCAAATGCTTCAAAGCTTATAAATTTGGTCTTTTTGGCTTAGGACATCTTTGGCACGCATAAAAACGAAATAAAAAAGGGGGGTCATGCATACCTTTTTTCTGCAAAATTCACTTTTTTACATGACCCCTCCTTCCGAATTGAAAATTTGCTAATTTTTATACATTTTCAAATCGATCTATTGATTACATAAAAGGCAAAACTATGTTCAAAACTCAATTTCTCCAGACAGCAGGGAATCATACATCGATTTCATGTGCTATTTTTAAATTTTCAATAGTTTTGACCAATGAGGTGACACCTTTTATTCAGCCCGGTTCACCAGTCAAAAGGGAAGGGATTCCCTGCTAAAATGATTTCCTGTAGTTACACCTATAGATTCTTCAAATTCATACTTTCATAATAATTTCAAACCATAAAAATCTGAAATAAAGCATTTTACATCCGCACCAACAGTTTTTGTTATGATTGGACCATGTTCCGAGGAGAAATTGGCCTTTTTGTGAAAGCCCTATTTATACAAAACTTCTTATTTCTGTTGCCTTCATTTCTTTAAGAAACATGTGATTGTATTGAATTAAACTTCATTTCTTTTAAAACAAGGCATAAATTTGATTGAATCAGAGAGAAAGAAACGTTTTCTATCATTATACACGAAGAAAAATCACGAAAGACTCATACTTGTCTTATTCTAGGAGACAAAAGACCATATATGGTAAAATGTTTAGATTCCTGCTAATTTGATGAGAAATCGTTTCAATGGAATGAATTTTAATGAACAAAATACCAAAATGCACTTTTGCAGAGATGAACAAAGATGTTGACCAATAATTAGATCATGTTATAAGCCAATCAAACTCTTATATGGCGTTAAAATGCATACAGAAGTTGCATCCTGATACTTGATTGTACTAGCTCTTTACGTGTTTATCTGTGTTTATCTGCACAGCGGGGCTCTTAATAAGATTAACACTTACAGAAATACCTGCAGAGAAATGAATGGAAGTATGTAAGTCCTCTTCCGAGAAATTGTCTCATTATGATGTTCGATATTTAGCATGTATTGAATGTACATGTTAGAACATTGTTGTTCTTTAATTAGTATGACCGTTTATTTTGATCATTTATCGATAACGTTTCAAAAATGTCACCAAGTTGATACATTATTAGTTTGAGTAACATATATCAACTTTACATTGCAATTCGTGTAATAAACTGCAGCAAACACCGAATTACTGGTTTTGGCCCATTTTCCCCTATAGGTGTAACTACAGGAAAAAAAAACCTTCTTTGTATGATTAATCATTTAGCTCGATTTCGGTGACTTCAAATGCTTCAAAGCTTATAAATTTGGTCTTTTTGGCTTAGGACATCTTTGGCACGCATAAAAACGAAATAAAAAAGGGGGGTCATGCATACCTTTTTTCTGCAAAATTCACTTTTTTACATGACCCCTCCTTCCGAATTGAAAATTTGCTAATTTTTATACATTTTCAAATCGATCTATTGATTACATAAAAGGCAAAACTATGTTCAAAACTCAATTTCTCCAGACAGCAGGGAATCATACATCGATTTCATGTGCTATTTTTAAATTTTCAATAGTTTTGACCAATGAGGTGACACCTTTTATTCAGCCCGGTTCACCAGTCAAAAGGGAAGGGATTCCCTGCTAAAATGATTTCCTGTAGTTACACCTATAGATTCTTCAAATTCATACTTTCATAATAATTTCAAACCATAAAAATCTGAAATAAAGCATTTTACATCCGCACCAAAAGTTTTTGTTATGATTGGACCATGTTCCGAGGAGAAATTGGCCTTTTTGTGAAAGCCCTATTTATACAAAACTTCTTATTTCTGTTGCCTTCATTTCTTTAAGAAACATGTGATTGTATTGAATTAAACTTCATTTCTTTTAAAACAAGGCATAAATTTGATTGAATCAGAGAGAAAGAAACGTTTTCTATCATTATACACGAAGAAAAATCACGAAAGACTCATACTTGTCTTATTCTAGGAGACAAAAGACCATATATGGTAAAATGTTTAGATTCCTGCTAATTTGATGAGAAATCGTTTCAATGGAATGAATTTTAATGAACAAAATACCAAAATGCACTTTTGCAGAGATGAACAAAGATGTTGACCAATAATTAGATCATGTTATAAGCCAATCAAACTCTTATATGGCGTTAAAATGCATACAGAAGTTGCATCCTGATACTTGATTGTACTAGCTCTTTACGTGTTTATCTGTGTTTATCTGCACAGCGGGGCTCTTAATAAGATTAACACTTACAGAAATACCTGCAGAGAAATGAATGGAAGTATGTAAGTCCTCTTCCGAGAAATTGTCTCATTATGATGTTCGATATTTAGCATGTATTGAATGTACATGTTAGAACATTGTTGTTCTTTAATTAGTATGACCGTTTATTTTGATCATTTATCGATAACGTTTCAAAAATGTCACCAAGTTGATACATTATTAGTTTGAGTAACATATATCAACTTTACATTGCAATTCGTGTAATAAACTGCAGCAAACACCGAATTACTGGTTTTGGCCCATTTTCCCCTATAGGTGTAACTACAGGAAAAAAAAAACCTTCTTTGTATGATTAATCATTTAGCTCGATTTCGGTGACTTCAAATGCTTCAAAGCTTATAAATTTGGTCTTTTTGGCTTAGGACATCTTTGGCACGCATAAAAACGAAATAAAAAAGGGGGGTCATGCATACCTTTTTTCTGCAAAATTCACTTTTTTACATGACCCCTCCTTCCGAATTGAAAATTTGCTAATTTTTATACATTTTCAAATCGATCTATTGATTACATAAAAGGCAAAACTATGTTCAAAACTCAATTTCTCCAGACAGCAGGGAATCATACATCGATTTCATGTGCTATTTTTAAATTTTCAATAGTTTTGACCAATGAGGTGACACCTTTTATTCAGCCCGGTTCACCAGTCAAAAGGGAAGGGATTCCCTGCTAAAATGATTTCCTGTAGTTACACCTATAGATTCTTCAAATTCATACTTTCATAATAATTTCAAACCATAAAAATCTGAAATAAAGCATTTTACATCCGCACCAACAGTTTTTGTTATGATTGGACCATGTTCCGAGGAGAAATTGGCCTTTTTGTGAAAGCCCTATTTATACAAAACTTCTTATTTCTGTTGCCTTCATTTCTTTAAGAAACATGTGATTGTATTGAATTAAACTTCATTTCTTTTAAAACAAGGCATAAATTTGATTGAATCAGAGAGAAAGAAACGTTTTCTATCATTATACACGAAGAAAAATCACGAAAGACTCATACTTGTCTTATTCTAGGAGACAAAAGACCATATATGGTAAAATGTTTAGATTCCTGCTAATTTGATGAGAAATCGTTTCAATGGAATGAATTTTAATGAACAAAATACCAAAATGCACTTTTGCAGAGATGAACAAAGATGTTGACCAATAATTAGATCATGTTATAAGCCAATCAAACTCTTATATGGCGTTAAAATGCATACAGAAGTTGCATCCTGATACTTGATTGTACTAGCTCTTTACGTGTTTATCTGTGTTTATCTGCACAGCGGGGCTCTTAATAAGATTAACACTTACAGAAATACCTGCAGAGAAATGAATGGAAGTATGTAAGTCCTCTTCCGAGAAATTGTCTCATTATGATGTTCGATATTTAGCATGTATTGAATGTACATGTTAGAACATTGTTGTTCTTTAATTAGTATGACCGTTTATTTTGATCATTTATCGATAACGTTTCAAAAATGTCACCAAGTTGATACATTATTAGTTTGAGTAACATATATCAACTTTACATTGCAATTCGTGTAATAAACTGCAGCAAACACCGAATTACTGGTTTTGGCCCATTTTCCCCTATAGGTGTAACTACAGGAAAAAAAAAACCTTCTTTGTATGATTAATCATTTAGCTCGATTTCGGTGACTTCAAATGCTTCAAAGCTTATAAATTTGGTCTTTTTGGCTTAGGACATCTTTGGCACGCATAAAAACGAAATAAAAAAGGGGGGTCATGCATACCTTTTTTCTGCAAAATTCACTTTTTTACATGACCCCTCCTTCCGAATTGAAAATTTGCTAATTTTTATACATTTTCAAATCGATCTATTGATTACATAAAAGGCAAAACTATGTTCAAAACTCAATTTCTCCAGACAGCAGGGAATCATACATCGATTTCATGTGCTATTTTTAAATTTTCAATAGTTTTGACCAATGAGGTGACACCTTTTATTCAGCCCGGTTCACCAGTCAAAAGGGAAGGGATTCCCTGCTAAAATGATTTCCTGTAGTTACACCTATAGATTCTTCAAATTCATACTTTCATAATAATTTCAAACCATAAAAATCTGAAATAAAGCATTTTACATCCGCACCAACAGTTTTTGTTATGATTGGACCATGTTCCGAGGAGAAATTGGCCTTTTTGTGAAAGCCCTATTTATACAAAACTTCTTATTTCTGTTGCCTTCATTTCTTTAAGAAACATGTGATTGTATTGAATTAAACTTCATTTCTTTTAAAACAAGGCATAAATTTGATTGAATCAGAGAGAAAGAAACGTTTTCTATCATTATACACGAAGAAAAATCACGAAAGACTCATACTTGTCTTATTCTAGGAGACAAAAGACCATATATGGTAAAATGTTTAGATTCCTGCTAATTTGATGAGAAATCGTTTCAATGGAATGAATTTTAATGAACAAAATACCAAAATGCACTTTTGCAGAGATGAACAAAGATGTTGACCAATAATTAGATCATGTTATAAGCCAATCAAACTCTTATATGGCGTTAAAATGCATACAGAAGTTGCATCCTGATACTTGATTGTACTAGCTCTTTACGTGTTTATCTGTGTTTATCTGCACAGCGGGGCTCTTAATAAGATTAACACTTACAGAAATACCTGCAGAGAAATGAATGGAAGTATGTAAGTCCTCTTCCGAGAAATTGTCTCATTATGATGTTCGATATTTAGCATGTATTGAATGTACATGTTAGAACATTGTTGTTCTTTAATTAGTATGACCGTTTATTTTGATCATTTATCGATAACGTTTCAAAAATGTCACCAAGTTGATACATTATTAGTTTGAGTAACATATATCAACTTTACATTGCAATTCGTGTAATAAACTGCAGCAAACACCGAATTACTGGTTTTGGCCCATTTTCCCCTATAGGTGTAACTACAGGAAAAAAAAACCTTCTTTGTATGATTAATCATTTAGCTCGATTTCGGTGACTTCAAATGCTTCAAAGCTTATAAATTTGGTCTTTTTGGCTTAGGACATCTTTGGCACGCATAAAAACGAAATAAAAAAGGGGGGTCATGCATACCTTTTTTCTGCAAAATTCACTTTTTTACATGACCCCTCCTTCCGAATTGAAAATTTGCTAATTTTTATACATTTTCAAATCGATCTATTGATTACATAAAAGGCAAAACTATGTTCAAAACTCAATTTCTCCAGACAGCAGGGAATCATACATCGATTTCATGTGCTATTTTTAAATTTTCAATAGTTTTGACCAATGAGGTGACACCTTTTATTCAGCCCGGTTCACCAGTCAAAAGGGAAGGGATTCCCTGCTAAAATGATTTCCTGTAGTTACACCTATAGATTCTTCAAATTCATACTTTCATAATAATTTCAAACCATAAAAATCTGAAATAAAGCATTTTACATCCGCACCAACAGTTTTTGTTATGATTGGACCATGTTCCGAGGAGAAATTGGCCTTTTTGTGAAAGCCCTATTTATACAAAACTTCTTATTTCTGTTGCCTTCATTTCTTTAAGAAACATGTGATTGTATTGAATTAAACTTCATTTCTTTTAAAACAAGGCATAAATTTGATTGAATCAGAGAGAAAGAAACGTTTTCTATCATTATACACGAAGAAAAATCACGAAAGACTCATACTTGTCTTATTCTAGGAGACAAAAGACCATATATGGTAAAATGTTTAGATTCCTGCTAATTTGATGAGAAATCGTTTCAATGGAATGAATTTTAATGAACAAAATACCAAAATGCACTTTTGCAGAGATGAACAAAGATGTTGACCAATAATTAGATCATGTTATAAGCCAATCAAACTCTTATATGGCGTTAAAATGCATACAGAAGTTGCATCCTGATACTTGATTGTACTAGCTCTTTACGTGTTTATCTGTGTTTATCTGCACAGCGGGGCTCTTAATAAGATTAACACTTACAGAAATACCTGCAGAGAAATGAATGGAAGTATGTAAGTCCTCTTCCGAGAAATTGTCTCATTATGATGTTCGATATTTAGCATGTATTGAATGTACATGTTAGAACATTGTTGTTCTTTAATTAGTATGACCGTTTATTTTGATCATTTATCGATAACGTTTCAAAAATGTCACCAAGTTGATACATTATTAGTTTGAGTAACATATATCAACTTTACATTGCAATTCGTGTAATAAACTGCAGCAAACACCGAATTACTGGTTTTGGCCCATTTTCCCCTATAGGTGTAACTACAGGAAAAAAAAACCTTCTTTGTATGATTAATCATTTAGCTCGATTTCGGTGACTTCAAATGCTTCAAAGCTTATAAATTTGGTCTTTTTGGCTTAGGACATCTTTGGCACGCATAAAAACGAAATAAAAAAGGGGGGTCATGCATACCTTTTTTCTGCAAAATTCACTTTTTTACATGACCCCTCCTTCCGAATTGAAAATTTGCTAATTTTTATACATTTTCAAATCGATCTATTGATTACATAAAAGGCAAAACTATGTTCAAAACTCAATTTCTCCAGACAGCAGGGAATCATACATCGATTTCATGTGCTATTTTTAAATTTTCAATAGTTTTGACCAATGAGGTGACACCTTTTATTCAGCCCGGTTCACCAGTCAAAAGGGAAGGGATTCCCTGCTAAAATGATTTCCTGTAGTTACACCTATAGATTCTTCAAATTCATACTTTCATAATAATTTCAAACCATAAAAATCTGAAATAAAGCATTTTACATCCGCACCAACAGTTTTTGTTATGATTGGACCATGTTCCGAGGAGAAATTGGCCTTTTTGTGAAAGCCCTATTTATACAAAACTTCTTATTTCTGTTGCCTTCATTTCTTTAAGAAACATGTGATTGTATTGAATTAAACTTCATTTCTTTTAAAACAAGGCATAAATTTGATTGAATCAGAGAGAAAGAAACGTTTTCTATCATTATACACGAAGAAAAATCACGAAAGACTCATACTTGTCTTATTCTAGGAGACAAAAGACCATATATGGTAAAATGTTTAGATTCCTGCTAATTTGATGAGAAATCGTTTCAATGGAATGAATTTTAATGAACAAAATACCAAAATGCACTTTTGCAGAGATGAACAAAGATGTTGACCAATAATTAGATCATGTTATAAGCCAATCAAACTCTTATATGGCATTAAAATGCATACAGAAGTTGCATCCTGATACTTGATTGTACTAGCTCTTTACGTGTTTATCTGTGTTTATCTGCACAGCGGGGCTCTTAATAAGATTAACACTTACAGAAATACCTGCAGAGAAATGAATGGAAGTATGTAAGTCCTCTTCCGAGAAATTGTCTCATTATGATGTTCGATATTTAGCATGTATTGAATGTACATGTTAGAACATTGTTGTTCTTTAATTAGTATGACCGTTTATTTTGATCATTTATCGATAACGTTTCAAAAATGTCACCAAGTTGATACATTATTAGTTTGAGTAACATATATCAACTTTACATTGCAATTCGTGTAATAAACTGCAGCAAACACCGAATTACTGGTTTTGGCCCATTTTCCCCTATAGGTGTAACTACAGGAAAAAAAAACCTTCTTTGTATGATTAATCATTTAGCTCGATTTCGGTGACTTCAAATGCTTCAAAGCTTATAAATTTGGTCTTTTTGGCTTAGGACATCTTTGGCACGCATAAAAACGAAATAAAAAAGGGGGGTCATGCATACCTTTTTTCTGCAAAATTCACTTTTTTACATGACCCCTCCTTCCGAATTGAAAATTTGCTAATTTTTATACATTTTCAAATCGATCTATTGATTACATAAAAGGCAAAACTATGTTCAAAACTCAATTTCTCCAGACAGCAGGGAATCATACATCGATTTCATGTGCTATTTTTAAATTTTCAATAGTTTTGACCAATGAGGTGACACCTTTTATTCAGCCCGGTTCACCAGTCAAAAGGGAAGGGATTCCCTGCTAAAATGATTTCCTGTAGTTACACCTATAGATTCTTCAAATTCATACTTTCATAATAATTTCAAACCATAAAAATCTGAAATAAAGCATTTTACATCCGCACCAACAGTTTTTGTTATGATTGGACCATGTTCCGAGGAGAAATTGGCCTTTTTGTGAAAGCCCTATTTATACAAAACTTCTTATTTCTGTTGCCTTCATTTCTTTAAGAAACATGTGATTGTATTGAATTAAACTTCATTTCTTTTAAAACAAGGCATAAATTTGATTGAATCAGAGAGAAAGAAACGTTTTCTATCATTATACACGAAGAAAAATCACGAAAGACTCATACTTGTCTTATTCTAGGAGACAAAAGACCATATATGGTAAAATGTTTAGATTCCTGCTAATTTGATGAGAAATCGTTTCAATGGAATGAATTTTAATGAACAAAATACCAAAATGCACTTTTGCAGAGATGAACAAAGATGTTGACCAATAATTAGATCATGTTATAAGCCAATCAAACTCTTATATGGCGTTAAAATGCATACAGAAGTTGCATCCTGATACTTGATTGTACTAGCTCTTTACGTGTTTATCTGTGTTTATCTGCACAGCGGGGCTCTTAATAAGATTAACACTTACAGAAATACCTGCAGAGAAATGAATGGAAGTATGTAAGTCCTCTTCCGAGAAATTGTCTCATTATGATGTTCGATATTTAGCATGTATTGAATGTACATGTTAGAACATTGTTGTTCTTTAATTAGTATGACCGTTTATTTTGATCATTTATCGATAACGTTTCAAAAATGTCACCAAGTTGATACATTATTAGTTTGAGTAACATATATCAACTTTACATTGCAATTCGTGTAATAAACTGCAGCAAACACCGAATTACTGGTTTTGGCCCATTTTCCCCTATAGGTGTAACTACAGGAAAAAAAAACCTTCTTTGTATGATTAATCATTTAGCTCGATTTCGGTGACTTCAAATGCTTCAAAGCTTATAAATTTGGTCTTTTTGGCTTAGGACATCTTTGGCACGCATAAAAACGAAATAAAAAAGGGGGGTCATGCATACCTTTTTTCTGCAAAATTCACTTTTTTACATGACCCCTCCTTCCGAATTGAAAATTTGCTAATTTTTATACATTTTCAAATCGATCTATTGATTACATAAAAGGCAAAACTATGTTCAAAACTCAATTTCTCCAGACAGCAGGGAATCATACATCGATTTCATGTGCTATTTTTAAATTTTCAATAGTTTTGACCAATGAGGTGACACCTTTTATTCAGCCCGGTTCACCAGTCAAAAGGGAAGGGATTCCCTGCTAAAATGATTTCCTGTAGTTACACCTATAGATTCTTCAAATTCATACTTTCATAATAATTTCAAACCATAAAAATCTGAAATAAAGCATTTTACATCCGCACCAACAGTTTTTGTTATGATTGGACCATGTTCCGAGGAGAAATTGGCCTTTTTGTGAAAGCCCTATTTATACAAAACTTCTTATTTCTGTTGCCTTCATTTCTTTAAGAAACATGTGATTGTATTGAATTAAACTTCATTTCTTTTAAAACAAGGCATAAATTTGATTGAATCAGAGAGAAAGAAACGTTTTCTATCATTATACACGAAGAAAAATCACGAAAGACTCATACTTGTCTTATTCTAGGAGACAAAAGACCATATATGGTAAAATGTTTAGATTCCTGCTAATTTGATGAGAAATCGTTTCAATGGAATGAATTTTAATGAACAAAATACCAAAATGCACTTTTGCAGAGATGAACAAAGATGTTGACCAATAATTAGATCATGTTATAAGCCAATCAAACTCTTATATGGCATTAAAATGCATACAGAAGTTGCATCCTGATACTTGATTGTACTAGCTCTTTACGTGTTTATCTGTGTTTATCTGCACAGCGGGGCTCTTAATAAGATTAACACTTACAGAAATACCTGCAGAGAAATGAATGGAAGTATGTAAGTCCTCTTCCGAGAAATTGTCTCATTATGATGTTCGATATTTAGCATGTATTGAATGTACATGTTAGAACATTGTTGTTCTTTAATTAGTATGACCGTTTATTTTGATCATTTATCGATAACGTTTCAAAAATGTCACCAAGTTGATACATTATTAGTTTGAGTAACATATATCAACTTTACATTGCAATTCGTGTAATAAACTGCAGCAAACACCGAATTACTGGTTTTGGCCCATTTTCCCCTATAGGTGTAACTACAGGAAAAAAAAACCTTCTTTGTATGATTAATCATTTAGCTCGATTTCGGTGACTTCAAATGCTTCAAAGCTTATAAATTTGGTCTTTTTGGCTTAGGACATCTTTGGCACGCATAAAAACGAAATAAAAAAGGGGGGTCATGCATACCTTTTTTCTGCAAAATTCACTTTTTTACATGACCCCTCCTTCCGAATTGAAAATTTGCTAATTTTTATACATTTTCAAATCGATCTATTGATTACATAAAAGGCAAAACTATGTTCAAAACTCAATTTCTCCAGACAGCAGGGAATCATACATCGATTTCATGTGCTATTTTTAAATTTTCAATAGTTTTGACCAATGAGGTGACACCTTTTATTCAGCCCGGTTCACCAGTCAAAAGGGAAGGGATTCCCTGCTAAAATGATTTCCTGTAGTTACACCTATAGATTCTTCAAATTCATACTTTCATAATAATTTCAAACCATAAAAATCTGAAATAAAGCATTTTACATCCGCACCAACAGTTTTTGTTATGATTGGACCATGTTCCGAGGAGAAATTGGCCTTTTTGTGAAAGCCCTATTTATACAAAACTTCTTATTTCTGTTGCCTTCATTTCTTTAAGAAACATGTGATTGTATTGAATTAAACTTCATTTCTTTTAAAACAAGGCATAAATTTGATTGAATCAGAGAGAAAGAAACGTTTTCTATCATTATACACGAAGAAAAATCACGAAAGACTCATACTTGTCTTATTCTAGGAGACAAAAGACCATATATGGTAAAATGTTTAGATTCCTGCTAATTTGATGAGAAATCGTTTCAATGGAATGAATTTTAATGAACAAAATACCAAAATGCACTTTTGCAGAGATGAACAAAGATGTTGACCAATAATTAGATCATGTTATAAGCCAATCAAACTCTTATATGGCGTTAAAATGCATACAGAAGTTGCATCCTGATACTTGATTGTACTAGCTCTTTACGTGTTTATCTGTGTTTATCTGCACAGCGGGGCTCTTAATAAGATTAACACTTACAGAAATACCTGCAGAGAAATGAATGGAAGTATGTAAGTCCTCTTCCGAGAAATTGTCTCATTATGATGTTCGATATTTAGCATGTATTGAATGTACATGTTAGAACATTGTTGTTCTTTAATTAGTATGACCGTTTATTTTGATCATTTATCGATAACGTTTCAAAAATGTCACCAAGTTGATACATTATTAGTTTGAGTAACATATATCAACTTTACATTGCAATTCGTGTAATAAACTGCAGCAAACACCGAATTACTGGTTTTGGCCCATTTTCCCCTATAGGTGTAACTACAGGAAAAAAAAACCTTCTTTGTATGATTAATCATTTAGCTCGATTTCGGTGACTTCAAATGCTTCAAAGCTTATAAATTTGGTCTTTTTGGCTTAGGACATCTTTGGCACGCATAAAAACGAAATAAAAAAGGGGGGTCATGCATACCTTTTTTCTGCAAAATTCACTTTTTTACATGACCCCTCCTTCCGAATTGAAAATTTGCTAATTTTTATACATTTTCAAATCGATCTATTGATTACATAAAAGGCAAAACTATGTTCAAAACTCAATTTCTCCAGACAGCAGGGAATCATACATCGATTTCATGTGCTATTTTTAAATTTTCAATAGTTTTGACCAATGAGGTGACACCTTTTATTCAGCCCGGTTCACCAGTCAAAAGGGAAGGGATTCCCTGCTAAAATGATTTCCTGTAGTTACACCTATAGATTCTTCAAATTCATACTTTCATAATAATTTCAAACCATAAAAATCTGAAATAAAGCATTTTACATCCGCACCAACAGTTTTTGTTATGATTGGACCATGTTCCGAGGAGAAATTGGCCTTTTTGTGAAAGCCCTATTTATACAAAACTTCTTATTTCTGTTGCCTTCATTTCTTTAAGAAACATGTGATTGTATTGAATTAAACTTCATTTCTTTTAAAACAAGGCATAAATTTGATTGAATCAGAGAGAAAGAAACGTTTTCTATCATTATACACGAAGAAAAATCACGAAAGACTCATACTTGTCTTATTCTAGGAGACAAAAGACCATATATGGTAAAATGTTTAGATTCCTGCTAATTTGATGAGAAATCGTTTCAATGGAATGAATTTTAATGAACAAAATACCAAAATGCACTTTTGCAGAGATGAACAAAGATGTTGACCAATAATTAGATCATGTTATAAGCCAATCAAACTCTTATATGGCGTTAAAATGCATACAGAAGTTGCATCCTGATACTTGATTGTACTAGCTCTTTACGTGTTTATCTGTGTTTATCTGCACAGCGGGGCTCTTAATAAGATTAACACTTACAGAAATACCTGCAGAGAAATGAATGGAAGTATGTAAGTCCTCTTCCGAGAAATTGTCTCATTATGATGTTCGATATTTAGCATGTATTGAATGTACATGTTAGAACATTGTTGTTCTTTAATTAGTATGACCGTTTATTTTGATCATTTATCGATAACGTTTCAAAAATGTCACCAAGTTGATACATTATTAGTTTGAGTAACATATATCAACTTTACATTGCAATTCGTGTAATAAACTGCAGCAAACACCGAATTACTGGTTTTGGCCCATTTTCCCCTATAGGTGTAACTACAGGAAAAAAAAACCTTCTTTGTATGATTAATCATTTAGCTCGATTTCGGTGACTTCAAATGCTTCAAAGCTTATAAATTTGGTCTTTTTGGCTTAGGACATCTTTGGCACGCATAAAAACGAAATAAAAAAGGGGGGTCATGCATACCTTTTTTCTGCAAAATTCACTTTTTTACATGACCCCTCCTTCCGAATTGAAAATTTGCTAATTTTTATACATTTTCAAATCGATCTATTGATTACATAAAAGGCAAAACTATGTTCAAAACTCAATTTCTCCAGACAGCAGGGAATCATACATCGATTTCATGTGCTATTTTTAAATTTTCAATAGTTTTGACCAATGAGGTGACACCTTTTATTCAGCCCGGTTCACCAGTCAAAAGGGAAGGGATTCCCTGCTAAAATGATTTCCTGTAGTTACACCTATAGATTCTTCAAATTCATACTTTCATAATAATTTCAAACCATAAAAATCTGAAATAAAGCATTTTACATCCGCACCAACAGTTTTTGTTATGATTGGACCATGTTCCGAGGAGAAATTGGCCTTTTTGTGAAAGCCCTATTTATACAAAACTTCTTATTTCTGTTGCCTTCATTTCTTTAAGAAACATGTGATTGTATTGAATTAAACTTCATTTCTTTTAAAACAAGGCATAAATTTGATTGAATCAGAGAGAAAGAAACGTTTTCTATCATTATACACGAAGAAAAATCACGAAAGACTCATACTTGTCTTATTCTAGGAGACAAAAGACCATATATGGTAAAATGTTTAGATTCCTGCTAATTTGATGAGAAATCGTTTCAATGGAATGAATTTTAATGAACAAAATACCAAAATGCACTTTTGCAGAGATGAACAAAGATGTTGACCAATAATTAGATCATGTTATAAGCCAATCAAACTCTTATATGGCATTAAAATGCATACAGAAGTTGCATCCTGATACTTGATTGTACTAGCTCTTTACGTGTTTATCTGTGTTTATCTGCACAGCGGGGCTCTTAATAAGATTAACACTTACAGAAATACCTGCAGAGAAATGAATGGAAGTATGTAAGTCCTCTTCCGAGAAATTGTCTCATTATGATGTTCGATATTTAGCATGTATTGAATGTACATGTTAGAACATTGTTGTTCTTTAATTAGTATGACCGTTTATTTTGATCATTTATCGATAACGTTTCAAAAATGTCACCAAGTTGATACATTATTAGTTTGAGTAACATATATCAACTTTACATTGCAATTCGTGTAATAAACTGCAGCAAACACCGAATTACTGGTTTTGGCCCATTTTCCCCTATAGGTGTAACTACAGGAAAAAAAAACCTTCTTTGTATGATTAATCATTTAGCTCGATTTCGGTGACTTCAAATGCTTCAAAGCTTATAAATTTGGTCTTTTTGGCTTAGGACATCTTTGGCACGCATAAAAACGAAATAAAAAAGGGGGGTCATGCATACCTTTTTTCTGCAAAATTCACTTTTTTACATGACCCCTCCTTCCGAATTGAAAATTTGCTAATTTTTATACATTTTCAAATCGATCTATTGATTACATAAAAGGCAAAACTATGTTCAAAACTCAATTTCTCCAGACAGCAGGGAATCATACATCGATTTCATGTGCTATTTTTAAATTTTCAATAGTTTTGACCAATGAGGTGACACCTTTTATTCAGCCCGGTTCACCAGTCAAAAGGGAAGGGATTCCCTGCTAAAATGATTTCCTGTAGTTACACCTATAGATTCTTCAAATTCATACTTTCATAATAATTTCAAACCATAAAAATCTGAAATAAAGCATTTTACATCCGCACCAACAGTTTTTGTTATGATTGGACCATGTTCCGAGGAGAAATTGGCCTTTTTGTGAAAGCCCTATTTATACAAAACTTCTTATTTCTGTTGCCTTCATTTCTTTAAGAAACATGTGATTGTATTGAATTAAACTTCATTTCTTTTAAAACAAGGCATAAATTTGATTGAATCAGAGAGAAAGAAACGTTTTCTATCATTATACACGAAGAAAAATCACGAAAGACTCATACTTGTCTTATTCTAGGAGACAAAAGACCATATATGGTAAAATGTTTAGATTCCTGCTAATTTGATGAGAAATCGTTTCAATGGAATGAATTTTAATGAACAAAATACCAAAATGCACTTTTGCAGAGATGAACAAAGATGTTGACCAATAATTAGATCATGTTATAAGCCAATCAAACTCTTATATGGCGTTAAAATGCATACAGAAGTTGCATCCTGATACTTGATTGTACTAGCTCTTTACGTGTTTATCTGTGTTTATCTGCACAGCGGGGCTCTTAATAAGATTAACACTTACAGAAATACCTGCAGAGAAATGAATGGAAGTATGTAAGTCCTCTTCCGAGAAATTGTCTCATTATGATGTTCGATATTTAGCATGTATTGAATGTACATGTTAGAACATTGTTGTTCTTTAATTAGTATGACCGTTTATTTTGATCATTTATCGATAACGTTTCAAAAATGTCACCAAGTTGATACATTATTAGTTTGAGTAACATATATCAACTTTACATTGCAATTCGTGTAATAAACTGCAGCAAACACCGAATTACTGGTTTTGGCCCATTTTCCCCTATAGGTGTAACTACAGGAAAAAAAAACCTTCTTTGTATGATTAATCATTTAGCTCGATTTCGGTGACTTCAAATGCTTCAAAGCTTATAAATTTGGTCTTTTTGGCTTAGGACATCTTTGGCACGCATAAAAACGAAATAAAAAAGGGGGGTCATGCATACCTTTTTTCTGCAAAATTCACTTTTTTACATGACCCCTCCTTCCGAATTGAAAATTTGCTAATTTTTATACATTTTCAAATCGATCTATTGATTACATAAAAGGCAAAACTATGTTCAAAACTCAATTTCTCCAGACAGCAGGGAATCATACATCGATTTCATGTGCTATTTTTAAATTTTCAATAGTTTTGACCAATGAGGTGACACCTTTTATTCAGCCCGGTTCACCAGTCAAAAGGGAAGGGATTCCCTGCTAAAATGATTTCCTGTAGTTACACCTATAGATTCTTCAAATTCATACTTTCATAATAATTTCAAACCATAAAAATCTGAAATAAAGCATTTTACATCCGCACCAACAGTTTTTGTTATGATTGGACCATGTTCCGAGGAGAAATTGGCCTTTTTGTGAAAGCCCTATTTATACAAAACTTCTTATTTCTGTTGCCTTCATTTCTTTAAGAAACATGTGATTGTATTGAATTAAACTTCATTTCTTTTAAAACAAGGCATAAATTTGATTGAATCAGAGAGAAAGAAACGTTTTCTATCATTATACACGAAGAAAAATCACGAAAGACTCATACTTGTCTTATTCTAGGAGACAAAAGACCATATATGGTAAAATGTTTAGATTCCTGCTAATTTGATGAGAAATCGTTTCAATGGAATGAATTTTAATGAACAAAATACCAAAATGCACTTTTGCAGAGATGAACAAAGATGTTGACCAATAATTAGATCATGTTATAAGCCAATCAAACTCTTATATGGCGTTAAAATGCATACAGAAGTTGCATCCTGATACTTGATTGTACTAGCTCTTTACGTGTTTATCTGTGTTTATCTGCACAGCGGGGCTCTTAATAAGATTAACACTTACAGAAATACCTGCAGAGAAATGAATGGAAGTATGTAAGTCCTCTTCCGAGAAATTGTCTCATTATGATGTTCGATATTTAGCATGTATTGAATGTACATGTTAGAACATTGTTGTTCTTTAATTAGTATGACCGTTTATTTTGATCATTTATCGATAACGTTTCAAAAATGTCACCAAGTTGATACATTATTAGTTTGAGTAACATATATCAACTTTACATTGCAATTCGTGTAATAAACTGCAGCAAACACCGAATTACTGGTTTTGGCCCATTTTCCCCTATAGGTGTAACTACAGGAAAAAAAAACCTTCTTTGTATGATTAATCATTTAGCTCGATTTCGGTGACTTCAAATGCTTCAAAGCTTATAAATTTGGTCTTTTTGGCTTAGGACATCTTTGGCACGCATAAAAACGAAATAAAAAAGGGGGGTCATGCATACCTTTTTTCTGCAAAATTCACTTTTTTACATGACCCCTCCTTCCGAATTGAAAATTTGCTAATTTTTATACATTTTCAAATCGATCTATTGATTACATAAAAGGCAAAACTATGTTCAAAACTCAATTTCTCCAGACAGCAGGGAATCATACATCGATTTCATGTGCTATTTTTAAATTTTCAATAGTTTTGACCAATGAGGTGACACCTTTTATTCAGCCCGGTTCACCAGTCAAAAGGGAAGGGATTCCCTGCTAAAATGATTTCCTGTAGTTACACCTATAGATTCTTCAAATTCATACTTTCATAATAATTTCAAACCATAAAAATCTGAAATAAAGCATTTTACATCCGCACCAACAGTTTTTGTTATGATTGGACCATGTTCCGAGGAGAAATTGGCCTTTTTGTGAAAGCCCTATTTATACAAAACTTCTTATTTCTGTTGCCTTCATTTCTTTAAGAAACATGTGATTGTATTGAATTAAACTTCATTTCTTTTAAAACAAGGCATAAATTTGATTGAATCAGAGAGAAAGAAACGTTTTCTATCATTATACACGAAGAAAAATCACGAAAGACTCATACTTGTCTTATTCTAGGAGACAAAAGACCATATATGGTAAAATGTTTAGATTCCTGCTAATTTGATGAGAAATCGTTTCAATGGAATGAATTTTAATGAACAAAATACCAAAATGCACTTTTGCAGAGATGAACAAAGATGTTGACCAATAATTAGATCATGTTATAAGCCAATCAAACTCTTATATGGCGTTAAAATGCATACAGAAGTTGCATCCTGATACTTGATTGTACTAGCTCTTTACGTGTTTATCTGTGTTTATCTGCACAGCGGGGCTCTTAATAAGATTAACACTTACAGAAATACCTGCAGAGAAATGAATGGAAGTATGTAAGTCCTCTTCCGAGAAATTGTCTCATTATGATGTTCGATATTTAGCATGTATTGAATGTACATGTTAGAACATTGTTGTTCTTTAATTAGTATGACCGTTTATTTTGATCATTTATCGATAACGTTTCAAAAATGTCACCAAGTTGATACATTATTAGTTTGAGTAACATATATCAACTTTACATTGCAATTCGTGTAATAAACTGCAGCAAACACCGAATTACTGGTTTTGGCCCATTTTCCCCTATAGGTGTAACTACAGGAAAAAAAAACCTTCTTTGTATGATTAATCATTTAGCTCGATTTCGGTGACTTCAAATGCTTCAAAGCTTATAAATTTGGTCTTTTTGGCTTAGGACATCTTTGGCACGCATAAAAACGAAATAAAAAAGGGGGGTCATGCATACCTTTTTTCTGCAAAATTCACTTTTTTACATGACCCCTCCTTCCGAATTGAAAATTTGCTAATTTTTATACATTTTCAAATCGATCTATTGATTACATAAAAGGCAAAACTATGTTCAAAACTCAATTTCTCCAGACAGCAGGGAATCATACATCGATTTCATGTGCTATTTTTAAATTTTCAATAGTTTTGACCAATGAGGTGACACCTTTTATTCAGCCCGGTTCACCAGTCAAAAGGGAAGGGATTCCCTGCTAAAATGATTTCCTGTAGTTACACCTATAGATTCTTCAAATTCATACTTTCATAATAATTTCAAACCATAAAAATCTGAAATAAAGCATTTTACATCCGCACCAACAGTTTTTGTTATGATTGGACCATGTTCCGAGGAGAAATTGGCCTTTTTGTGAAAGCCCTATTTATACAAAACTTCTTATTTCTGTTGCCTTCATTTCTTTAAGAAACATGTGATTGTATTGAATTAAACTTCATTTCTTTTAAAACAAGGCATAAATTTGATTGAATCAGAGAGAAAGAAACGTTTTCTATCATTATACACGAAGAAAAATCACGAAAGACTCATACTTGTCTTATTCTAGGAGACAAAAGACCATATATGGTAAAATGTTTAGATTCCTGCTAATTTGATGAGAAATCGTTTCAATGGAATGAATTTTAATGAACAAAATACCAAAATGCACTTTTGCAGAGATGAACAAAGATGTTGACCAATAATTAGATCATGTTATAAGCCAATCAAACTCTTATATGGCGTTAAAATGCATACAGAAGTTGCATCCTGATACTTGATTGTACTAGCTCTTTACGTGTTTATCTGTGTTTATCTGCACAGCGGGGCTCTTAATAAGATTAACACTTACAGAAATACCTGCAGAGAAATGAATGGAAGTATGTAAGTCCTCTTCCGAGAAATTGTCTCATTATGATGTTCGATATTTAGCATGTATTGAATGTACATGTTAGAACATTGTTGTTCTTTAATTAGTATGACCGTTTATTTTGATCATTTATCGATAACGTTTCAAAAATGTCACCAAGTTGATACATTATTAGTTTGAGTAACATATATCAACTTTACATTGCAATTCGTGTAATAAACTGCAGCAAACACCGAATTACTGGTTTTGGCCCATTTTCCCCTATAGGTGTAACTACAGGAAAAAAAAACCTTCTTTGTATGATTAATCATTTAGCTCGATTTCGGTGACTTCAAATGCTTCAAAGCTTATAAATTTGGTCTTTTTGGCTTAGGACATCTTTGGCACGCATAAAAACGAAATAAAAAAGGGGGGTCATGCATACCTTTTTTCTGCAAAATTCACTTTTTTACATGACCCCTCCTTCCGAATTGAAAATTTGCTAATTTTTATACATTTTCAAATCGATCTATTGATTACATAAAAGGCAAAACTATGTTCAAAACTCAATTTCTCCAGACAGCAGGGAATCATACATCGATTTCATGTGCTATTTTTAAATTTTCAATAGTTTTGACCAATGAGGTGACACCTTTTATTCAGCCCGGTTCACCAGTCAAAAGGGAAGGGATTCCCTGCTAAAATGATTTCCTGTAGTTACACCTATAGATTCTTCAAATTCATACTTTCATAATAATTTCAAACCATAAAAATCTGAAATAAAGCATTTTACATCCGCACCAAAAGTTTTTGTTATGATTGGACCATGTTCCGAGGAGAAATTGGCCTTTTTGTGAAAGCCCTATTTATACAAAACTTCTTATTTCTGTTGCCTTCATTTCTTTAAGAAACATGTGATTGTATTGAATTAAACTTCATTTCTTTTAAAACAAGGCATAAATTTGATTGAATCAGAGAGAAAGAAACGTTTTCTATCATTATACACGAAGAAAAATCACGAAAGACTCATACTTGTCTTATTCTAGGAGACAAAAGACCATATATGGTAAAATGTTTAGATTCCTGCTAATTTGATGAGAAATCGTTTCAATGGAATGAATTTTAATGAACAAAATACCAAAATGCACTTTTGCAGAGATGAACAAAGATGTTGACCAATAATTAGATCATGTTATAAGCCAATCAAACTCTTATATGGCGTTAAAATGCATACAGAAGTTGCATCCTGATACTTGATTGTACTAGCTCTTTACGTGTTTATCTGTGTTTATCTGCACAGCGGGGCTCTTAATAAGATTAACACTTACAGAAATACCTGCAGAGAAATGAATGGAAGTATGTAAGTCCTCTTCCGAGAAATTGTCTCATTATGATGTTCGATATTTAGCATGTATTGAATGTACATGTTAGAACATTGTTGTTCTTTAATTAGTATGACCGTTTATTTTGATCATTTATCGATAACGTTTCAAAAATGTCACCAAGTTGATACATTATTAGTTTGAGTAACATATATCAACTTTACATTGCAATTCGTGTAATAAACTGCAGCAAACACCGAATTACTGGTTTTGGCCCATTTTCCCCTATAGGTGTAACTACAGGAAAAAAAAAACCTTCTTTGTATGATTAATCATTTAGCTCGATTTCGGTGACTTCAAATGCTTCAAAGCTTATAAATTTGGTCTTTTTGGCTTAGGACATCTTTGGCACGCATAAAAACGAAATAAAAAAGGGGGGTCATGCATACCTTTTTTCTGCAAAATTCACTTTTTTACATGACCCCTCCTTCCGAATTGAAAATTTGCTAATTTTTATACATTTTCAAATCGATCTATTGATTACATAAAAGGCAAAACTATGTTCAAAACTCAATTTCTCCAGACAGCAGGGAATCATACATCGATTTCATGTGCTATTTTTAAATTTTCAATAGTTTTGACCAATGAGGTGACACCTTTTATTCAGCCCGGTTCACCAGTCAAAAGGGAAGGGATTCCCTGCTAAAATGATTTCCTGTAGTTACACCTATAGATTCTTCAAATTCATACTTTCATAATAATTTCAAACCATAAAAATCTGAAATAAAGCATTTTACATCCGCACCAACAGTTTTTGTTATGATTGGACCATGTTCCGAGGAGAAATTGGCCTTTTTGTGAAAGCCCTATTTATACAAAACTTCTTATTTCTGTTGCCTTCATTTCTTTAAGAAACATGTGATTGTATTGAATTAAACTTCATTTCTTTTAAAACAAGGCATAAATTTGATTGAATCAGAGAGAAAGAAACGTTTTCTATCATTATACACGAAGAAAAATCACAAAAGACTCATACTTGTCTTATTCTAGGAGACAAAAGACCATATATGGTAAAATGTTTAGATTCCTGCTAATTTGATGAGAAATCGTTTCAATGGAATGAATTTTAATGAACAAAATACCAAAATGCACTTTTGCAGAGATGAACAAAGATGTTGACCAATAATTAGATCATGTTATAAGCCAATCAAACTCTTATATGGCGTTAAAATGCATACAGAAGTTGCATCCTGATACTTGATTGTACTAGCTCTTTACGTGTTTATCTGTGTTTATCTGCACAGCGGGGCTCTTAATAAGATTAACACTTACAGAAATACCTGCAGAGAAATGAATGGAAGTATGTAAGTCCTCTTCCGAGAAATTGTCTCATTATGATGTTCGATATTTAGCATGTATTGAATGTACATGTTAGAACATTGTTGTTCTTTAATTAGTATGACCGTTTATTTTGATCATTTATCGATAACGTTTCAAAAATGTCACCAAGTTGATACATTATTAGTTTGAGTAACATATATCAACTTTACATTGCAATTCGTGTAATAAACTGCAGCAAACACCGAATTACTGGTTTTGGCCCATTTTCCCCTATAGGTGTAACTACAGGAAAAAAAAAACCTTCTTTGTATGATTAATCATTTAGCTCGATTTCGGTGACTTCAAATGCTTCAAAGCTTATAAATTTGGTCTTTTTGGCTTAGGACATCTTTGGCACGCATAAAAACGAAATAAAAAAGGGGGGTCATGCATACCTTTTTTCTGCAAAATTCACTTTTTTACATGACCCCTCCTTCCGAATTGAAAATTTGCTAATTTTTATACATTTTCAAATCGATCTATTGATTACATAAAAGGCAAAACTATGTTCAAAACTCAATTTCTCCAGACAGCAGGGAATCATACATCGATTTCATGTGCTATTTTTAAATTTTCAATAGTTTTGACCAATGAGGTGACACCTTTTATTCAGCCCGGTTCACCAGTCAAAAGGGAAGGGATTCCCTGCTAAAATGATTTCCTGTAGTTACACCTATAGATTCTTCAAATTCATACTTTCATAATAATTTCAAACCATAAAAATCTGAAATAAAGCATTTTACATCCGCACCAACAGTTTTTGTTATGATTGGACCATGTTCCGAGGAGAAATTGGCCTTTTTGTGAAAGCCCTATTTATACAAAACTTCTTATTTCTGTTGCCTTCATTTCTTTAAGAAACATGTGATTGTATTGAATTAAACTTCATTTCTTTTAAAACAAGGCATAAATTTGATTGAATCAGAGAGAAAGAAACGTTTTCTATCATTATACACGAAGAAAAATCACGAAAGACTCATACTTGTCTTATTCTAGGAGACAAAAGACCATATATGGTAAAATGTTTAGATTCCTGCTAATTTGATGAGAAATCGTTTCAATGGAATGAATTTTAATGAACAAAATACCAAAATGCACTTTTGCAGAGATGAACAAAGATGTTGACCAATAATTAGATCATGTTATAAGCCAATCAAACTCTTATATGGCGTTAAAATGCATACAGAAGTTGCATCCTGATACTTGATTGTACTAGCTCTTTACGTGTTTATCTGTGTTTATCTGCACAGCGGGGCTCTTAATAAGATTAACACTTACAGAAATACCTGCAGAGAAATGAATGGAAGTATGTAAGTCCTCTTCCGAGAAATTGTCTCATTATGATGTTCGATATTTAGCATGTATTGAATGTACATGTTAGAACATTGTTGTTCTTTAATTAGTATGACCGTTTATTTTGATCATTTATCGATAACGTTTCAAAAATGTCACCAAGTTGATACATTATTAGTTTGAGTAACATATATCAACTTTACATTGCAATTCGTGTAATAAACTGCAGCAAACACCGAATTACTGGTTTTGGCCCATTTTCCCCTATAGGTGTAACTACAGGAAAAAAAAAACCTTCTTTGTATGATTAATCATTTAGCTCGATTTCGGTGACTTCAAATGCTTCAAAGCTTATAAATTTGGTCTTTTTGGCTTAGGACATCTTTGGCACGCATAAAAACGAAATAAAAAAGGGGGGTCATGCATACCTTTTTTCTGCAAAATTCACTTTTTTACATGACCCCTCCTTCCGAATTGAAAATTTGCTAATTTTTATACATTTTCAAATCGATCTATTGATTACATAAAAGGCAAAACTATGTTCAAAACTCAATTTCTCCAGACAGCAGGGAATCATACATCGATTTCATGTGCTATTTTTAAATTTTCAATAGTTTTGACCAATGAGGTGACACCTTTTATTCAGCCCGGTTCACCAGTCAAAAGGGAAGGGATTCCCTGCTAAAATGATTTCCTGTAGTTACACCTATAGATTCTTCAAATTCATACTTTCATAATAATTTCAAACCATAAAAATCTGAAATAAAGCATTTTACATCCGCACCAACAGTTTTTGTTATGATTGGACCATGTTCCGAGGAGAAATTGGCCTTTTTGTGAAAGCCCTATTTATACAAAACTTCTTATTTCTGTTGCCTTCATTTCTTTAAGAAACATGTGATTGTATTGAATTAAACTTCATTTCTTTTAAAACAAGGCATAAATTTGATTGAATCAGAGAGAAAGAAACGTTTTCTATCATTATACACGAAGAAAAATCACGAAAGACTCATACTTGTCTTATTCTAGGAGACAAAAGACCATATATGGTAAAATGTTTAGATTCCTGCTAATTTGATGAGAAATCGTTTCAATGGAATGAATTTTAATGAACAAAATACCAAAATGCACTTTTGCAGAGATGAACAAAGATGTTGACCAATAATTAGATCATGTTATAAGCCAATCAAACTCTTATATGGCGTTAAAATGCATACAGAAGTTGCATCCTGATACTTGATTGTACTAGCTCTTTACGTGTTTATCTGTGTTTATCTGCACAGCGGGGCTCTTAATAAGATTAACACTTACAGAAATACCTGCAGAGAAATGAATGGAAGTATGTAAGTCCTCTTCCGAGAAATTGTCTCATTATGATGTTCGATATTTAGCATGTATTGAATGTACATGTTAGAACATTGTTGTTCTTTAATTAGTATGACCGTTTATTTTGATCATTTATCGATAACGTTTCAAAAATGTCACCAAGTTGATACATTATTAGTTTGAGTAACATATATCAACTTTACATTGCAATTCGTGTAATAAACTGCAGCAAACACCGAATTACTGGTTTTGGCCCATTTTCCCCTATAGGTGTAACTACAGGAAAAAAAAAACCTTCTTTGTATGATTAATCATTTAGCTCGATTTCGGTGACTTCAAATGCTTCAAAGCTTATAAATTTGGTCTTTTTGGCTTAGGACATCTTTGGCACGCATAAAAACGAAATAAAAAAGGGGGGTCATGCATACCTTTTTTCTGCAAAATTCACTTTTTTACATGACCCCTCCTTCCGAATTGAAAATTTGCTAATTTTTATACATTTTCAAATCGATCTATTGATTACATAAAAGGCAAAACTATGTTCAAAACTCAATTTCTCCAGACAGCAGGGAATCATACATCGATTTCATGTGCTATTTTTAAATTTTCAATAGTTTTGACCAATGAGGTGACACCTTTTATTCAGCCCGGTTCACCAGTCAAAAGGGAAGGGATTCCCTGCTAAAATGATTTCCTGTAGTTACACCTATAGATTCTTCAAATTCATACTTTCATAATAATTTCAAACCATAAAAATCTGAAATAAAGCATTTTACATCCGCACCAACAGTTTTTGTTATGATTGGACCATGTTCCGAGGAGAAATTGGCCTTTTTGTGAAAGCCCTATTTATACAAAACTTCTTATTTCTGTTGCCTTCATTTCTTTAAGAAACATGTGATTGTATTGAATTAAACTTCATTTCTTTTAAAACAAGGCATAAATTTGATTGAATCAGAGAGAAAGAAACGTTTTCTATCATTATACACGAAGAAAAATCACGAAAGACTCATACTTGTCTTATTCTAGGAGACAAAAGACCATATATGGTAAAATGTTTAGATTCCTGCTAATTTGATGAGAAATCGTTTCAATGGAATGAATTTTAATGAACAAAATACCAAAATGCACTTTTGCAGAGATGAACAAAGATGTTGACCAATAATTAGATCATGTTATAAGCCAATCAAACTCTTATATGGCGTTAAAATGCATACAGAAGTTGCATCCTGATACTTGATTGTACTAGCTCTTTACGTGTTTATCTGTGTTTATCTGCACAGCGGGGCTCTTAATAAGATTAACACTTACAGAAATACCTGCAGAGAAATGAATGGAAGTATGTAAGTCCTCTTCCGAGAAATTGTCTCATTATGATGTTCGATATTTAGCATGTATTGAATGTACATGTTAGAACATTGTTGTTCTTTAATTAGTATGACCGTTTATTTTGATCATTTATCGATAACGTTTCAAAAATGTCACCAAGTTGATACATTATTAGTTTGAGTAACATATATCAACTTTACATTGCAATTCGTGTAATAAACTGCAGCAAACACCGAATTACTGGTTTTGGCCCATTTTCCCCTATAGGTGTAACTACAGGAAAAAAAAAACCTTCTTTGTATGATTAATCATTTAGCTCGATTTCGGTGACTTCAAATGCTTCAAAGCTTATAAATTTGGTCTTTTTGGCTTAGGACATCTTTGGCACGCATAAAAACGAAATAAAAAAGGGGGGTCATGCATACCTTTTTTCTGCAAAATTCACTTTTTTACATGACCCCTCCTTCCGAATTGAAAATTTGCTAATTTTTATACATTTTCAAATCGATCTATTGATTACATAAAAGGCAAAACTATGTTCAAAACTCAATTTCTCCAGACAGCAGGGAATCATACATCGATTTCATGTGCTATTTTTAAATTTTCAATAGTTTTGACCAATGAGGTGACACCTTTTATTCAGCCCGGTTCACCAGTCAAAAGGGAAGGGATTCCCTGCTAAAATGATTTCCTGTAGTTACACCTATAGATTCTTCAAATTCATACTTTCATAATAATTTCAAACCATAAAAATCTGAAATAAAGCATTTTACATCCGCACCAACAGTTTTTGTTATGATTGGACCATGTTCCGAGGAGAAATTGGCCTTTTTGTGAAAGCCCTATTTATACAAAACTTCTTATTTCTGTTGCCTTCATTTCTTTAAGAAACATGTGATTGTATTGAATTAAACTTCATTTCTTTTAAAACAAGGCATAAATTTGATTGAATCAGAGAGAAAGAAACGTTTTCTATCATTATACACGAAGAAAAATCACGAAAGACTCATACTTGTCTTATTCTAGGAGACAAAAGACCATATATGGTAAAATGTTTAGATTCCTGCTAATTTGATGAGAAATCGTTTCAATGGAATGAATTTTAATGAACAAAATACCAAAATGCACTTTTGCAGAGATGAACAAAGATGTTGACCAATAATTAGATCATGTTATAAGCCAATCAAACTCTTATATGGCGTTAAAATGCATACAGAAGTTGCATCCTGATACTTGATTGTACTAGCTCTTTACGTGTTTATCTGTGTTTATCTGCACAGCGGGGCTCTTAATAAGATTAACACTTACAGAAATACCTGCAGAGAAATGAATGGAAGTATGTAAGTCCTCTTCCGAGAAATTGTCTCATTATGATGTTCGATATTTAGCATGTATTGAATGTACATGTTAGAACATTGTTGTTCTTTAATTAGTATGACCGTTTATTTTGATCATTTATCGATAACGTTTCAAAAATGTCACCAAGTTGATACATTATTAGTTTGAGTAACATATATCAACTTTACATTGCAATTCGTGTAATAAACTGCAGCAAACACCGAATTACTGGTTTTGGCCCATTTTCCCCTATAGGTGTAACTACAGGAAAAAAAAACCTTCTTTGTATGATTAATCATTTAGCTCGATTTCGGTGACTTCAAATGCTTCAAAGCTTATAAATTTGGTCTTTTTGGCTTAGGACATCTTTGGCACGCATAAAAACGAAATAAAAAAGGGGGGTCATGCATACCTTTTTTCTGCAAAATTCACTTTTTTACATGACCCCTCCTTCCGAATTGAAAATTTGCTAATTTTTATACATTTTCAAATCGATCTATTGATTACATAAAAGGCAAAACTATGTTCAAAACTCAATTTCTCCAGACAGCAGGGAATCATACATCGATTTCATGTGCTATTTTTAAATTTTCAATAGTTTTGACCAATGAGGTGACACCTTTTATTCAGCCCGGTTCACCAGTCAAAAGGGAAGGGATTCCCTGCTAAAATGATTTCCTGTAGTTACACCTATAGATTCTTCAAATTCATACTTTCATAATAATTTCAAACCATAAAAATCTGAAATAAAGCATTTTACATCCGCACCAACAGTTTTTGTTATGATTGGACCATGTTCCGAGGAGAAATTGGCCTTTTTGTGAAAGCCCTATTTATACAAAACTTCTTATTTCTGTTGCCTTCATTTCTTTAAGAAACATGTGATTGTATTGAATTAAACTTCATTTCTTTTAAAACAAGGCATAAATTTGATTGAATCAGAGAGAAAGAAACGTTTTCTATCATTATACACGAAGAAAAATCACGAAAGACTCATACTTGTCTTATTCTAGGAGACAAAAGACCATATATGGTAAAATGTTTAGATTCCTGCTAATTTGATGAGAAATCGTTTCAATGGAATGAATTTTAATGAACAAAATACCAAAATGCACTTTTGCAGAGATGAACAAAGATGTTGACCAATAATTAGATCATGTTATAAGCCAATCAAACTCTTATATGGCGTTAAAATGCATACAGAAGTTGCATCCTGATACTTGATTGTACTAGCTCTTTACGTGTTTATCTGTGTTTATCTGCACAGCGGGGCTCTTAATAAGATTAACACTTACAGAAATACCTGCAGAGAAATGAATGGAAGTATGTAAGTCCTCTTCCGAGAAATTGTCTCATTATGATGTTCGATATTTAGCATGTATTGAATGTACATGTTAGAACATTGTTGTTCTTTAATTAGTATGACCGTTTATTTTGATCATTTATCGATAACGTTTCAAAAATGTCACCAAGTTGATACATTATTAGTTTGAGTAACATATATCAACTTTACATTGCAATTCGTGTAATAAACTGCAGCAAACACCGAATTACTGGTTTTGGCCCATTTTCCCCTATAGGTGTAACTACAGGAAAAAAAAAACCTTCTTTGTATGATTAATCATTTAGCTCGATTTCGGTGACTTCAAATGCTTCAAAGCTTATAAATTTGGTCTTTTTGGCTTAGGACATCTTTGGCACGCATAAAAACGAAATAAAAAAGGGGGGTCATGCATACCTTTTTTCTGCAAAATTCACTTTTTTACATGACCCCTCCTTCCGAATTGAAAATTTGCTAATTTTTATACATTTTCAAATCGATCTATTGATTACATAAAAGGCAAAACTATGTTCAAAACTCAATTTCTCCAGACAGCAGGGAATCATACATCGATTTCATGTGCTATTTTTAAATTTTCAATAGTTTTGACCAATGAGGTGACACCTTTTATTCAGCCCGGTTCACCAGTCAAAAGGGAAGGGATTCCCTGCTAAAATGATTTCCTGTAGTTACACCTATAGATTCTTCAAATTCATACTTTCATAATAATTTCAAACCATAAAAATCTGAAATAAAGCATTTTACATCCGCACCAACAGTTTTTGTTATGATTGGACCATGTTCCGAGGAGAAATTGGCCTTTTTGTGAAAGCCCTATTTATACAAAACTTCTTATTTCTGTTGCCTTCATTTCTTTAAGAAACATGTGATTGTATTGAATTAAACTTCATTTCTTTTAAAACAAGGCATAAATTTGATTGAATCAGAGAGAAAGAAACGTTTTCTATCATTATACACGAAGAAAAATCACGAAAGACTCATACTTGTCTTATTCTAGGAGACAAAAGACCATATATGGTAAAATGTTTAGATTCCTGCTAATTTGATGAGAAATCGTTTCAATGGAATGAATTTTAATGAACAAAATACCAAAATGCACTTTTGCAGAGATGAACAAAGATGTTGACCAATAATTAGATCATGTTATAAGCCAATCAAACTCTTATATGGCGTTAAAATGCATACAGAAGTTGCATCCTGATACTTGATTGTACTAGCTCTTTACGTGTTTATCTGTGTTTATCTGCACAGCGGGGCTCTTAATAAGATTAACACTTACAGAAATACCTGCAGAGAAATGAATGGAAGTATGTAAGTCCTCTTCCGAGAAATTGTCTCATTATGATGTTCGATATTTAGCATGTATTGAATGTACATGTTAGAACATTGTTGTTCTTTAATTAGTATGACCGTTTATTTTGATCATTTATCGATAACGTTTCAAAAATGTCACCAAGTTGATACATTATTAGTTTGAGTAACATATATCAACTTTACATTGCAATTCGTGTAATAAACTGCAGCAAACACCGAATTACTGGTTTTGGCCCATTTTCCCCTATAGGTGTAACTACAGGAAAAAAAAAACCTTCTTTGTATGATTAATCATTTAGCTCGATTTCGGTGACTTCAAATGCTTCAAAGCTTATAAATTTGGTCTTTTTGGCTTAGGACATCTTTGGCACGCATAAAAACGAAATAAAAAAGGGGGGTCATGCATACCTTTTTTCTGCAAAATTCACTTTTTTACATGACCCCTCCTTCCGAATTGAAAATTTGCTAATTTTTATACATTTTCAAATCGATCTATTGATTACATAAAAGGCAAAACTATGTTCAAAACTCAATTTCTCCAGACAGCAGGGAATCATACATCGATTTCATGTGCTATTTTTAAATTTTCAATAGTTTTGACCAATGAGGTGACACCTTTTATTCAGCCCGGTTCACCAGTCAAAAGGGAAGGGATTCCCTGCTAAAATGATTTCCTGTAGTTACACCTATAGATTCTTCAAATTCATACTTTCATAATAATTTCAAACCATAAAAATCTGAAATAAAGCATTTTACATCCGCACCAACAGTTTTTGTTATGATTGGACCATGTTCCGAGGAGAAATTGGCCTTTTTGTGAAAGCCCTATTTATACAAAACTTCTTATTTCTGTTGCCTTCATTTCTTTAAGAAACATGTGATTGTATTGAATTAAACTTCATTTCTTTTAAAACAAGGCATAAATTTGATTGAATCAGAGAGAAAGAAACGTTTTCTATCATTATACACGAAGAAAAATCACGAAAGACTCATACTTGTCTTATTCTAGGAGACAAAAGACCATATATGGTAAAATGTTTAGATTCCTGCTAATTTGATGAGAAATCGTTTCAATGGAATGAATTTTAATGAACAAAATACCAAAATGCACTTTTGCAGAGATGAACAAAGATGTTGACCAATAATTAGATCATGTTATAAGCCAATCAAACTCTTATATGGCGTTAAAATGCATACAGAAGTTGCATCCTGATACTTGATTGTACTAGCTCTTTACGTGTTTATCTGTGTTTATCTGCACAGCGGGGCTCTTAATAAGATTAACACTTACAGAAATACCTGCAGAGAAATGAATGGAAGTATGTAAGTCCTCTTCCGAGAAATTGTCTCATTATGATGTTCGATATTTAGCATGTATTGAATGTACATGTTAGAACATTGTTGTTCTTTAATTAGTATGACCGTTTATTTTGATCATTTATCGATAACGTTTCAAAAATGTCACCAAGTTGATACATTATTAGTTTGAGTAACATATATCAACTTTACATTGCAATTCGTGTAATAAACTGCAGCAAACACCGAATTACTGGTTTTGGCCCATTTTCCCCTATAGGTGTAACTACAGGAAAAAAAAAACCTTCTTTGTATGATTAATCATTTAGCTCGATTTCGGTGACTTCAAATGCTTCAAAGCTTATAAATTTGGTCTTTTTGGCTTAGGACATCTTTGGCACGCATAAAAACGAAATAAAAAAGGGGGGTCATGCATACCTTTTTTCTGCAAAATTCACTTTTTTACATGACCCCTCCTTCCGAATTGAAAATTTGCTAATTTTTATACATTTTCAAATCGATCTATTGATTACATAAAAGGCAAAACTATGTTCAAAACTCAATTTCTCCAGACAGCAGGGAATCATACATCGATTTCATGTGCTATTTTTAAATTTTCAATAGTTTTGACCAATGAGGTGACACCTTTTATTCAGCCCGGTTCACCAGTCAAAAGGGAAGGGATTCCCTGCTAAAATGATTTCCTGTAGTTACACCTATAGATTCTTCAAATTCATACTTTCATAATAATTTCAAACCATAAAAATCTGAAATAAAGCATTTTACATCCGCACCAACAGTTTTTGTTATGATTGGACCATGTTCCGAGGAGAAATTGGCCTTTTTGTGAAAGCCCTATTTATACAAAACTTCTTATTTCTGTTGCCTTCATTTCTTTAAGAAACATGTGATTGTATTGAATTAAACTTCATTTCTTTTAAAACAAGGCATAAATTTGATTGAATCAGAGAGAAAGAAACGTTTTCTATCATTATACACGAAGAAAAATCACGAAAGACTCATACTTGTCTTATTCTAGGAGACAAAAGACCATATATGGTAAAATGTTTAGATTCCTGCTAATTTGATGAGAAATCGTTTCAATGGAATGAATTTTAATGAACAAAATACCAAAATGCACTTTTGCAGAGATGAACAAAGATGTTGACCAATAATTAGATCATGTTATAAGCCAATCAAACTCTTATATGGCGTTAAAATGCATACAGAAGTTGCATCCTGATACTTGATTGTACTAGCTCTTTACGTGTTTATCTGTGTTTATCTGCACAGCGGGGCTCTTAATAAGATTAACACTTACAGAAATACCTGCAGAGAAATGAATGGAAGTATGTAAGTCCTCTTCCGAGAAATTGTCTCATTATGATGTTCGATATTTAGCATGTATTGAATGTACATGTTAGAACATTGTTGTTCTTTAATTAGTATGACCGTTTATTTTGATCATTTATCGATAACGTTTCAAAAATGTCACCAAGTTGATACATTATTAGTTTGAGTAACATATATCAACTTTACATTGCAATTCGTGTAATAAACTGCAGCAAACACCGAATTACTGGTTTTGGCCCATTTTCCCCTATAGGTGTAACTACAGGAAAAAAAAAACCTTCTTTGTATGATTAATCATTAAGCTCGATTTCGGTGACTTCAAATGCTTCAAAGCTTATAAATTTGGTCTTTTTGGCTTAGGACATCTTTGGCACGCATAAAAACGAAATAAAAAAGGGGGGTCATGCATACCTTTTTTCTGCAAAATTCACTTTTTTACATGACCCCTCCTTCCGAATTGAAAATTTGCTAATTTTTATACATTTTCAAATCGATCTATTGATTACATAAAAGGCAAAACTATGTTCAAAACTCAATTTCTCCAGACAGCAGGGAATCATACATCGATTTCATGTGCTATTTTTAAATTTTCAATAGTTTTGACCAATGAGGTGACACCTTTTATTCAGCCCGGTTCACCAGTCAAAAGGGAAGGGATTCCCTGCTAAAATGATTTCCTGTAGTTACACCTATAGATTCTTCAAATTCATACTTTCATAATAATTTCAAACCATAAAAATCTGAAATAAAGCATTTTACATCCGCACCAACAGTTTTTGTTATGATTGGACCATGTTCCGAGGAGAAATTGGCCTTTTTGTGAAAGCCCTATTTATACAAAACTTCTTATTTCTGTTGCCTTCATTTCTTTAAGAAACATGTGATTGTATTGAATTAAACTTCATTTCTTTTAAAACAAGGCATAAATTTGATTGAATCAGAGAGAAAGAAACGTTTTCTATCATTATACACGAAGAAAAATCACGAAAGACTCATACTTGTCTTATTCTAGGAGACAAAAGACCATATATGGTAAAATGTTTAGATTCCTGCTAATTTGATGAGAAATCGTTTCAATGGAATGAATTTTAATGAACAAAATACCAAAATGCACTTTTGCAGAGATGAACAAAGATGTTGACCAATAATTAGATCATGTTATAAGCCAATCAAACTCTTATTTGGCGTTAAAATGCATACAGAAGTTGCATCCTGATACTTGATTGTACTAGCTCTTTACGTGTTTATCTGTGTTTATCTGCACAGCGGGGCTCTTAATAAGATTAACACTTACAGAAATACCTGCAGAGAAATGAATGGAAGTATGTAAGTCCTCTTCCGAGAAATTGTCTCATTATGATGTTCGATATTTAGCATGTATTGAATGTACATGTTAGAACATTGTTGTTCTTTAATTAGTATGACCGTTTATTTTGATCATTTATCGATAACGTTTCAAAAATGTCACCAAGTTGATACATTATTAGTTTGAGTAACATATATCAACTTTACATTGCAATTCGTGTAATAAACTGCAGCAAACACCGAATTACTGGTTTTGGCCCATTTTCCCCTATAGGTGTAACTACAGGAAAAAAAAAACCTTCTTTGTATGATTAATCATTAAGCTCGATTTCGGTGACTTCAAATGCTTCAAAGCTTATAAATTTGGTCTTTTTGGCTTAGGACATCTTTGGCACGCATAAAAACGAAATAAAAAAGGGGGGTCATGCATACCTTTTTTCTGCAAAATTCACTTTTTTACATGACCCCTCCTTCCGAATTGAAAATTTGCTAATTTTTATACATTTTCAAATCGATCTATTGATTACATAAAAGGCAAAACTATGTTCAAAACTCAATTTCTCCAGACAGCAGGGAATCATACATCGATTTCATGTGCTATTTTTAAATTTTCAATAGTTTTGACCAATGAGGTGACACCTTTTATTCAGCCCGGTTCACCAGTCAAAAGGGAAGGGATTCCCTGCTAAAATGATTTCCTGTAGTTACACCTATAGATTCTTCAAATTCATACTTTCATAATAATTTCAAACCATAAAAATCTGAAATAAAGCATTTTACATCCGCACCAACAGTTTTTGTTATGATTGGACCATGTTCCGAGGAGAAATTGGCCTTTTTGTGAAAGCCCTATTTATACAAAACTTCTTATTTCTGTTGCCTTCATTTCTTTAAGAAACATGTGATTGTATTGAATTAAACTTCATTTCTTTTAAAACAAGGCATAAATTTGATTGAATCAGAGAGAAAGAAACGTTTTCTATCATTATACACGAAGAAAAATCACGAAAGACTCATACTTGTCTTATTCTAGGAGACAAAAGACCATATATGGTAAAATGTTTAGATTCCTGCTAATTTGATGAGAAATCGTTTCAATGGAATGAATTTTAATGAACAAAATACCAAAATGCACTTTTGCAGAGATGAACAAAGATGTTGACCAATAATTAGATCATGTTATAAGCCAATCAAACTCTTATATGGCGTTAAAATGCATACAGAAGTTGCATCCTGATACTTGATTGTACTAGCTCTTTACGTGTTTATCTGTGTTTATCTGCACAGCGGGGCTCTTAATAAGATTAACACTTACAGAAATACCTGCAGAGAAATGAATGGAAGTATGTAAGTCCTCTTCCGAGAAATTGTCTCATTATGATGTTCGATATTTAGCATGTATTGAATGTACATGTTAGAACATTGTTGTTCTTTAATTAGTATGACCGTTTATTTTGATCATTTATCGATAACGTTTCAAAAATGTCACCAAGTTGATACATTATTAGTTTGAGTAACATATATCAACTTTACATTGCAATTCGTGTAATAAACTGCAGCAAACACCGAATTACTGGTTTTGGCCCATTTTCCCCTATAGGTGTAACTACAGGAAAAAAAAAAACCTTCTTTGTATGATTAATCATTAAGCTCGATTTCGGTGACTTCAAATGCTTCAAAGCTTATAAATTTGGTCTTTTTGGCTTAGGACATCTTTGGCACGCATAAAAACGAAATAAAAAAGGGGGGTCATGCATACCTTTTTTCTGCAAAATTCACTTTTTTACATGACCCCTCCTTCCGAATTGAAAATTTGCTAATTTTTATACATTTTCAAATCGATCTATTGATTACATAAAAGGCAAAACTATGTTCAAAACTCAATTTCTCCAGACAGCAGGGAATCATACATCGATTTCATGTGCTATTTTTAAATTTTCAATAGTTTTGACCAATGAGGTGACACCTTTTATTCAGCCCGGTTCACCAGTCAAAAGGGAAGGGATTCCCTGCTAAAATGATTTCCTGTAGTTACACCTATAGATTCTTCAAATTCATACTTTCATAATAATTTCAAACCATAAAAATCTGAAATAAAGCATTTTACATCCGCACCAACAGTTTTTGTTATGATTGGACCATGTTCCGAGGAGAAATTGGCCTTTTTGTGAAAGCCCTATTTATACAAAACTTCTTATTTCTGTTGCCTTCATTTCTTTAAGAAACATGTGATTGTATTGAATTAAACTTCATTTCTTTTAAAACAAGGCATAAATTTGATTGAATCAGAGAGAAAGAAACGTTTTCTATCATTATACACGAAGAAAAATCACGAAAGACTCATACTTGTCTTATTCTAGGAGACAAAAGACCATATATGGTAAAATGTTTAGATTCCTGCTAATTTGATGAGAAATCGTTTCAATGGAATGAATTTTAATGAACAAAATACCAAAATGCACTTTTGCAGAGATGAACAAAGATGTTGACCAATAATTAGATCATGTTATAAGCCAATCAAACTCTTATATGGCGTTAAAATGCATACAGAAGTTGCATCCTGATACTTGATTGTACTAGCTCTTTACGTGTTTATCTGTGTTTATCTGCACAGCGGGGCTCTTAATAAGATTAACACTTACAGAAATACCTGCAGAGAAATGAATGGAAGTATGTAAGTCCTCTTCCGAGAAATTGTCTCATTATGATGTTCGATATTTAGCATGTATTGAATGTACATGTTAGAACATTGTTGTTCTTTAATTAGTATGACCGTTTATTTTGATCATTTATCGATAACGTTTCAAAAATGTCACCAAGTTGATACATTATTAGTTTGAGTAACATATATCAACTTTACATTGCAATTCGTGTAATAAACTGCAGCAAACACCGAATTACTGGTTTTGGCCCATTTTCCCCTATAGGTGTAACTACAGGAAAAAAAAAACCTTCTTTGTATGATTAATCATTAAGCTCGATTTCGGTGACTTCAAATGCTTCAAAGCTTATAAATTTGGTCTTTTTGGCTTAGGACATCTTTGGCACGCATAAAAACGAAATAAAAAAGGGGGGTCATGCATACCTTTTTTCTGCAAAATTCACTTTTTTACATGACCCCTCCTTCCGAATTGAAAATTTGCTAATTTTTATACATTTTCAAATCGATCTATTGATTACATAAAAGGCAAAACTATGTTCAAAACTCAATTTCTCCAGACAGCAGGGAATCATACATCGATTTCATGTGCTATTTTTAAATTTTCAATAGTTTTGACCAATGAGGTGACACCTTTTATTCAGCCCGGTTCACCAGTCAAAAGGGAAGGGATTCCCTGCT
Source organism: Pinctada fucata (assembly GCA_028142955.1). Lineage (NCBI taxonomy): Eukaryota > Metazoa > Mollusca > Bivalvia > Pterioida > Pteriidae > Pinctada > Pinctada fucata. The sequence continues at coordinate 11,037,278 of AP027112.1, read as the reverse complement.
AAAATGATTTCCTGTAGTTACACCTATAGATTCTTCAAATTCATACTTTCATAATAATTTCAAACCATAAAAATCTGAAATAAAGCATTTTACATCCGCACCAACAGTTTTTGTTATGATTGGACCATGTTCCGAGGAGAAATTGGCCTTTTTGTGAAAGCCCTATTTATACAAAACTTCTTATTTCTGTTGCCTTCATTTCTTTAAGAAACATGTGATTGTATTGAATTAAACTTCATTTCTTTTAAAACAAGGCATAAATTTGATTGAATCAGAGAGAAAGAAACGTTTTCTATCATTATACACGAAGAAAAATCACGAAAGACTCATACTTGTCTTATTCTAGGAGACAAAAGACCATATATGGTAAAATGTTTAGATTCCTGCTAATTTGATGAGAAATCGTTTCAATGGAATGAATTTTAATGAACAAAATACCAAAATGCACTTTTGCAGAGATGAACAAAGATGTTGACCAATAATTAGATCATGTTATAAGCCAATCAAACTCTTATATGGCGTTAAAATGCATACAGAAGTTGCATCCTGATACTTGATTGTACTAGCTCTTTACGTGTTTATCTGTGTTTATCTGCACAGCGGGGCTCTTAATAAGATTAACACTTACAGAAATACCTGCAGAGAAATGAATGGAAGTATGTAAGTCCTCTTCCGAGAAATTGTCTCATTATGATGTTCGATATTTAGCATGTATTGAATGTACATGTTAGAACATTGTTGTTCTTTAATTAGTATGACCGTTTATTTTGATCATTTATCGATAACGTTTCAAAAATGTCACCAAGTTGATACATTATTAGTTTGAGTAACATATATCAACTTTACATTGCAATTCGTGTAATAAACTGCAGCAAACACCGAATTACTGGTTTTGGCCCATTTTCCCCTATAGGTGTAACTACAGGAAAAAAAAAAACCTTCTTTGTATGATTAATCATTAAGCTCGATTTCGGTGACTTCAAATGCTTCAAAGCTTATAAATTTGGTCTTTTTGGCTTAGGACATCTTTGGCACGCATAAAAACGAAATAAAAAAGGGGGGTCATGCATACCTTTTTTCTGCAAAATTCACTTTTTTACATGACCCCTCCTTCCGAATTGAAAATTTGCTAATTTTTATACATTTTCAAATCGATCTATTGATTACATAAAAGGCAAAACTATGTTCAAAACTCAATTTCTCCAGACAGCAGGGAATCATACATCGATTTCATGTGCTATTTTTAAATTTTCAATAGTTTTGACCAATGAGGTGACACCTTTTATTCAGCCCGGTTCACCAGTCAAAAGGGAAGGGATTCCCTGCTAAAATGATTTCCTGTAGTTACACCTATAGATTCTTCAAATTCATACTTTCATAATAATTTCAAACCATAAAAATCTGAAATAAAGCATTTTACATCCGCACCAACAGTTTTTGTTATGATTGGACCATGTTCCGAGGAGAAATTGGCCTTTTTGTGAAAGCCCTATTTATACAAAACTTCTTATTTCTGTTGCCTTCATTTCTTTAAGAAACATGTGATTGTATTGAATTAAACTTCATTTCTTTTAAAACAAGGCATAAATTTGATTGAATCAGAGAGAAAGAAACGTTTTCTATCATTATACACGAAGAAAAATCACGAAAGACTCATACTTGTCTTATTCTAGGAGACAAAAGACCATATATGGTAAAATGTTTAGATTCCTGCTAATTTGATGAGAAATCGTTTCAATGGAATGAATTTTAATGAACAAAATACCAAAATGCACTTTTGCAGAGATGAACAAAGATGTTGACCAATAATTAGATCATGTTATAAGCCAATCAAACTCTTATATGGCGTTAAAATGCATACAGAAGTTGCATCCTGATACTTGATTGTACTAGCTCTTTACGTGTTTATCTGTGTTTATCTGCACAGCGGGGCTCTTAATAAGATTAACACTTACAGAAATACCTGCAGAGAAATGAATGGAAGTATGTAAGTCCTCTTCCGAGAAATTGTCTCATTATGATGTTCGATATTTAGCATGTATTGAATGTACATGTTAGAACATTGTTGTTCTTTAATTAGTATGACCGTTTATTTTGATCATTTATCGATAACGTTTCAAAAATGTCACCAAGTTGATACATTATTAGTTTGAGTAACATATATCAACTTTACATTGCAATTCGTGTAATAAACTGCAGCAAACACCGAATTACTGGTTTTGGCCCATTTTCCCCTATAGGTGTAACTACAGGAAAAAAAAAACCTTCTTTGTATGATTAATCATTAAGCTCGATTTCGGTGACTTCAAATGCTTCAAAGCTTATAAATTTGGTCTTTTTGGCTTAGGACATCTTTGGCACGCATAAAAACGAAATAAAAAAGGGGGGTCATGCATACCTTTTTTCTGCAAAATTCACTTTTTTACATGACCCCTCCTTCCGAATTGAAAATTTGCTAATTTTTATACATTTTCAAATCGATCTATTGATTACATAAAAGGCAAAACTATGTTCAAAACTCAATTTCTCCAGACAGCAGGGAATCATACATCGATTTCATGTGCTATTTTTAAATTTTCAATAGTTTTGACCAATGAGGTGACACCTTTTATTCAGCCCGGTTCACCAGTCAAAAGGGAAGGGATTCCCTGCTAAAATGATTTCCTGTAGTTACACCTATAGATTCTTCAAATTCATACTTTCATAATAATTTCAAACCATAAAAATCTGAAATAAAGCATTTTACATCCGCACCAACAGTTTTTGTTATGATTGGACCATGTTCCGAGGAGAAATTGGCCTTTTTGTGAAAGCCCTATTTATACAAAACTTCTTATTTCTGTTGCCTTCATTTCTTTAAGAAACATGTGATTGTATTGAATTAAACTTCATTTCTTTTAAAACAAGGCATAAATTTGATTGAATCAGAGAGAAAGAAACGTTTTCTATCATTATACACGAAGAAAAATCACGAAAGACTCATACTTGTCTTATTCTAGGAGACAAAAGACCATATATGGTAAAATGTTTAGATTCCTGCTAATTTGATGAGAAATCGTTTCAATGGAATGAATTTTAATGAACAAAATACCAAAATGCACTTTTGCAGAGATGAACAAAGATGTTGACCAATAATTAGATCATGTTATAAGCCAATCAAACTCTTATATGGCGTTAAAATGCATACAGAAGTTGCATCCTGATACTTGATTGTACTAGCTCTTTACGTGTTTATCTGTGTTTATCTGCACAGCGGGGCTCTTAATAAGATTAACACTTACAGAAATACCTGCAGAGAAATGAATGGAAGTATGTAAGTCCTCTTCCGAGAAATTGTCTCATTATGATGTTCGATATTTAGCATGTATTGAATGTACATGTTAGAACATTGTTGTTCTTTAATTAGTATGACCGTTTATTTTGATCATTTATCGATAACGTTTCAAAAATGTCACCAAGTTGATACATTATTAGTTTGAGTAACATATATCAACTTTACATTGCAATTCGTGTAATAAACTGCAGCAAACACCGAATTACTGGTTTTGGCCCATTTTCCCCTATAGGTGTAACTACAGGAAAAAAAAAACCTTCTTTGTATGATTAATCATTAAGCTCGATTTCGGTGACTTCAAATGCTTCAAAGCTTATAAATTTGGTCTTTTTGGCTTAGGACATCTTTGGCACGCATAAAAACGAAATAAAAAAGGGGGGTCATGCATACCTTTTTTCTGCAAAATTCACTTTTTTACATGACCCCTCCTTCCGAATTGAAAATTTGCTAATTTTTATACATTTTCAAATCGATCTATTGATTACATAAAAGGCAAAACTATGTTCAAAACTCAATTTCTCCAGACAGCAGGGAATCATACATCGATTTCATGTGCTATTTTTAAATTTTCAATAGTTTTGACCAATGAGGTGACACCTTTTATTCAGCCCGGTTCACCAGTCAAAAGGGAAGGGATTCCCTGCTAAAATGATTTCCTGTAGTTACACCTATAGATTCTTCAAATTCATACTTTCATAATAATTTCAAACCATAAAAATCTGAAATAAAGCATTTTACATCCGCACCAACAGTTTTTGTTATGATTGGACCATGTTCCGAGGAGAAATTGGCCTTTTTGTGAAAGCCCTATTTATACAAAACTTCTTATTTCTGTTGCCTTCATTTCTTTAAGAAACATGTGATTGTATTGAATTAAACTTCATTTCTTTTAAAACAAGGCATAAATTTGATTGAATCAGAGAGAAAGAAACGTTTTCTATCATTATACACGAAGAAAAATCACGAAAGACTCATACTTGTCTTATTCTAGGAGACAAAAGACCATATATGGTAAAATGTTTAGATTCCTGCTAATTTGATGAGAAATCGTTTCAATGGAATGAATTTTAATGAACAAAATACCAAAATGCACTTTTGCAGAGATGAACAAAGATGTTGACCAATAATTAGATCATGTTATAAGCCAATCAAACTCTTATATGGCGTTAAAATGCATACAGAAGTTGCATCCTGATACTTGATTGTACTAGCTCTTTACGTGTTTATCTGTGTTTATCTGCACAGCGGGGCTCTTAATAAGATTAACACTTACAGAAATACCTGCAGAGAAATGAATGGAAGTATGTAAGTCCTCTTCCGAGAAATTGTCTCATTATGATGTTCGATATTTAGCATGTATTGAATGTACATGTTAGAACATTGTTGTTCTTTAATTAGTATGACCGTTTATTTTGATCATTTATCGATAACGTTTCAAAAATGTCACCAAGTTGATACATTATTAGTTTGAGTAACATATATCAACTTTACATTGCAATTCGTGTAATAAACTGCAGCAAACACCGAATTACTGGTTTTGGCCCATTTTCCCCTATAGGTGTAACTACAGGAAAAAAAAAAAAACCTTCTTTGTATGATTAATCATTAAGCTCGATTTCGGTGACTTCAAATGCTTCAAAGCTTATAAATTTGGTCTTTTTGGCTTAGGACATCTTTGGCACGCATAAAAACGAAATAAAAAAGGGGGGTCATGCATACCTTTTTTCTGCAAAATTCACTTTTTTACATGACCCCTCCTTCCGAATTGAAAATTTGCTAATTTTTATACATTTTCAAATCGATCTATTGATTACATAAAAGGCAAAACTATGTTCAAAACTCAATTTCTCCAGACAGCAGGGAATCATACATCGATTTCATGTGCTATTTTTAAATTTTCAATAGTTTTGACCAATGAGGTGACACCTTTTATTCAGCCCGGTTCACCAGTCAAAAGGGAAGGGATTCCCTGCTAAAATGATTTCCTGTAGTTACACCTATAGATTCTTCAAATTCATACTTTCATAATAATTTCAAACCATAAAAATCTGAAATAAAGCATTTTACATCCGCACCAACAGTTTTTGTTATGATTGGACCATGTTCCGAGGAGAAATTGGCCTTTTTGTGAAAGCCCTATTTATACAAAACTTCTTATTTCTGTTGCCTTCATTTCTTTAAGAAACATGTGATTGTATTGAATTAAACTTCATTTCTTTTAAAACAAGGCATAAATTTGATTGAATCAGAGAGAAAGAAACGTTTTCTATCATTATACACGAAGAAAAATCACGAAAGACTCATACTTGTCTTATTCTAGGAGACAAAAGACCATATATGGTAAAATGTTTAGATTCCTGCTAATTTGATGAGAAATCGTTTCAATGGAATGAATTTTAATGAACAAAATACCAAAATGCACTTTTGCAGAGATGAACAAAGATGTTGACCAATAATTAGATCATGTTATAAGCCAATCAAACTCTTATATGGCGTTAAAATGCATACAGAAGTTGCATCCTGATACTTGATTGTACTAGCTCTTTACGTGTTTATCTGTGTTTATCTGCACAGCGGGGCTCTTAATAAGATTAACACTTACAGAAATACCTGCAGAGAAATGAATGGAAGTATGTAAGTCCTCTTCCGAGAAATTGTCTCATTATGATGTTCGATATTTAGCATGTATTGAATGTACATGTTAGAACATTGTTGTTCTTTAATTAGTATGACCGTTTATTTTGATCATTTATCGATAACGTTTCAAAAATGTCACCAAGTTGATACATTATTAGTTTGAGTAACATATATCAACTTTACATTGCAATTCGTGTAATAAACTGCAGCAAACACCGAATTACTGGTTTTGGCCCATTTTCCCCTATAGGTGTAACTACAGGAAAAAAAAAACCTTCTTTGTATGATTAATCATTAAGCTCGATTTCGGTGACTTCAAATGCTTCAAAGCTTATAAATTTGGTCTTTTTGGCTTAGGACATCTTTGGCACGCATAAAAACGAAATAAAAAAGGGGGGTCATGCATACCTTTTTTCTGCAAAATTCACTTTTTTACATGACCCCTCCTTCCGAATTGAAAATTTGCTAATTTTTATACATTTTCAAATCGATCTATTGATTACATAAAAGGCAAAACTATGTTCAAAACTCAATTTCTCCAGACAGCAGGGAATCATACATCGATTTCATGTGCTATTTTTAAATTTTCAATAGTTTTGACCAATGAGGTGACACCTTTTATTCAGCCCGGTTCACCAGTCAAAAGGGAAGGGATTCCCTGCTAAAATGATTTCCTGTAGTTACACCTATAGATTCTTCAAATTCATACTTTCATAATAATTTCAAACCATAAAAATCTGAAATAAAGCATTTTACATCCGCACCAACAGTTTTTGTTATGATTGGACCATGTTCCGAGGAGAAATTGGCCTTTTTGTGAAAGCCCTATTTATACAAAACTTCTTATTTCTGTTGCCTTCATTTCTTTAAGAAACATGTGATTGTATTGAATTAAACTTCATTTCTTTTAAAACAAGGCATAAATTTGATTGAATCAGAGAGAAAGAAACGTTTTCTATCATTATACACGAAGAAAAATCACGAAAGACTCATACTTGTCTTATTCTAGGAGACAAAAGACCATATATGGTAAAATGTTTAGATTCCTGCTAATTTGATGAGAAATCGTTTCAATGGAATGAATTTTAATGAACAAAATACCAAAATGCACTTTTGCAGAGATGAACAAAGATGTTGACCAATAATTAGATCATGTTATAAGCCAATCAAACTCTTATATGGCGTTAAAATGCATACAGAAGTTGCATCCTGATACTTGATTGTACTAGCTCTTTACGTGTTTATCTGTGTTTATCTGCACAGCGGGGCTCTTAATAAGATTAACACTTACAGAAATACCTGCAGAGAAATGAATGGAAGTATGTAAGTCCTCTTCCGAGAAATTGTCTCATTATGATGTTCGATATTTAGCATGTATTGAATGTACATGTTAGAACATTGTTGTTCTTTAATTAGTATGACCGTTTATTTTGATCATTTATCGATAACGTTTCAAAAATGTCACCAAGTTGATACATTATTAGTTTGAGTAACATATATCAACTTTACATTGCAATTCGTGTAATAAACTGCAGCAAACACCGAATTACTGGTTTTGGCCCATTTTCCCCTATAGGTGTAACTACAGGAAAAAAAAAAACCTTCTTTGTATGATTAATCATTAAGCTCGATTTCGGTGACTTCAAATGCTTCAAAGCTTATAAATTTGGTCTTTTTGGCTTAGGACATCTTTGGCACGCATAAAAACGAAATAAAAAAGGGGGGTCATGCATACCTTTTTTCTGCAAAATTCACTTTTTTACATGACCCCTCCTTCCGAATTGAAAATTTGCTAATTTTTATACATTTTCAAATCGATCTATTGATTACATAAAAGGCAAAACTATGTTCAAAACTCAATTTCTCCAGACAGCAGGGAATCATACATCGATTTCATGTGCTATTTTTAAATTTTCAATAGTTTTGACCAATGAGGTGACACCTTTTATTCAGCCCGGTTCACCAGTCAAAAGGGAAGGGATTCCCTGCTAAAATGATTTCCTGTAGTTACACCTATAGATTCTTCAAATTCATACTTTCATAATAATTTCAAACCATAAAAATCTGAAATAAAGCATTTTACATCCGCACCAACAGTTTTTGTTATGATTGGACCATGTTCCGAGGAGAAATTGGCCTTTTTGTGAAAGCCCTATTTATACAAAACTTCTTATTTCTGTTGCCTTCATTTCTTTAAGAAACATGTGATTGTATTGAATTAAACTTCATTTCTTTTAAAACAAGGCATAAATTTGATTGAATCAGAGAGAAAGAAACGTTTTCTATCATTATACACGAAGAAAAATCACGAAAGACTCATACTTGTCTTATTCTAGGAGACAAAAGACCATATATGGTAAAATGTTTAGATTCCTGCTAATTTGATGAGAAATCGTTTCAATGGAATGAATTTTAATGAACAAAATACCAAAATGCACTTTTGCAGAGATGAACAAAGATGTTGACCAATAATTAGATCATGTTATAAGCCAATCAAACTCTTATATGGCGTTAAAATGCATACAGAAGTTGCATCCTGATACTTGATTGTACTAGCTCTTTACGTGTTTATCTGTGTTTATCTGCACAGCGGGGCTCTTAATAAGATTAACACTTACAGAAATACCTGCAGAGAAATGAATGGAAGTATGTAAGTCCTCTTCCGAGAAATTGTCTCATTATGATGTTCGATATTTAGCATGTATTGAATGTACATGTTAGAACATTGTTGTTCTTTAATTAGTATGACCGTTTATTTTGATCATTTATCGATAACGTTTCAAAAATGTCACCAAGTTGATACATTATTAGTTTGAGTAACATATATCAACTTTACATTGCAATTCGTGTAATAAACTGCAGCAAACACCGAATTACTGGTTTTGGCCCATTTTCCCCTATAGGTGTAACTACAGGAAAAAAAAAACCTTCTTTGTATGATTAATCATTAAGCTCGATTTCGGTGACTTCAAATGCTTCAAAGCTTATAAATTTGGTCTTTTTGGCTTAGGACATCTTTGGCACGCATAAAAACGAAATAAAAAAGGGGGGTCATGCATACCTTTTTTCTGCAAAATTCACTTTTTTACATGACCCCTCCTTCCGAATTGAAAATTTGCTAATTTTTATACATTTTCAAATCGATCTATTGATTACATAAAAGGCAAAACTATGTTCAAAACTCAATTTCTCCAGACAGCAGGGAATCATACATCGATTTCATGTGCTATTTTTAAATTTTCAATAGTTTTGACCAATGAGGTGACACCTTTTATTCAGCCCGGTTCACCAGTCAAAAGGGAAGGGATTCCCTGCTAAAATGATTTCCTGTAGTTACACCTATAGATTCTTCAAATTCATACTTTCATAATAATTTCAAACCATAAAAATCTGAAATAAAGCATTTTACATCCGCACCAACAGTTTTTGTTATGATTGGACCATGTTCCGAGGAGAAATTGGCCTTTTTGTGAAAGCCCTATTTATACAAAACTTCTTATTTCTGTTGCCTTCATTTCTTTAAGAAACATGTGATTGTATTGAATTAAACTTCATTTCTTTTAAAACAAGGCATAAATTTGATTGAATCAGAGAGAAAGAAACGTTTTCTATCATTATACACGAAGAAAAATCACGAAAGACTCATACTTGTCTTATTCTAGGAGACAAAAGACCATATATGGTAAAATGTTTAGATTCCTGCTAATTTGATGAGAAATCGTTTCAATGGAATGAATTTTAATGAACAAAATACCAAAATGCACTTTTGCAGAGATGAACAAAGATGTTGACCAATAATTAGATCATGTTATAAGCCAATCAAACTCTTATATGGCGTTAAAATGCATACAGAAGTTGCATCCTGATACTTGATTGTACTAGCTCTTTACGTGTTTATCTGTGTTTATCTGCACAGCGGGGCTCTTAATAAGATTAACACTTACAGAAATACCTGCAGAGAAATGAATGGAAGTATGTAAGTCCTCTTCCGAGAAATTGTCTCATTATGATGTTCGATATTTAGCATGTATTGAATGTACATGTTAGAACATTGTTGTTCTTTAATTAGTATGACCGTTTATTTTGATCATTTATCGATAACGTTTCAAAAATGTCACCAAGTTGATACATTATTAGTTTGAGTAACATATATCAACTTTACATTGCAATTCGTGTAATAAACTGCAGCAAACACCGAATTACTGGTTTTGGCCCATTTTCCCCTATAGGTGTAACTACAGGAAAAAAAAAAACCTTCTTTGTATGATTAATCATTAAGCTCGATTTCGGTGACTTCAAATGCTTCAAAGCTTATAAATTTGGTCTTTTTGGCTTAGGACATCTTTGGCACGCATAAAAACGAAATAAAAAAGGGGGGTCATGCATACCTTTTTTCTGCAAAATTCACTTTTTTACATGACCCCTCCTTCCGAATTGAAAATTTGCTAATTTTTATACATTTTCAAATCGATCTATTGATTACATAAAAGGCAAAACTATGTTCAAAACTCAATTTCTCCAGACAGCAGGGAATCATACATCGATTTCATGTGCTATTTTTAAATTTTCAATAGTTTTGACCAATGAGGTGACACCTTTTATTCCAGTCAAAAGGGAAGGGATTCCCTGCTAAAATGATTTCCTGTAGTTACACCTGTACTAGCACATGTGTATACGCATGTGATTACCGTTTCAAGAATAAAACAATCAATATCTATAACATAGTTTTTTATTTATTGAGCAAAAAATAAATAAATAAATAAATAAATAAATGAAATAAATAAATAAAGGGGGCACCATTTCTAAACATGCTCATGGCTGGCGATCACCTGTAGATTCAGGACAGAAGTTTGAAATAATTCATATTCTGATTAAAAAAAATAATCGTGCCAGCCAATATTTTTGATAGATTCTTAATCTACATATGGGTTTATGGATCTAGCACTTGCCGAATATTAGATCGTGGTTTGCGGGGGTACCCCCCCCCCCCCCCACACACACACACAAACGCACATTTGTCCGTTTTGAGTCGTTGAGAGAGAGAGATCATCCAATCTTTTCTATCATCAATTGCCTCTCATGAAAACGTATTTCAAAAATGTTTTCAGATCAGTATAAATTTATTGCTTCGTTCTTTAATTATTATGTTATTCCATTAAAAACCGCTAACTGTGACCATAACTTAATGATTTAGAAAAAAAAAAGAATAATGTCGAATCGTTTTTCGTTGTTAATCCCTAAAATTGTGACCATATATATATTGATAGAATGAAATTTGATCTTTATTTTAATTAAAATAGATTCCGTGACATCGACTTGGAGCCTCAGAATAATACTGATTAAAATTTACTGAGTGTTTTACCCACTGGGGAGCTCGTGAAATAAGGTCTACCCTTTATCCCTTGCAGGGAATGCAGGTGAATTTTGAAATAATTATTTATGAAGATGAAAATATATGTAAAAATAAATTAATAACATTTTGTTTTTGTCATTATAACCCTCACCCCCTTCCTACGCTTCTCCGAAAGATTGTTTTCAATGTTCACTGTGATCCGCCCTCCCTATTTTAGATTCAATCCGTCTATGCCAAAGATATCTCCATCTGTCATTTGTCATTTAAGTGAATGTATATGACAATATGAATATAGGTAATACTATGTTGTTCACTAAGCTCAATAAAAGGATGGGCAGGGGGCCTCCCGGTCTGAAACTCCAGTCGCACGCATTCCAAGTTAACCCCCCCCCCCCCTTCTGCGTTTGAAACAGGTCAGGCTGTATATTCAACCATAGTTTCAAATCACGCGTGTTTAGAACAAATAGTAAAATAGGACAGACAGAAAATATGATGTGACATCATGTGTGAAATCGTCCATCTCAAGACCCTTTCCCCATCCCTTCCCCCCCCCCCCCCCCCCCCCCCGTTTTTTTCTCACGGACAGATGCTTGGTCGCATGAAAATTACTAACATTAAACATTTGCATATTTTAAATACTCGACATGATCAAGAAATTATCAAAAGATGTGAAACTGAGCAAATTAAATGCGAACTCAGCTTCAATACCTCAACGGTACATTGCATTGTTTACACTACTTTCGTCTTTCATGTACAACTTTCTACGTCATAAGTCTCTCCATCATATTTACCGGAAGTGATCATTTATAGAATCAGGGTTTCTGTAAATGGCTAAAAATAGCAACTTTAAAACTGATTTACGTATATGTGCGGTAAGAGCTGAAAACTATTTTTGGCATATTATGGTTTATTTTTAGGGAAAGTTTTAGGTAAAAGTATTATCTCATATGTTCTAATATCACTTTAAGAATATGAGAAAAAGAGGAAAAATCGCCTCGAACGAATATTTGAAGACAAGATCAGCATGTAACATTGTCTTAATCAAAGAGTTCTACATTTGTAACTAGTGACGAGAGGGTTTCTTGAAAGAGTCAAAGTTGACGATTTAAAAAAGTAAATGTCAAATGCAATTAATGTATTTAAGGTGAATAAAGTGGAGGGGATAGAAAACCACGCTATTACACCGTAATGAGATCATAAAACTGGGGGGGGGGGGGGGGGGAATCTTATCCTTTTTCAAACGAAATGTGCCCCCCCCCCCCAGTATTTGTTCTCATTTTTATGCCCCCGGAATCAAAGATTCGGGGGCATATAGTTTTTGGCCTGTCCGTCTGTTTGTCTGTCTGTTTGTCCGAAAAATTTTAACATTGGGCATAACTTTTGAATGGTAAGTGATAGGGCTTTCATATTTCATATGTGTATTCCTTGTGACAAGACCTTTCCATTGATACCAAAATTTTTGACCTCGTGACCTTGACCTTTGACCTTTTAACCCAGTGACCTCACATACATGTACTTAACAGAAAATAGTGTTCATACTAACAAAGATGCCACCGGGGGCATTCGTGTTTCACAAACACAGGCTTTATTCTGATAAAGTTTTCAAATACACTTAACGGAACAGTTCCGTTTCCTCTGTACTAGACTCCTCCTTGCTAAATAATATTTTTTCCGCCTATGACGAGGTTATTCATCCCATTCACTCTCCTTTAATCCTTTAAAATGCAATTGTGCTATATACCGTATATATTATGTTTTAATCGTCAACTTTAACCCTTTAAAAAACCCTCCAGCCACAAGAACTAATGGTTGAAGGCAATGATATATGCAGACATTGACATTTGTGCTAGTTCTCTGCATTTACATCAATTTTTCTCAAGTTCTTTGAGATTTATGTTTTGTTTCATTTCGTTTCGATCTGTTTCATTTCGATCTGTTTCGTTTCGTTTCGATCTGTTTCGTTTCGTTTCAATTTGTTTCGTTTCGTTTCTATTTGTTTCGTTTCGTTTCGTTTTTGTTTCGTTTCGCACTTTTCAGGGACCCCTTCTTTCAAACAATACATGTACACATGAAATATGAAAGCATGTAACTTACCATTAAAAAAGTATTATCCATTTAAGGTGAATCACAAGGGATACACATGTAAAATATGAAATAAATACAATGTTATTTGTACTTCTATTATTACATTTATAAAATTATTGTAACATGTATATTAGTATACATGTATATGTACAACTTACTCTTCAGTGATATATCAGCATGTTTACTGCAAGAGGCTAGCTGTGATACATTTCATCTGTCCATCTCACAATTCTTCTATTGATTATGAATTCCTCTACATTATAACACAGATTCTCATTTCATACTGGATCACAGTTTCACAAGGAATATGTTGTCGATGTACACATTGAATATGTTTTTTGTGTAGAAATATGCACTTGAACAATTTTCTTCATTCTCCTTTCACAAGTGAATTATTTTCACACCATGGTGGCCAACATCATATACGGTAGTACAATTGCAAAATCATATTCCACAGTATTTCTTCAACTTTACAAGTACGGTACTAGTAGCACTACAAGCATTCCACTATTCTGATGCACTTTCTTTCATTGGATCTGATGCACACATGCACATGAAGACTTTTCTCTGAGTATATTCCTTCTTTTGTCTGGCAGTTATGGTTATGTTACTGTAAAGAATAAATAAAATATTAAATTGATTTGAAATTCATCCCCTTTAAATAATTTTAAAACCATTCAAATACTTTTTCACCAACACTACAGCACTAGGCTACAGAACTGATATTTGATACTGATTATAACTAACATTGACATCAAATTTATTCAAATTCATGATGTGTTCTTAAATTTAGAAGTTCATGAAGATGTAATGAAAGACAGAAATGGCTTTAAAGAACAAATATTTGTGAGGTATTCGCTTACACTTAGAAATAATCATGAAACTCATTCACACGAAAACATGGAGCACTCCCTGGTCGAGTATTTCTGATAAGTAGAAGAACTTAAAATCCCATCATATGTGTTCCACGTGATACATAAATCAATTTAATAACATACCTTAAGATGAGCCATGTGTCTGTATTCTTGAACAGTTGGTTTACTTGCATGAAAGAAGCATTTGTACGTGTTCAAATTTCGAACGGAGTCCACGAGAGAACATTTTAGACGAGACTACTATAAAATTAGAATAGGAACGGATTTTCTTTTCCGTCGTGTGTAAGGTAAAATCTTGACTCGAGATTCTTCCGATTGTATGCATATAATTTGCATAATAAGGTTCGGAGCCGTGATAATAACGGTTTCAAACCACACATGATAAAGACATTCAACATAACATAGCTTTAGATGCAAAAGCGATGTATTAAATATCATCGCTTTGGTGAAAACGGTAATGTTCACGGGAAGGTGAGCGCAGACATGTATGCGCGCAAATTATTTGCTATAAGAAAAATATTATACATCCCATTTGTTTCAAGACGACTCTCTTGTGGTCTAAGCATAACCTAGGCATGGATAATTTTACCTGTTAATGTCTTAAAACTTGTTAATCCATGTACATTGTTTTAGACCCAGTTCTAAACATAAATGACTGCCATTTTACCGGATGTACAATATCTAGTCAATTCGACCTAAGCATACTTCAATGGGAAAGCACCTCTCTTTTGTAGGAGCACTCACCCCAAGGGATCAAGGTCGAAACAAGGCAACGTATACAAATCATTCATTTAACTGTTCCAAGTTCTTTCTTTTTCATTTTTCAGGTTTATAATGCCAGTACATGCGATATATATATGATCCCATAGGGTGAGAGCACCAACAAAGGAGAGGTTTATACAGATTGAAATGTGCAACGGTCGAATTGATCGGTCTTGCACATCCGGAAAAAATGGCAGACATTTCTGTTTAGAACTGAGACAAAAACAAATGTTCGTGGATTTACAAGTTTTAAAACAGTAACAGTTAAAATTATCCATGCCTAGGTAAAGTTTAGTAAATTGATGAGCTGATTTGAAGAATGCAGGGCACAATATTCCTCAAAAAATAAACTTTCAACCAAACGAACCTGTTGCACTAACGCTCTGTATATTACATACAGTAGCGTATATCTAGCGCTAAACATAACATCGCTTTTCAACAACATAATGACATTTTCCAGGCGCGTAGCTGGCCCTGCTTGGAAGTGCAAGCCCGATATGGCAAGTGGTCTGGGGGCCCGACGGAGAACGATTTCAGCAAATTGAGTGGCTAAAAATACATTTTAAATGCACATTTTCAAACAAATTTTCTCAATAACTGTACTATCAAAAGCCACAAATTTTCAATAAAATCGGACCACTGGAACTCGTTTATCAGCTAGTATAAGGCACCGTGGTCCATTTGATATTCTTGGGGTTAGGGCCTTTGGTTTTTTTTGTCGAAGCAAGATTATTTTTCTCGCCCCAGAGTGGAGCAAAATTATTTTTTCTTGCAAAGTTGGAGCAAGAATTTTTTTCAGATTTCAATTGGTAAATTGGTGAAAAACTGAAGTTCTCCTTCAAAAGCTTGCATATAAAATTATAATCTATGGTGACACATGCATCTATTAAAAGAAGCACCTTTAAGGAAACCCTTTTTTCATTAACATGCATTCTTTTGATATTTTCAAATAAATAAATGAAATATGATATTTGGCCTAAAAGAAATAATGTTTAGATAGATAAATATGGCAAGCTATTTTTCAAATATATTTTCATCTATTTATTATTTATTTATTTTTTGTTTAATTTCATATTTTTATCACCGAATAATGCGCAAGCCCGGGCTTATTGGCTTACATGGCAGCTACGCGCCTGTTTTCACACGACATAATAAAGACCATCAAGAAAACAACATAATTACGGAGAACTCAATACAGCTACGCATTACACCAGTGGCGGATTCAGGCAAGGGGGGGGGGGGGTCCCAAAGTATTATTATACTAGTATACATAAGCTCTACACTTTTGGAAATATTTTTGGCTCCCTTCCCTAGCTCGCCGTAATACGAGCTATACTCTTTCACATACAGCAGAGGCTGATCTAGCCAGGTCAGGCATGTCGAAAGGGAGGGGGGGGGGGTTGCACTTGAATACCTAACCAACGTGAAAAGGAGCATGTAAAGAGATTTATATATGTAGCATCTCCTTTGTCTGTCCATAGGGTATGATATACTATAGATCGTCTTATAGGGATGATAAGGAGGGGTATTTTCCAGAGGAAATATTATTTAGGAGAAGTAATATTCTATTTATTTTTTCGAATATTTATTTAAATTAATTTTCGATGTAATATTTGAAGACAGAACTGTTGTTCATCAATGCAATTCTTATTAGTCCGTGGATATAAGATAAAATATACTTATCTACTCCCAAAATTTTAAGCTAGCCGATCTACGCATTTGCATACATGCAATCGCCCTGCAGTCTTCACCTACTTATGTATACGCCATTTAAGGGGTAACGAGTGTCTGCTCGTATAAATGACAGAAGAAATAAAAAATCTGAATAGAATTTTTACAGTTTACTGAAATTTGAAGTATGATACACCTTTCCATCAATAATAGAAAGAGTTCCGATAATTGTTAAATTTTACTCGAACTTTAATAACAGGAAAATGGTCAAACACGGATTGAAACGAAAAAATTGACCATGCGAGTTAGCTCGCTTACCAGCCACTCGTTACCCCTTAATTTATTTTTGTTTGTTTGTGTAGTGTTTTGTTTTTCTCTTTGTTTGTTTCAAAGTTTGTCTGCTTTCCTGTGTGTTTTTTTTTAAGCTGGACTTCTCTGAAATCCAAGAAACTGAAGGAAAACTATTAGAAAGCTAAATTACATGCGGGAGAAAAGGGAGGAGCGGACAGGATGAAAGAATGGGGGGGGGGGGGGGGGGGGGGGCAGGGTAAACGAGATGGGGAGGGGGAAAGGGGATTAGAGTGGGGAGGAGGATCAGTAGATACTGAGAGGTACAGCAAGGGCGGGGTGAGGAAGGGGCGGCCGGGGTTGGGACATGCAGATATGTCCCTCCGCGCGTCAATATGTAATTCATATCTCGGGGGGGGGGGGGGGGGGGGGGGGGGGGGGGTTGGGGTATTTATTTTTTAGCTCACCTGAGCGAAGCTTTAAGTGAGATGTAGTCATAGCGTGCAGGCCGTCCGTCCATCCGGCTTAAACGTTTTTACATATTCGACTTCTCCTCTGCAACCGCTGCACAGAATTTCACCAAATCTTAGGGAGAAACCATTTGATTTTTATTGGGGGGGGGGGGGGAGACTTTGCAAAAAAAAAAAAAATCCGGATGGGGATTTGAGGGAAAAAAATATTCCCTAAAGCAGGGGCGTTGTGAGGAAGGGATGGCCGGGGTTGGGACATGCAGATATGTCTTCTCCTCTCGAAGGGCCGGGAATTTTTTTTTCCGGATCATAAAATTGGGTCCGACTCCCACCCCGTTCAGACATTTCCACATGCCCGGTAAAAATTTTTGTTTTTATAAACTAGATACAAATAAAAATGAAACATTCATTAGCACCATATATCCCTTTGCGTTATCTGCTAAAAAGAGATCCATGCCTTAGTATACTCTTCCTTGGCACCTGATCTCACTTCGTGTTTGATATGTACATTGTAATATGGTTGAAAAATCACGCTATATAATTTATACTTTTCAAAGTGTCGTCATTTTTCAACATTGGAAAAATGAAAAATAAAAAATCCGGCACAAAGGCTGGCGCACAAATTTTCAGGCTGTTGGAATTGTTGTAAAAAATTTCCGTGTGGCAAAAGTCCCCCCCCCCCCTTAATCAAATGGTTGCTCTCTTACATAGTTTTTCTACCAATTTTGTGTTGTGCCGATCAGTCAACAAATATGGCCACCGAGGGCTTGCTCTGAATGACTGAAGTATTTTCGACTTCTTGTGCACAGAATTTCACGATAAGGTCCTCTACCAATTTTGTTTGTTTGTTTTTGTCTTTTTGTTTTTTGCTTTTTATTGGGAGGGGGGGGGGGAGTGCCGATCAGTCAACAAATATGGCCGCCGAGGGTTCTTATTGGCTGACACATTTTCGACTTCTCTGCAACCGTTACACAGAATTTCACGAAACCTTACAGGAAGCAAGTACTCAAGGTACTCTACCAATGTTTTTTTTTTTGCCGATCAGTCAACAAATATGGCCGCTGTGAACTCTGATTGGCTGACTCATTTTCGTCTTCTCTGCACAAAAATCTAATAGGTAGCAGGCGCTCAAGTTGCTCAACATCTCTGAAACTAATGCACAGAATTTCACAAAACCCAAGTATTCGAGGGCCTCCACCGCATCGGCCACTTTCATTTTTCTGTCTGCTACTCAGATGATCGATGTGACCTTTTTGGTCCTCTCGTTTTTAGCTAGTTTTAAACATTGGTCTCAGAGGCTGTATGATGTTTACAATCCCCCCCCCCCTTCCTTCCTTTTTGTCTGACCGACCCCAAACATTTCACAGTAAAAGTTAATAGAGAGATAAAAAAGGAAGACCTTCTCTACTAATATAATGAGAATAAAAAAGAAAGGGGTGAAAAGAGTAAAAGTATTCAACAGAAATCGTATTCGTAGGATTTATTTAGTCTTTTAAATAATTTAAAGTAATTTCTAAATATTTCCAGACAAAGTTCTCATATATCTGTTATAATACCATAAAATTTAGACATAATAAAACCCTTTATTCTAAGAACTTCCCGACAATCAAATAGTAATTGCATTTCATGGGTGGATCGAGGAATTTTTTTCAGGGGGGGGGGGTATCCTAAAGTCCGAATTTTTTGAAGAGCAAAAAAAAAAAAAAGAAAAAAAAAATGAAAAAAAAAAAAAAAAAACAAACTCAAACTCAAGAAAATAAAGTTATTGATTGATGATTGTCTTTTCTGTCCCTGATTATTAATAAAGCAGGTGACTGGAGAGCAATAGCGAGCAAACAGCTTAAAATTTTGAATTTTCACATCAGAGTTGTTGATTGTCAGTTCTTATATGTAAATACAACAAATGGCTAGCGAAAGCGTGCCAGCGAATTTTTTTTCCAAGAATAAAATCCACTATTCGTGTCTTTTTCAGTTTCTTTTCGTTTCCTTAGTGCCCTGTTTGTATATGTGTTGTATAGAAGCACAGTATCATTTGAAAATAAGGTACATGTATGTAATACATTCTGGCGAGCGGAAGCGAAGCTCGCCAGAGAAAAAATTGAAATACTGACGGCAAAATAGTATCAAAATGAAAGATTTCTAATACAAATTCATGATATATTTTTCAAATATCATGACAACAAAAGGGGAATTGGGACTAACTTTTATGAAATATCTATATTTATAACAAAAATTAGCAATGTTTCGAAAATTCCAGGGGGGGGGGGGGTCCGGAGCCCCCTCCCCTCTGGATCCGTGCTTGCAATTGATATAATAAGGTTTAACCTAAACACAATGCAACAATTCAACCAAGAGGTGTAAAAGGCATCACAATAGAACTATTCATCAACAAAATATACAATGGCAACAGCATATTATGACATAATCACAACATAATATGACTGTTTAACAACATAACATAACTTAACAACAACACATTATGAAATAAACACAACATAATATGACTGTTTAACAACATAACATAAATTGACAACAACACATTATGAAATAACCACAACATAATATGACTGTTTAACAACATAAAATAAATTGACAACAACATATTATGACATAACCACAACATAATGCGACTGTTTAACAACATAACATAATTTGACAACAACATATTATGACATAACCACGACATAATGCGACTGTTTAACAACATAACATAAATTGTCAACAACATATTATGAAATAATCAAAACATAATATGACTGTTTAACAACATAACATAAATTGACAATAACATATTATGACAAATCCACAACATAATGTGACTGTTTAATAACATAGCATCAAATAACAATGATATATTATGATAAAATCACAACATAATATGACTATTTAACAACATAACATAAAATGAAAAGAACATCTTATCATATTACCACAACAAAATATGATTGTTGAACAACATAACTTAAAATGACAACAACATATTGTGAAATAACCACAACATGATATAATTGTTTAACAACATTATATAAAATGACAACACATCGCAGTATGACTCCAACATGATATTCGTTGATAAGTACATAATTGTTTAATTCGACAACACAGCATAAGACGAGAACGACTTGAAAGGACAAGTGGACGATATAGTATGTTACAACCACAACATAAAGCAGTTGTTCGGCTTTATATTACAGCCTTCTAACCACATGAAACCATAAAACAACCATATAACAACAACATAAAGCAGTTGTTCGGCTTTATATTACAGCCTTCTGACCACATGAAACCATAAAACAATCATATAAAACATGATTGTAACTATGTGTTATAAAAAATAACAACATGATTCAATAATAACATATTCAACAATCTATTTGACAAACATTGTCCTTAAGACAGTCATGGCTTTCCATATAAGGCCATTTCTTTGTTATTTTCTGTTTTACGTCCTCGTGCTGGTAGGTTTTGAGCCCAAAGTCAGAAAACAAAACAAAATTAAAATAATAAAATCTTTTGCAAATTTAATGTGTTTTCTAGAATAATTGAAGAGAAATGAATTGATTTTAGAATTTTCATGTAAAATATAAAAGGACTGCAATGATTCAAGATAATGTATTATGTATCATTCTTATGGTGACTAAAATCTGTTGATAATCAATTAAAACCAGTTTCTGTCAGATTTCACATCGTCACATAATATGAAATTGCAACTTTGTTTTATTTGCTTGTTTGTTTTTCTCCCTGGCTGGCTGGTTGCTTTCTGAATTTCAAAAGGACGCAAAACAATATAAAAACAAGAAATGGCCTAAACACGCAATGCGAAAACACAAATACGAACGCAGCAAGAGAAGAAAGAGACATACGACATAGAGACATCAAACACAAAATACTACTCATAAACCAACGAGACCAACGAGCATCCGGTGCCGACTTCGGACGACCATTTGCCACGCATGTAGGAAATGGTGGGGTTATCCGGATCCTATGCACACATCCCTCTCACTGTTTGGGTATTAAAAGGACTAAAAACGCACAATTGTACAAAAGAAGGGAGGGGATCTCCAAGCAGACCCAGTTGCAGTATTACCCGCAAAACACCGAAACACACGATGCGAAAACGAAACAAATATTCAAAACGACATGTGTATATTCCGCTTTTATTATGTCCTTGTTTCAGTTCAAAACTATTCAAGGATACCAGTCAGTACATTATTCAATCGAAATCTTATAGTTTTGTATGGTTTCTTTGGTAGCTAATTCTACGCATGTTAAAATATTTTCAAAAGCGTGGATCTAGAAGGGATATGGGAGTCGGGAATCTCCCCTCTCACAGGAATTTACGAAAACAAAAAGACATCATTTCCTGTTTAACGTATTTTCTTTCAAAATCATACGTTGGACCCCTTTCCCTTCCGAGCTGGACCCACCTTCTAGAGAAAAAATGTTGATGCGCCCGTGACATTGAAAATAGTAGTTCAAACATGTATAAAATGGTGGCTTTTTCATTTCATTTCTATTCTGAAATCCGATTTTAGTGATTGATCTTAAATATGCTAAAGTGAGCATGTTTTTCATTTTTGTAACGTATTTTCAAAACGGGAGACAATGGTTAAGGATAGTTAACGTCTCAGTTGATCACTCAATGATTTGTTCAATCATTAAAGTAGTAAACCCAGAACTACTTACTCCCGCTCAAAGTTACGTTGCTTTCCAATGATTACTAATGATATGCTAATGGTACAAGACAATTACCCGTGCTTGCACGAGTATTTTTGAATGGGATATTAAAAAAATAAATAAATAATGACATGAAAGATGGTGAAGATGTTTTATAGAAAAAGCCTTTTGTGCTTAGATACAATATCCCAATTAATGTATAAAAAATGCAGTATTTCAGCGGAAGAGGCGTTCTCTGTTTGAGCTTTTTTTATTAGAAATGGAGGATAACATTCATTCATTTACCCAGAGAGTAGGTATATATATATTTAAAGAGGCCCCTTTGCATTTCCCCTCCAAACATAGGCGAAGAACAGTCCTTTAAGTTACTTATATACGCATTATGTGAAATAGGGGCGATTTTCCCTGTTATGGAAAGGTAGGAGAGAGCTTTATAAAATTAGTCGTATATGAAAAGAGATTACGATTTGCGTTCTTCAAAATAACTTTTAATATCACATTTTCTTTTCAATTTTAATACACCGTACGGTTTTATAATTAGCATTGTCACATACAAATCTGGGCTTTGGTTGTGGTTAATCTGGATGGAATACACAGAACAGATATTTTATAAAACCCCCCAAAATTGCCTCCTAATTCCCTTCTAAACATTTTAGGGATTTATGTTGCCAAGAACGGTCAAATACGCCTTATCTGAAAACTGGGCCGATCATTCCCATTGATGTGAAAATACTCGAATGTGAAATTACATAGCGCGAAAAAGTTTGGGTGCAAATATTCTTGAAACCTATGTAACAGCCAAAACCGTACTCGGGGAAATCCGGACATAGATGATTAAAAACAGAGATAATTAATCAAATAAAGAACAAATGAGGATAAAAAGATCAACTGGTCTTACCGGCCATTGGTCTTGTAACTTTCAGCAATACACTATATATATTATATATATAATATTTTTAAACTCTTTGCTGATGCAGCGTGGAATTGGCTAAAAAAACCCTCTATTTAGTAGTATAGATACTGATATTCGGCAACGACCGGTAAACCTTTGATGTACCGGTAAACTCAATTTTGAAATACAAAAGTAATTGTTTATTCAATTGTTAAAGGTCTTCAAATTCATTATAATCATTTAAAAGAAGATAAATTTACAGCATGGACCAGAAATGCACGTTTTGGGTATTCAACCCTCGTCAGTGTTCCTTAATCTAAACAATGAAATATGGCCAAAATATGTGAATATTTCAAACACATTTCAGACACATTTTTTTTTGCGTTTTGTTCCATTTTCACCTGCAGAACTTAATTCTGATTCATTTGATACCAAACACGACTACAATATTCCAATATAAGCTAGGCTAAGAAATACATTCACACACACAATAAATTTTTTTTGGTTTTTAAACTTCTTTTTGCCATAACTTTTTTATTTCAAGTCCGATTTTTAAAATGACCGTCTCGGAAAGACATTTTCAAAAATATAAACATTACTGAGGTTTTCCCGAAAACTTAAATTCATAAAATGTCGATGCCATTTTTTTGGGAATCCCCTAATCGATTTAGCGTCAACTTTTGTTACATTAATATCAATATTTGTTATATTGATGTAACAAATTGTAATGTGATAGAAAATTACTTGCATGGGCACTATCCATTCCTAAGTTAGTGGTCGACTACCTGAATTCAATCATTCCTTCACAATGAAAAATATTGCATCATCTGGAAAGGTGTTAATTACTGTCTACAAGGTAGATACATTTCATAACCTTTGTCACTTTAAGTATTTATTAGGTCTTCCGACTTCCGTCGGAAGACCTATTGTTTTCGTAACCGTGGAAAATTGGATCAGCGATTTCTCAAGAACCCTGTAAGCTAGGACAATGAAAGTTCTCCAACGTTACGTTTGGAGTAAAAGCTAGATTGGTCTTTTTTATTTTTTGTCTCTGTTATTTTTTTATCATGTTTTTTAGTAGATTCAAATATTTGACGGGAGCGTCGAATTACTCAAAAGGACCGAAAATTTCATGTTTTGCTATTTGTAAGCTTAAATATCTCGTATTTTGCTATCTACAATTTCCATTCTTTTTGAAAGTCGACAGCCATGCAAGATATGAAATGCTAGATGCACACTGTAACGATTTATTACGATGACGTCCTTCACCGTCCTTCATATTTCCAAATTCAGAAGTTCATAGGAGGAAGACACTTTTTTACTTATAATAGTAAACAAAAATTAAGCTTATGAAGTTACCTAAAAATTTCAATATTATTATTTTTTATCCATATATCTGTCTTATTTAGTCTTTCTGATTTTTCCTATCTCTTACTGTTGAAAAGATATGAGCATCGAAATTTTGAGTTGGGTATTTCGATACACCTTCACGCCAACAGATCGGGCGCACACTAAAATTGGTAGTCCGAGTCCGACTCGAGAAAAGCAGTGTTGAGATTTTCAAATTCCGATTTCACGGCAATGATGAATATGCATTTCATAAATACATTTCGATATACACAATTTGATTTTAAAACAGTTGATTAATTTAGAAGAGATCAGCTACAAACCAGAATTTACACACAAAAAGTGGTAGTTTGATTCCGATTTCTAACCTACAAACCTGTTTCTAAACTTCAATGACTATATTTTGAACATCAAGTTTAATTTCTAATTCTAGCAAACGTTCGAACATAATTTTCGGTTGGTTTATTTACAAATTGATGAACAATTTCTCCAACATTCTTCCCTCCCCTTGTTTTTCGAAAACAGTTCTGTTTATATTGAACGATGTCGCCATGATGGAAATTCAAAATAAACTTTGAAAAAAGGGAAGGGGGGGGGGTCCAAATTTGAACCTGCACAGCGAGAACCTCATGGTATTTATATATATATATTGAACGTAACTTGTTATTACCATTTCTCTTCTCAAGAAAATTGGTTCTACAGCTACGAGCTCGCCTTTTTTATGGGGGAAGGGGGCAGGAAGAATTTGCAAAAAAAAAAAAAAAAATCCCGGCTCTGAAAAATGCTGAAAAAAATATTCCGGCCCAAAGGGCCGGCAATTTATTTTCCCGGACCATGCAAAAGTAAGGATACATTGCATGATATGGAAATTTTTGCTGGCCCTTTGTGCCAGACAATTTAAAGTCAAAAAATTAATTAATATAAATACAAACTGTTCACATAGCTGTATCTACCAGAGACCTAATACGCATAGGCACAAAAATCTAGAAAAGGTTCTATTTAAACATCATACAATCTGTCTGAAATTCGCTAATTGCAAAGAGACATCTGAAGGAACGGTTATTAACTCATACTCTGTAACAGCGGGGAGTTTAACTTACACAGACATTCACAACATTTGACAATTTGTTTAAATCCGGCCCGAAGAACCGGCGAAAATTTTTCTCCGACTCTGGTAATGGCTGAACAAATGGCCTGCTCAGAAAATTGCTGAAAAAATTTTACCGGCTGGCAATAGAATTCCTGCCCCCCCCCCCCCCCCCCCCCCCAAATCAAATGGTTGCTCACCAACAATTATCGGTTTGAAAATTTAATGTTACTGCTATTTGAAAACTTAAATATATAATATAAATACATGTAATGTGACGTCCTTCATATTTCCAAACCAAAAATTGTATAGGAGGAAGACACTCTTGTTGCAACCGCAACAAGAAACCTTTCTAGTTCTAGAATATGACTCTGAATGAATTCTAGTTTTATAGTAATCACTACACAAAAAGGGGAGACCCCTGCAAGGTAGATACATTTCATAACCTTTGTCAGACACTCTGTGAATACATTGCATAAATTCGTATCTAATATTTGAATACTATCAATTTGAAAAGAAAAGACATTTCAAGTATTGTTATCTCAATAACATGCTTACCATGTCAGAAATGCAAGAAGTTTTCTAATATGAACAAAAAGCATGGGGGGGGGGACCCAGAAATTTTTTTCATAGGGGGCCCTAGAGTCCGAATTTTTTGAAGAGCAAAAAAAAAAAAAAAAAAAAAAAAAAAAGAATAAAAAATAAAAAACCGCAAGAAAATAAAGTTTCTGTTAGTTTTGTTTCTAATTTTCTAATTATTAATAAAACAGGTAACTGGAGAGCAATGGCGAGCAAAAAAGCTTAAAATCTTGAATTTGCACATCATAGTACTTGATTATTGATTTCAGTTCTAATATGTTAATACAACAAATGGCGAGCGAAAGCGAGCCGACGAATTTTTTTTCCGAGAATTGGAATAAAATCTACTATTCGTGTTTATCGTTTTCTTAGTGCCCTTGTTTATTGACCTAGATGTAATGTATATATTTGTATTGTATATAGGAAAGCGCAGCATCATTTGAAAATAACGTACATGTATGTGATAAATTCTGGCGAGCGGACGCGAGCCAGAGAACTTTTTTGAACTGCTGACGGCAAAATATTATTAAAATGAAAGATTTCTAATACAAATTCATGATATATTTTTAAAATATTATGACAACAAAAGGCTAATTTGGACTTAATCTTATGAAATATGTATATTAATAAAAATATCTATGCTTCGAAAATTCCAGGGGGGGGGGGGTTCCGGACCCCCCCCCCCCCCCCCCCCCGACCCCCCTCTGGATCCGCGCTTGAAAAGAACATAGTCGTATACAATTAAGGCATTAAGTATTTATCCTAGAATATGACTCTGAATCTTACATGACTATTCTAATATGACTTGATTCTTTTCCCTATTAAGACAACAGACGCGAGCCGGGCTCTATTCTCCAATATAGGCTCTATAGCGATAAGTCATGCCTACCCATTTTCTGAAAGCAGATAAACCGGCAGGAACTGGTTTTTACCAAGAATCAAAAGGTCTAAGTTTGGTATCATTTATCAAAAATAAAAAATGACAAGCCGGGCTATATTGTCTCATAATGCCCTCGCGTCCTTAGCCAATCACATTTATAGCCTCGGCGCTGACGCGGCTCGATAATAAATGTGATTGGCTGAGGACGCTCGGGCATTATGAGACAATAGAGCCCGGCTTGTCATTTTAATTTCTTGAATAAATTCTAGTTTTATAATAATCACTTCGCAAAAAGGGGAGACCCCGACCTGATATGACGGGATTGCTGTGATCACAGCGGAACAAAGATAAACGTTAATGGTAGTAATTCTCTTCTTATCTATCAAGTTACAGGGACAAAAACAACGGTTACGATACTAAATACGCCCGACTGTGACTTTTTATATCAATTACATAACTGCAAAGAGTT
Organism: Pinctada fucata; assembly: GCA_028142955.1. Lineage (NCBI taxonomy): Eukaryota > Metazoa > Mollusca > Bivalvia > Pterioida > Pteriidae > Pinctada > Pinctada fucata. The sequence continues at coordinate 11,009,872 of AP027112.1, read as the reverse complement.
CCATGCTGTCATGTATATTCAATAATGCAAATCAATAATGATTCTTTAATGGAATCTAAAGGTAATTTTTAAAAAAAGTTATTTCTAGCGAAATTTGGTCTAATACGATAGCCCTTTTAATTCAAACTTACCTGGACATTCAAACATATTGCCAAGGTATCCCAGAGCTGTTACGAACAATGAGTCAAAAGTCAAGATCACTCACTTCTCAACAACCAGATGTTACTGACATCTAATTCCTCTTATATATTCAATCTACACGAATGTAAGTAAATGAATTTTCCTAGAGGGACTGCTTAGTGCCGACAAGATGGGGGGATGGGGGGGGGGGGGGGCAGACAGCTGACGGACATATGGTGTATGAAATATACTAGTGTTGTCTTAATGATATACAAAAGCTTTTAAATTAAAAAATGAGATTGCAAATGAAAATAATTTGTCCTTAGAAATCGTGAGATGAAATATAAAAACAAGATAAACAAGAAAGAGAAAATACATGTAATATAGAATGATCTCATCACGCAGTCATAGGACGCTCACTCTACCCGGACACCTTGTCTTTCCTCTATACATGGGTTCGCGTTTGCGCCTTGTTAATGTATGTCATATTCCCCTGGATCTTAACTGACTACGACTGGTACTTCTAATCTGGTATACTTACTCCGGTAAATAAGAAAATAAAAGAAATAACATATAAACTTGATTGTTTCAACTAATTAAAATCCTCCGATAAAGTAGAAAGATTTTAAAACAATATGGAAGAATTAAATACCAGTATCAAAGTAATTTATCTATAATGCTCCTTGTATTCCAAAAACATGTCTTTAATAACCCACCCAAAAGGTAGAATCTGTAGACAGATGTTCTGTATTAGTACTTTATTTGACATTGATTTGAATATTTAAATACCAGTATCTGATTAATATGTCTGTATCGTTCTTTAGCCTAAAATAAACTCCTTTAGCAGAATAACTCATAGGTAGAATATTGTAAAGACTTTTATCAGAGGGTATTGTTTTAACAAAGCAAATTGCATGCATGAATAAGGTTTGATTAAATCGATTAAATATCATTCTCTATAATATAATTAAGAATATCAAAGAACAAAAGACAATCACAAAATCGTTTGATATTTATGCTGTTTACCAACTCTTCATGTTGGCATTGTGGTAAATGAATTCTATCCGAACTAGGTTTTATAGGCTAGTATCCCGAAGGAAAATCATTTATTCAGGTGACATTGTAAGTTTATGTTACCAGTTTAATTCTTTTATACAATTGGTTATTTCTATCACCTTTGTAAATCACTGAATGAATACAATTAAACGCTAAAAACCGGATGTTCAGTATTTTGGAAATAAAAAGTATCGAATGACAGGTAAGTGTTTTTATGAATGTATCTAATAGACCGTAGATTATTAACAGCATCCCAGCTAACTTACTCATGCATCAGACCTCGTAGACGTAAACAATTATTGTTCATTAAAATGCAAGATTTTTGCCTTTAGAAATATAAAGATCCAAATTTACTAGTTATTTACCCCCTCTCTCCCTTTGTTATCATCAATTAAAATGACCTTACGTTAATAACGATCCATGTAAAGAAGGTTCCATATATATTGTTCTCGATTCAGTGATAGATCTCTGGGTCAAAAATGATGTATTTTTTAATCAAATATGAATAAAAATATCTTACTTGCTGCCAATGTATCTGTTCTTAAAAGATGTTATTTAATTTGAAGACGTTTAACATTTCAATATTAATAATCAAGTAGGATGAGATACATTTGCGTCAAAGGATACACGGCTTGCAAGTAAGCTTCTCGTTCTGCATTATATTACACAACGGCTGAAATCGTCATTGAGGAAGTGAAATAAAACCATATGAGATACCATCTCCAGATAAGACAAGTTTTCATGGAACTGTTGCCACTATATTTGCATACAAACAGGAGACGTTGAATCTCCTCGAGCCCCTGGTCTCATTTGGGAATATTGCTTATTTCGAGGTTCGAACTGTTCGCATGGATATTCTAATGATTTTGTCTTGACTTTTCGACTTTTTTTATCGAATAACTGATGGGCGCTTCTTCGATGCTAATTGTGATGAAGCACATGGTGCCTGATATGTCCTTAAATGATCATGATGCATGAGGTACATTTTCCAGCAATATGATTTGATGCTCATCGACATAAATATCACTGCGTGATTGATCTGAAGTACATAGGGATTGACCTTAAGCAATGCAACGGTCGTTATCAAAAACAAAGAAAATCTTTAAATGATGATTTAAGAAGGGACATTTTTTCCCTAGTAATCTAAATGCCTTAGTTTTAGTGATAACTTCTGAATATTACACCCCTGACTGATACAAATTGATCAACGGGAATTCAAATACAGACCTTTATCGAAAAAGTAGGATCAATTCTTTTATTCAGATTCATGTTTCAACAATGACAATGAACAGTCATACATATTTATGAGAAGTTAAATCAAGATAAAGATAGGGAAGAGATCCCAAACACAGAAAATAGCGGGACATTCCGTGATGAAACATAGATAATAATATAACAACATACATTTACGGAGAAAAATACAGTCTCAAAAGACAGAGGGCAAATGACAAAAAAATCAGATCGAATGGCTCAAATAAATGCGGCGCCGTATTAAAAGATCATATCAAATCCATTAAGCCGAGCTTCCACTGTCGCGAATGTAGAGGAGAATGAGCTACATGTACGATAAGAGGCGAATAAACAATCGTGTCAGTTTCTTGTCTGTTTTCATGAAGTATTTCTTGGCGCGATAGGCAAACGATAGCGCCGCGAATGCAACAAGAATATGCTACGCGTCGGCTGTGATAGTGAGGCGAGTGAGATAAGAATAGAGAAGAATGCGACACGAACGTGCCACGATAAAAAGACACTGAGGCGAATGAGAGGCGAATGCAGGAGATTGAGACACTACTTTAACCCGATAGCGCTGCGATGCAGGAGATTGATACACGACTTTAACCCGATTGCGCTGCGATCATGACAAGAATGTGACATGAGCAAAAACTAAATCATTTGACATACACAGGAGCATCAATACCCTCTCTTGACTTTGACCTTTTCTCGGTTGTTTTCTCTTGAAAGGCATTGTCAATGTTTTCAAAATATTGCTCCGCACGCTTTTACATCAACTCTTTGATAATTATTGTTGTCACTGTCGTGTGTGTATGTAGTACTATCGTGGCAATATCGTGTCACTATCGTGTCAAGATCGTGGCTGATTCGCGTTGATTTTTGTCATTCGCGTCACATTCTCGGCGCATTAGCATCACATTCGTGTCAGATTCTTTCTTGTCGGGGCTCTATCGTAGCTCGTTCTCCTCCACCTTGAAAACAAGAATGCACGCGAATGTGAGGAGAACGCGCTACGAGGAGGACATTGCAAGGCGAATGCGATGCGCATGTGCCGTGAGTGTGAGACGAATAAGAATTCAGACGCGAATGTTTAAAACAGTTTGAAGCATTCGCCTCGGTGCCGCGAACAGAGAAGAATGCAGGAGAACATGACACGATAGTGACACGATGAGACGAGAATGCCCGCGATTGAGAGGAGAATGCGCTACGATTAAACAAAATCACCTTATCGTAGCTCTATCGCCTGTGCATTCGCGACAGTGGAAGCTCGGCTTTACAAATACAAGTGTATCTTTAGATGCAAAAATACATATCAAAATAAAGAGCACACTCCGCCAGCTGTTTGGAAGATTTATCTCTTGTAAAACAGATTTCGCTGTAACAGGCTGGCAGCACAAAGCGATAAAAAAATGCACGGAGACGCAAAAGCTCAAAATTTCACATGGACCTCCTAACCAGGTCCTTCGGGGATGTTTGAAAGTTTTATATTGGCAAATAAATACTAGCGGAAAAAAAGTAACTGTTGGTTGAAAAAAACTTATTCGAATATCTACTAACATTATAATGTACTTTACTTTGTATTCTGTCGTCAAATATGATGTATTTCATTTTAAATTACAAGTGTCGTTACGCGTTCTGTTCAGTATTTTTTGACTTCCTAACTTACTAAAGGAAGGGGTGCAAAACAAGTTTCACATGTCAGGTACTCTAATATAACCAACATTCTGAACATTAGAACTTAATATCTGGGACAATTTAAATGCTTATAATTATGTAATAATGCGCTCGAATTGTTCAGATCATGGTTCGGTTCAACATACCTTGGGAGGCGTAGACGTAAAGTATTTGACGTAGAAATGGACTTTATTCATGTAATGACCTTTTGAGAAAAATGATGCCACTAACGTTCAGATATTGAAAACATTAGCTAGCGAAGTGTATGCATGCGTCTTATCCTGACCCAAAGTGACGTTACGTTAACGTTTACAGAAATTGACTAACCGAACTCAGCGTCGTAGATCTCAAAAATTGTTAATAATCTTCTTTAAGGTTTTCAAAATTTGACAGTCTATAGCCAAGGTTTTTTCTGCATTCATAAAAGTGGTCTTGACGTCATAGGTAATCCCCTTGTCCGTTTATGTTGATATGTCGCAAACATCTCATCTGATCATTTAGCTAAGAATACTTTATTTAAAATCGCCTTTCTTCGTTTGCAGGCATCCAAGAGCCAAACTTCTCGAATGCAGGAAATCCGTATTTCATTCTTGTACATAACAACATAAAAACAGTATTTTCTGGGATCAAACTTTTTTTCCGTAAAAGAGACCTAAAACCTGCAAACTAAACAAAAATTATAATTCGTTAAAATTCATTACGTAACGCGCATGCTCGAAAATATGAAAAAGCGTGCATTTGTAAACTCAGCGGAACGATAGCGATATTTAAATATATATATCGATTAATATATCGATTTATCCTTCTCTCGTCTTAAAAAAGACAAGTATGTAGAAATGGTAATCTTATAATCAAGTAATTTGACAAATGAACCCTGCAATACTTATTCAATATTTCCATCTCAATTGTTTATATCACAATTTCATTATTTTCATCAGTATATATGTGTACATGTATACATTGTATACGTTAGTTTAAAACTGAAAAATTCCAGTAATTTCAAAGTCTGCCAAAAATAATAATTTCGAATGGAGCCTGCTTAAAAAATAGATACGGATACAATAAAGAAACGTGACTGTTTACATTTTCTAATTTTTTATAAAAAATCAGAAAACAATGGCAGATTTATATTGATTAAAGTTGTTACGCTATTGTTGGATTTAAGTAACATGCGGTATATTTAGTATAACATAAATTGTAGAGATAAACATTATGGTATATGTTATATTCAGATAAGCATTAATAAGCCTAGGCTTGGAAACATTGTACAGTTTTATTCGAATTCTTTTTGTATCGAATTCAAATAACAGGAATGAATTGTGCTTTTCTTTCAGCCAGGTACGACATGAAGGTGTAATGACACAGCATGGGATATAAAATTAGCAAACAAAGAAAACCCCCCGCTTCTAAACAACTTGATGAAAATAATAGCGCCAGCCAAGGTATTCATATAATGCTTTGATTTATTTACACATGAAATTCTAAATCTAAGTGGCTCATAATAAATCACTATAGAATAATCAAAGGACTGAAGGTCCTGAACGATACTTCTATTCAAAATTTATAGTCAGCACTGATGAATGTTGAAAACTTTTATTGTTTATGTAATGATGAATTGATGATGTTTTTTTATACATAGGATGCATATGCATGTGAAGCTAATGATTTTCATTTCTGAGCTCATCGTGTTCTATAAACAGCATAATTTATAAACTGTTTATATTTACTATAAGTGGTATACTTTAAAATAAATTTTATTCTGACGACTTAAACCCGGAGCAGGGTCTTAAAATTAACCCATTTGGAAACTAGAAAGACGTTAAGACCATGCATGCATGTTTAAAATAGAAACTAGAAAGACGTTAAGACCATGCATGCATGTTTAAAATTACTTACAATCTACAATATATATGATAAAAGAGCGGTGACATGTAGTTCCAGCGTAACTTTAAGTTTATTATCACTGGTAATTTCCAAAAATTCTCATTTTAATTACCAGAATTTCCTATTTCTGAATCAACAAGATCATGCTTCGTTTCTACTTTCGTTTCTCTTCGGTATAAACATCATGTACATAGGGAAGACAACTCTCACATTGTATAAGTTAAAAGAAGTACTATACATTTATTACTACGCCAATGGCGAGCAGTGAAAGCAAGAAATGAATAGTTGATTTTTAGTGATGCATTTACTTTATATGCAATTGAAACTTTTTTCAAGAAGGAGGATAATCTTGATCTTGCATGTGTCAGACAGCAAATTCCTAAATTAGAAAAAGCACTATATTTTGAGTCGTATGGATTTGTTTGCAAATCGGGAATGTCTCAACTGTTACGGTAACATAAGGAGACTTCCTGATAGGAAGTATCCTAAAAAAAACATTACTACCTTTTTATATCAAAACATCTTTATTCGTCCTTGTCGTCATTACTTGAGTTATTTGATAAAATAAAATTTATTATAATAATTGCAAACGAAAAAGGCTCTTATTGTAAAGAAATTACTAGAGTAGAAAAGATAATATATTGAAAATGTTAAGAAATAATGGTTATTATGTATGATGCATAAGAAGTTTTTTTTTGAAGGGTAGAGAATTCCAATCAATTTATGTGCCGAATTTTTTTTCTATATGAAACAAAGGAAAATATATCCTAATTTCCTTTTAATTTCCTTTTATTTCCTTAATTATCTTCAAAAACAACATAACCATTGACTCAGCAATAATCATATCTTTGAAAGTGAATTAAATCATAGTTATTCGAAAGTAAGGTATTTCCCTGTATATATTGTCGTATTACTCACGTTTTGTATGTTTCATTTACAGCAGTAGTGACTGAGAAATTTCTAGCAGAAATCTCCAAAAAGATAGGAAGTAATTGGGAACTTATCTGCGTGACATTGAGAGTGCCGTCATACGAAATTGATCAAATTAAAATTGACGGGACTTCCGATGTCCCGACAAAAATTTTCAAAGGATTGCGTCGATGGCGGGAACTTCGAAGAGAAAGATCAGATGATGAACTTATAGCAGAATTGAAGGACGCCCTGGGGGAGAATGGCAGACAAGACCTGGTGGAGGAGGTAGAAAATCACATAAAAAGTGAGTATTTTTAAAACGATTAATCGGTCAAGAGGTTTACGGATCATAATTTCTTTTATCTATAACAGATGTAGATACATACACATGTTCACGTTACCACTTAGTTGAATGAGTATTTTAACCAGGTACGTCTTATCAGTGATGCCCCGGGCAGAAAAGGTGAAATCTAAATAAAAAGAAATTGTGAATAGGAAATCGTCTTTTTAAGTATTTTATCAGACTTTGTAGATCCTACTCTTATCGATTATAAAAAGTCAAAGATCTTTTTTATTTCTTTTGTTTTGTAATGATAGGCATATGACAAAGCTGAATATCATATTCCACAACTATTATGGATACATGAAATGGTTTTTCGTAAAGCAAACATATACACTTATTATATTACATTGCTATTTCTTGTAGAATGTATGTTGGAGAAGGAAAAGAATATAAACACAGCTTTACATTCCATGGAGAGTAAGTATAATTAATTCATCGTTATCCTTATTTAGATTAGCGAATTTGAATTTCAGAATGAGCATTTAAAAAAAGCTTTCGCATATAAGTATAACACCAGGAGCTATAGTTGTTCCCTACAGTAGTTAGACAACCCTAGGTGTTAAAAAAGATATAAAGCACATCTATGTTATAAACCAAATGCGTCATCGTGAATGTGGAAACACTTATTAATTGAAGAAGTGTGTTTTTTTTTCAGCCGAAGATACTGAGGTAAAAGACTTCCGGGAGAAGCTACATACGTTGAATTATTTAGAAACCCAAAAGGTTCCTGTATCTCCGCTTCAGCGAACAAGCAAGATGCCGTTGGAAAATATTTTCGCTCCTATTTCAATCAGAGAGGACCTCGAATATCAAGGGAAAGGCCGAAATATTGGAATGAAAAATAAACGAACTAAACCTGTAAACTCTCCCGACGACATGTTTTACATCGACGGCGATGTTGCTAGAAATGTCTTTATGTTAGGGGATGCTGGGGTAGGGAAATCGGTTTTCTGTCTCAGATTAGTTGAAAATTGGTGCAAGGCTCAGAAAATTTGCGTAAGTGATAGAGGTGAAAGTGATGTTTCATGGGTTGAAGCTCTCAAAATCTTTGATTTTCTTTTCTTTGTCCAGTTAAGACATGTTAACAAATCAAGGTCATCTGTCATAGATATGATAGTCAATGATGTGTTTCACAGTCATCCTGGCAATCATGACGTCATACGTCGCGTTCTTTACAGCCAGAGGTTTCGTTGCCTCATAGTAGTTGATGGGGTAGACGAATGGAAAGTGACAGATCAAGTTAGATTAGAGTTGAAGGTTGAAGGTCTACCTAACACTGAAAACATGGTCAACTGTACGTTTGTATGGTCAATGCGTCCTTGGGTGATAGATAGATTTAGTGAAATGATCAGGGGCAATGATAGGGTTGTAGAAATACAAGGGTTGGATAGCGACAGTATCGATGTTGTCATTGAGAAGATGCTTATAAACTTCTATGAGCTAGATAAGGAATCCTCTCTATATAAAGAAAAAGAAAAATACATCACAGAGAAATCAAACGACCAAACACTAGAGTCTATAATGCAAATACCTCTGATGGCTGTAGCGTGTATACAAATTTGGTTCGAAGGGAAAGAAGTAGGTAACAGCATGGTAAGTCTCTATGTTGCAATTCTTGATTTGCTAATAAGGCGATCAAATAAAAAGGCTCCGCTAACTGCCGATATCATAGAGAAATTGGCAAACCAATCTGTAACAGAAAGAAATACACCTCCAATTCTTAATCAAAACAAGAACATAAAACAGGTCATGACTATGATTATGAAACTTGGTAGGATTGCCCATGATGACCTTGTGTCAAAGGAGACTCATCTTGTGTTTAGAGTTGAAGATATAGAAAAATATCTTGAAGAATACGAACTCGATTTAGCGTTAAGAATAGGTATACTTAGTAAATGCGAGGCACCTGGTAGCTTTAATGAAGAAAACGTGAGTGTAAATTTCTTTCATAAATCGGTTGAAGAATTTCTTGCTGCCACATACATTGAAAACCAAGGTCAAATTCAAACATTGTTCGGACATTTGTCATGTGTTGATGTAATTATGGAGCTTGGTAATGTACTTATATTTCTATCAGGTATAAACCCCATGTTAGGTAGTAGAATCTCAAAACAAATTTTTGATGTTGCCAACGTTGATACAGATATATGTAAACTCAGGACATTTAGTGATGCATTGATTTACCCTAACAATAAGGTAGAACTACTATATAGATTACAAGTCAATTGTTACAAAGAAATTAAATACGCCAAATCCAGTAAAAATACCACACAAGAAATACCCTATCACGTATCAGATGTATATGTAAATGTTAACAGTGACATAGAGACTATAAAGGCTACAGCCGATATTCTCACACACCACCATACTGACATAAGGTCACTGTATTTAAATGAAGAATCTACTGATGTAGAGAATGGTATCCCTGATTCCATATTAACGCAGTACTTAGATCACACTGTGTCACTACAGTCACTGTTTATAGATGGATACAACACACACAGGACCTTACATCATATCAGTGATATATTCTCCTCTCTATCAGCTCTAATACTGTACAATATAACATTATCACCTGACGCCCTCAGTACATTAGAGACAACATTACAGTCAAACACAGTCATACAAACACTGGGTCTGATGGTCATTCAATGTCAGGTCAATAAAGACCAAGGTCCTGAATCAGCTTCCCTGGTAGGTATTATACAAACTCTACCTGATCTATCAAGTTTGTCTACATTACATTTTCAGGTAGCAAACGAGGATGACAAAGATGTATTCCGTGATGTGTTAAGTCGTTTGAGTCATTTACATTGTATATTTTATTATTGTACATATCCTAGTGATGATGAGTATGATCGTGATATAGTACAGACTATGTCTACATGGTCAGGATTACGTTGGTTATATCTGCTCTATGTAGATCTGGGTGACAGTGGACTACAACTGTCACATGACATGTTACATATCGAAAAAATATTTCTTTATAAAGTTAATATGTCACTATCAGGGTGGAGATACTTTATCCAATCCATACTTAACATTAAACATAAATTTGATGTTGATCTCAATAAAGTGGATATTGATGAGGAAGTTAAGACAATGATAAGATCTACTCCAGAGTTAGAGGTATCACATGATAAAAGTAATGGTGATGGCAGTCATGATATATATTTCACTAGAGTATGACCACCATCAGAACAAAGACAATTATGAATAACTATTTGTTACAAACATATTTATATACTTCAGGTAAAACTGAAGGTAAAGATAGATAATTTACTTTTGGTTGTGATGAAAGAACATTGTTATATGTATTGTAATCATTTTAACTCATTCAATACAATAGACTGCAAAAAGGGAACTAAAGATAAGAAACTGTATTTTAAATGGCAAATTTCTATTTGAATGTTTATGATGTTGGTATTTGTTGTTGTTATTGCTGTTGTTGTTTATGTTTTGTTTAGTTTTTTCTTCAGACCTTAATGCAGTTCAATACTACTGTACATGTATATCTCAATCAGATGGTACAATTATTAAATAATGTAATCTTAAATTCAATGTAACAACAATTTAAGATAAAATACAGTAACTTTTAAAGATGTATGATCATTAGATGAAGCATTTGTTATACAATGATAAAGGACTTTCATAGAATGAGATTAAAATATTGAATGAAGTATTCCATTCTTTTATTTTACTCAGTTAATTAAACAACAGTCTTATTTGCAAAAACGTGACAACATAGTAATGTTGAAGGGTTCTAACTCTATACCTTCTTGAAGAAAATTCCAAACCAATTTCCATGCACCAGACACGTGTTTCGAATATCAAATTCTCATCAGTGATGCGTTCAGGTCATTATTCGTCTTAACGTATCCAATGTACATATGGAGATATCGGTGACGTCTCGTCCATTTAAACTTTGTTAAAATCATCTCGGTAATCTTCGGCAGTGTGTCGATATTTTCCGTGGCTTAGATAGCGGTTTGCATTTTGACCTTTGACCATTATGGTATATTTAGGTAAGGATATGCCGTTATTTCAACTATGTAATACATTGATATTCATTTGTGCAACGGATACCTTAATATGTATCATTTAAAAAATAGTATGGTGACAGAGAGATACAATAGATAGAACGGATTCAACATGACATGTATACAGTAACCTTGAATGTATGACCTTGGTAACATTGTTTTGGAGCCTTTCCCGAATTTAACCAAAAACATTGAAAAGGTTTTGCCTGTAATTAGTAATATAGACCATGCTCACTTTGACATTCAGTTTTCAATGGTGTCTTTGGCTCCAGGTCATTCCGCTTTATTTTGTCTATATTGGAAATATGCATAAAACTACGGAATCCCCGTAGTGCCACAAAATAATATTTGTCAACCTGCGCGCGCAGTTTACCATACAACTCGCGCAGGTTAATAGCTTTTGCGCTAGAGTTAAACAACCTGTGAGCACAGTTTATCAAGTTGTGCGCGCAGGTTTAGTAACCTGCGCGCACAATTTAGTAACCTGCGCGCATAGTTTAGTAACCTTCGCGCACAGTTTAGTTACCTGTGCGTACAGTTTAATAACATGCGCGCACAGTTTAGTAAACTACGCGCAAAGTTTAGTAACCTTCGCGCACAGTTTAGTAACCTGCATGTTTTTTAATGTATTTTTTTTAGAGATAATCCTAGTGGGGGTTGGAATTCCAACTTTCTCTCGATCTGAACTTCACGCATCAGAATTATTCTAGCCGAAATCCTCAACGAAACTGCGCGCAAAAAGTAATGGACTGTGCGTGTAAGTTGTCTAGCTTGCGCGCTCAATATAGAAATCATGTTAAATAAACTGTGCGCACAGATGACAAACTTGTGCGAACAGGTTACTAAACTGTGCGCACATATTTCTAAACTGTGCGCACAGGTAATTTATAAACTATGCGCGCAGGTTACTACACTGTGCGCGCAGGTTACTTAACTTGTGTGCACCACTTGATAAAGTATATGCGCAGGTTACTAACTTGTTTGCGCAGGTTACTTTACTGTGCGCGCAGGTTACTACACTGTGCGCGGAGGTTACTTAAATTGTGTGCACAACTTGATAAAGTATGCGCACATGTTACTGACTTGTTCGCGCAGGTCACTAAACTGTGCGCGTAGGTTACTAAACTGTGCGCGCAGGTTACTTAACTGAGCGTGCAGGTTACTTATTTGTGCACGCAGATTGTTTAACCTGAGCACACAAGTTATTAACCTGCTCACGCAGGATGGCAGGTTAAAAAAGAATGGTTACTTTACACTCCGGGGCTTCCGTAATCCAATATACGGAAATATATTTAGTAAAACGACTTGTGTGTGTACGCTTCTAAGTTGTGGGCGCAGTTTACGAACTTGACAATGTGCGCATAGGTTACTAACTTGTGCATGCATGTTACTAACTTGTGCACGCAGGTTACCAACTTGTGCACACAGTTTACTAATTCTGTGCGCACAAGTTGTTAAACTCTGTGCAGGGTTTCTAGCCTGTGCGCGCAGGTTGTTACTAACTTGTTCCTGCAGGTAACTAAATTGTGCACGCACTTTACTGAATCTGTGTACGCAAGTTGATAAAAAGTTACTAATATGTGAGCGCAGGTTACTAAACATTCGCACAAAAGTCGATAAACTGTGTGCGCAACTTAGAAGTTAAAAGATCGTGCGCACAGCTTACTAACGTCTGCACACAGGTCACTAAACTGCGAGCGCAAGTTATAAAAATATTTTACTTGGCACCCCGGGGCTTCCGTATAAAACAAAGCATTGATTTCTAAAAACAAAAACCCCTCATGGTCGGCTTTCAAAAAGAATACAAAAGAATAGTTCAATGAAGCAGTGATACATAAAGCCAAGAAGGTTGTGAAGAGTTTACGATCAAGAAGACAAATACCAATGAAAAAAATAAACCTTTTGACTTTAGTAGAGATGAGTGTGAACCGCATTTTCAGGGAATGAACAGTATGAAGTAAATTTTTATCCATTGACGTAAAGTAAATTAATCATTTTCGAGAAAAAGAATTTGTTGCCAAGGTAACCTTTTGATGATTTGACAGTCGGTCATCATGCTCACTTATTACATCTAGTAATCAATTGGCCTTGGGATATTTCTAGCTGAACTTCTACTATAAGATACAGAATTATTCTTGTGAATGTATTTGTCTTCTTTTATGCAAAAATAAATTTGAAGTATAAACTTACTCAATTCAATCGCAATCAAATTATTCCGTTCCGTAAAGTTACCATGGCGTGAATAATATAGGACAAACTGAATTACCGAAACTTCTTTTAAAGAGCCATTCTCTGTAAGCATCAAAATATTATAATGGGGGTTGGAAATCGCATGTCTCAGATTTTCATAATTTTCATCGTCATAGGCAAGTTTGACCCCCTGACCATGAAAATGGTATTTGTTTTGGAATTTTACCAGTCGTTGCCATGGTAACCAGGCATCTTGTTTTTGGCTAGAAATGGAGCTTGAAATAGTGTAAAATTTGCCATATTCAGGTATTATTTAAATATTAAAAATCTGGAATTTGCAAAATTGTTAACATATTATGATAAACAATGTACCTAGATCTTTTATGAAAAATATAAACTTTTCTACCATTTTTGAGGGAAACCACATATTTCAGAAGATAAAGTTACCATATTTTGACCTTTTACAGATATTCAAAAATTCACATATTTTGGTATAGTATAGAAAAAAATCCCAACGCAGGAAAAATGTGAAAACTATGTCACATGAATCAATGATAATTCATAGTCAAAATATAAAAAGTCCAGAATTATTTTTTTTTGTTTAAAGAAAATAAATCAAGTTTGAAAATGGTTACCATAGCAACATCACAGTTTTTCGTTATTTCTATTTTGCCACAAGAATCTTTAATCATACAAGACGAAACCAAGCAAATATGGTACTAGATAGAAGAATGTAATCTCTGAACAATTTAAATGCCCGAAAGGTCAGTGTTTATTGATTGGTTGCCATGGAAGCCAAACAATAAGCCTAAAAAAACAGCATTTTAAGCAATTTTTCGTAATTTTTAGAATTTCATGATGATATAAATTGCCTTTAAGGGTTATTTACTGAATAACTCTTAACCAGTTAAGCAATTTGTATAACTTCAACACTTGTGATTTGTTTTATAGCAAAAAAAAAAATCTTATTTATTTCTCCATAGCAACGGACCTCTACCGCACTACAAATGGAAGAACAAAACACGAAAATGAGATATTTCTCAATTGTTTTCTCAATTTTCTTAGTGAAGCTTAACACACTCTCTTTATTCTAATGACAAAGAAATAGTTTGTTGTAAAAGAAGTCGGTATTTTGTTTGTGGTTGTCATGGCAACGATGGTATCTTCAGAGGCCAGAATAACGTAATTTAAGTACTTTTTCATCATATTTAGTGCTTTTGTTGATATAAATTGACTTTGAGAGATGTGTACTCAGTATTCATTAGCAAGCTAAGCAATTTCTTCAAAATTTCCTCAAAATAATTCATTTCTGATTCAATTTTTTGAGAAAAGCCTAAAACATTTTCCTTAGCAACGGATTATTGCATCAATTTTTCTGCAAAAAAACCCTCAAAATTATAAGATATTTCTTTTTTTCCTCAAATTTTTTCTATTAAGTTTAATACACTTTCTTTTTTCAATTAAAAAACGAATTGTACTACAAAAGAAAGCAGTGTTTGTTCTGCAGTTGCCATGACAACGGTATATATGGAAGCTAGAATAACATTATACAAGAAATGTTCATCATTTTCAGTGTTTCAAGTTAGTATAAATTGAGTTATAGGGATATTCATTGAATAAATCTGAGCCAGCTAGGCAATTTCTTCATATTTCTGTCAAATTGATTCATTTTTGACTGGTTTTCTTGAAAAAGCCGTAGAAATTCTCCATAGCAATGACTTATTGTAATACTACACCTAGGAAAACTCCAAAATATAAGATATTTCTCAATTGTTTTCATGCTAATAAGCTTAGCACACTTTCTTTTCTCTATTCAAAGGAAAACATAAATTGTGGTTAAAAAAAGAAGTCAGTATTTGATTTTTGATGGCCATGACAACTATATTTCATGAATATCATGAAGATAGAATAACATTATTTCAGCAAATTTAATCGTTTCTTAAGTTTTATGCTCATATGTTCAAGTTTTACGAAATATTATTTTATCTTAATTTCCAAGCAACATTCAAAAGAACTCAACGCTGATTTTTTTTTTTGAAAAACCCTATGTAAGGACCAATGTAAAAAAGAAATTCGACCAAATTTGTATTTCTAGGTCATCTGGTTACCATGGCAAAATTGATCTAATTTGAAGCTCTATAATTTGGTCTATATACGACATTAATGGAAGATTTTTTCATGCATCCTAAATATTTGGACATAAAATTTTAAATAAGCTCACTAGTAGTGTCTGGTATTGTAAAAAGACTGGCTACCATGACAACATAATTAGGGAATTTTGATATATTGATTTCAAAATTCTGTTAGTATTTTCCAATTGCACTTCTCTCTTGATGGGCAAATGATAAGAAAATGGGATTTATTTAAAAAAATCAGCAAATTTAAGATAAACCCACTTGTTGCTATGTACATAAATTATCTTGGCAACGGTTACTATGATCTATAATATTACCAATTTTGCAACTTAAGAGTTATTTTAAAAAAGATATGCATCCTGATGGACAGATAAAAATTGTTGGATTATATCCAACACAAAGAGCTCTTTCAAAAATATTTGTTACCATGGCAACCATTTTTCAAATTATTTTTATAAAACAGAATTTTTTAATCCCAGGAAGTTCAAATTCAATATCAATAAAGATCAATTAAGCCTCTATCAAAATACAAGAAAAAACTTTCAATTAATAATAATATAATAATTTGGCCATACATTCTAAAAATAAGCATTTTTGTTGTTTTTCGAAGCCTTTTCCTGAAAAAACAAAACATGCTTAAACAACCTTTTTTACATATATGATAAAGCAAAGTCTGAACTTTATATTAGATTTTTTAAAAATCAGATTACTTAACTTTTGATGCCCATATCCAAGGACTCAAAGTGGGCTTATGTGCAATTTTAAACAATCGTTCCCATAGCAACGGGATATTTCCTGAATATTCTAATAAAACTGTCTTTTATGTAATGAAAGTTCTACTTGAATACATTAATCATCACTTTGAATTAAAACTCAATGATCTAGAAAACAAAGGACTCTAAATATTGTTTAAAATTGCTTACATTCTTGCGATTTGAGGTCATGTTGCCATAGAAACGAACACTATGTTAAACGTCTTTTAATTCAATAGCATCATTTAAGAACAGATAGATTTACAGCATGGACCAGACATGCACGTTTCGAACATCAACCCTCGTCAGTGATACTCAGTCTGCCAAAGAGTATGAAAGTTATTATGTCCAAAAATGTACCGAAAAACGTAGCAGGATGGGTGGGATATGATGCTACAGGACCCTTGTGTGAAGCTGTCCTGTGTGTTTTTATACCAACTTGTCAACAAATTTGGTCATCAAGAGCTCTTATTGAGTGACTCATCTACAACCATAACACATAATTAAATGCAACCGCTTAGACGTTTTCAGAGAAGTAAGATATGTCAAGAGTTAACGGACCGACGGACAACGAGGTGTGAAAAAACTTCTTTTGAGCCTTTGGTTCAGAGGAGCTTAAAGAAACTGCATAAAGATTTGTTTACAAAAGTAAGAAAACAATTTAGAAATATATCATTTTCTTTGAAATTTTCCAGATTAATATATAAAGTGTTGCTTTGAACTGTTCAAATTCAGGATTTGAAGTGGTGTTGAAAGATGCAATAAACATTTAGAAAAAAATTAAAACTCGACAAGAGACCTTGAAATAATGATGACAAATTGCTAAATGCATATGACTTTATCTTCAAATTATATGGTTACCAAAGCAACCTTTTGCCAACAGTTGACCACTTGCACGTCATTCTATTGTTTTATTTGATGAAAAAAGGAGATTATTTGTAGTAATGTTAAGAAATAAATCAAAGTCATTGATAATGATTTATCAAGTATTTCATTTCATTCTATATCATGATCTGTTGCGATGGAGAATTCTTTTAGGTTTCTCATTTGAACCGGTTCAAAAATGATTAATTTGAAGGAATTGCACATCTGGTGAACAAGATGCGATGAACTTCCCTGAAAGTGAATACGAATTTATGTAAAACCCTTAAAATGATGAACAAAATGCTCAGAATATGAGACTTTTGCTTTTATTAAATGAATGAAAAAAGATGGTTGTTATAGCAACCCGTTAAAAAATATTAACATCTTCTGGATCCTACTTATGTTTTTATATGAAAAATGTTCAAACTGTGTTACAGTACATCTGTTTGACAAAACTGAGAGTACAATCGACAAATACATCAAATTCTTTGATAGTTTTGATAAAAAAAGTGTTGCTATCCTCCGTTGCTATGCAAAATTCTATAAGATGCTTCAATAAAACAAATTCAGTAATGAACTCATTTAAAGGCATTGCTACGCTGGTAAAGTAAGGTAAAAAAAAATAACTTAAGTGAATTTATATAAGTATGAAACTCTAAAAACGATGAAAAACGCTACAATGATGTTTCTCTATCTTCCAGATATATAGTTGTCATGGCAACCACAGACAAAATATTGACTTCTTTCGTACCACAAATGGGGGGGGGGGGGTGTTAAAATAAAAAGGAAATTGTGCTCAGCTTCATAGACGAAATTTTTTTAGAAATATAGAAATATCTCATGATTTTGAGGTTTTTTTTTCTCTGGATATATTAATGTAATAATCCGTTGCTATGGAGAATTTATAAGGCTTTTCTCAAGAAAATGAATCAGAAATGAATCATTTTGAGGAAATTTTGAAGAAATTGCTTACCTGGTTAAGATATAGTAAATAAATATCCCTCAAAGTCAATTTATATCAACAAAAAACGAAATATAATGGAAATTGCTTAAATTTTGTTATTCTAGTCTCTGGATATACCAACGTTGCCATGACAACCACAAACAAAATACTGACTACTTTCACAACAAACTATTTCTTTGTCATTAAAATAGAGAGCTTCACCAAGAAAATTTCGAAAAACCATTGAGAAACATCTCATTTTCGTATTTTGTTCTTCTAGTTGTAGTGCTGCAAAGGTCCGTTGCTATGGAGAATTTTATAAGTTTTTTTGCAATAAAACAAATCACAAGTGTTGAAGTTATACAAATTGATCAGCTTGTTGAGAGATATTCAGTAAACATCCGTAAAAGGTAATTTATATCATCATAAAATTTTAAAAATTCCGAAAAATTGCTTAGAATACTGGTTTTTAGATGCCTATTGTTTGGTTGCCATGGCAACAAATTACTAAATACCGACCTTTTGGGCATTTAAATAGTTCAGAAAATTGCACTCTTCTATCCAGTACCATATTTGCTTGGTTTCGTCTTGTATGATGCCAGATTCTTGCGACAAAATAGAAATAACGAAAAACTGTGATGTTGCTATGGTAACCATTTTCAAACTTGATTTATTTTCTTTAAACAAAAAAAAACAAAAACAACACAATTCTGGATTTTTTATATTTTGACTATGAATGATCACTGATTGATCTTACTTAGTTTTAACATTTTCCCTGCGTTGGGATTTTTTTCTATGCTATACCAAAATATGTGAATTTTTGAATTTCTGCAAAAGGTCAAAATGTGGTAACTTTATCTTGTGAAATATGTGGTTTCCCCCAAAAATTGAAGTTAAGTTTATATTTTTCATAAAAGATCTAGGTACATTGTTTATCATGATATGTAAACAATTTTGCCAATTCCAGGTTTTTACTATTTAAATGATACCTGAATATGGCGAATTTTACACTTTTTCAAGCTTCATTTCTAGCCAAAAACAAGATGCCTGGTTACCATGGCAACGGCTGGTAAAATTCCAAAACGATTATCATTTTCATGGTCAGGGGGTCAAACTTGCCTATGACGATGAAAATTATGAAATTCTGAGACATGCGATTTCCAACATATTTTGATGCTTACAGAGAATGGCTCTTTTTAAAAAAACAAGCACAAAGCGCTTTCATAATGATTCGCGGGAGAATTTTGCAACGTCATTATTAAGTATGACGTCAAATAAATCCCTATGATGACGTAAACTATATGCCAAGGTTAAAACGATGTCGCAAAAGAAGCGTATTTAAGATGTAAACAAGGATACGTATTGCTTGTCAATCGAAATGCATTGCTCTTTAATCTTGAGGTATATTCGACCATTAGTTCATTAAGTTTTCAGATTTTTTCTTTACGACATCGATACGGTATACGTATGATTTATTCACGCTCATACCTTCTTACGTCTTGCATCACAACGTCATAGGTTCACACTGTTCTCAATATGACATTGCCCGAAGGAGTATTTTTGGAACTCACAATCTTTTTCCTCCTATTCGAGATCACTACCGTAAACTCAAAGGGTATCTGAATGTTGACGTTAATTATTCCTATGCCGGTGCTATTGGTTGCTATGTAAACAAATATGACCGACTCACCGCCAACAAAATTCCTATCAACGATGATGTCGTTCGAATTCCGACCTCAGTATTGAGCTGGAATCTGCTCATCTTTGAATGTTAGATATGGCTCCAATGCCTGTCTGCCTTCTCAGTATTGAAGAATTGACCCGAAAAAGAAAGGGTACGAAATTCTGACTAAAATTTTGACGGCAGGAATCCTTGACTTTACGATCTTTGAGTAGATTTTGTTCCATTTGAGAAGTACAAATAAAAAGAAATGATGACAACTAGCCTACAAGACATAAGTGCCTTTTTACACGAATCGTGAAAAAAATGTCACCCCCTTTCCCCAAGGCTACATTGTAATGAAGAGCCAGCGGAATGAGATGAGCTTGAAGACCAAGATGACCCTCTTAATTTAATACTAATTCTCTGTAAGGACCAAACAAATTCCATAGGACCGGTACACGGCATGATTTTAAAGACTTTTGGTAAAGGACATAGGTATGGCCAACTATGATGAAAATTGGCTACATTTTTGCAATTAAGTCTCCGTTGCCATGTTAACTATGTCTGATTTTTTCAGAATTTTGAAAATATTGAAAACAAAGCATATTCAAAAGACTCGTTTCCATGGAAATGGATATAACAGTCAATTTTAAATTTCTATATAAGATCATTGTATCATCGTATATGTGATTATGTAAAAGGAAATGCGCCCCATCAATCTATATTCTTCATATAAGGGGTCTAGGAGAGGGTTTTTTTTCTTGAAATGTGTCTATTTTTGCCTGAATTTGCTTAGTTTACAGCATGCAATGACAAATATTGATAATGATCATATCCCTTTATACAGCACAAAATCGATAATTCAGAAACCGAAAGCATATACAATCATGATAAAACAGGAGCCAAAGCAAACAAACAAAAACCTCCACCACATGAAAAGAAGCTGAACCCCGATACGGGAATATTCGATTAGAAGGCTCACCTGTAGTTCGGGTTCATTTCATCGAAAAAAGGATCTCAATTGGACTTTAAAAACATGAAAAATAAGACTGGGGAAATTTCTCATTTTAACAGAAAAGAACAACAAAAATGGTTACTATGACAACATTTCGTTCTATATTACTATACATGGGATATATATTTTAGCTCCATTTCTAATTGTTTTAAATTAATCATGCATAAACAATTTAATGAGTGTGTCAATAATAGATATTTCAATAAGAATTGACCTTAAAAACATTTCATAGTCATTCGACCTTGTGTCAAGGTCATTGTTTTGTAAATGAACCAATGTTACAAAAATAATGTGATTTTTATGAAAATATTTCACATATCAGGTAATATTATATCAAAATAGGTTTATACGATATAATATTTGATATATCTCTTACATTGTATGCATAGGAATAAGTTGCACAGAAACTTTGCATCTCTGAAACATTCAATTACATTGTCCGGAAAAGGTCATTTTCCCTTTCAATGTACCAAAGGTGCCATTTGTAGAACAAATCAGCAAAATCCATGCCGTGGCAAATTTTGGTCCTTTCAGAGAATCGGTATTAAAAAAGTGTTGCTCGACTGCACGTACAAATGTAATAATGTCTTCAATGACAGGCAATTTGTTGAGCTCCCTTTTTCCATGATGGGATGGATAGAAAATGGTAGAATAGATGATGAGGTGAATTCCAAGATGAATCCTGGAGGTGATGGAACCAAAATGGGGTGGATCCCATGATGGGCTGCTTCCATAATGGGGTCGATCTTATATGGGGTTGATCTATGAGGGGGTGTATGAATAATTGGTTGGATCCCTGATAGGGTGGATCATTGATGTGGTGGATCATTGATAGGTGGATCAAAAATAGGGCGAATCTATAGTTTAGTGGATCCAATATTGGGATGGATCAAAAATCGAACCGATCTAAATTTTGTGTATCCATGAAGGGGTTGTATTATTCATTATGAGGTGGATCCATGATCATGTGGGTGCAAGATCGGATGTATCCAAAAAAAGAGACTGGGATTGATCAATGATGAGGTGGATCGAAAATATGCTGGATCAATAATAGGGTGGATCCAAGGTGGGTCGGATCCCAAATAGGGTGGATCCAAAATGATATAAATTCAAGAAAGGATGAATCAATGTTAAGGCGCATCCCATGATGTGGTGGATCCAAAATGGGATGATTCTAGGATGGAATTGATACGAAATAAGGTTGGATCTATGAATGGTTGG
Organism: Pinctada fucata; assembly: GCA_028142955.1. NCBI lineage: Eukaryota > Metazoa > Mollusca > Bivalvia > Pterioida > Pteriidae > Pinctada > Pinctada fucata. The sequence goes on along the minus strand of AP027112.1, from coordinate 10,987,827 downwards.
ATTCAAGATGGGATGAATTCAAGATTGGGTGTATTAAACATTGGGGTGAACAATAATTGGGTGGACAAAAGATGGGGGTAAACGATAATGGGGTGGATCCGTTATAGGGTGGATCCAACGTTGTGCGGATCAGGGATTGGGAATATCAATAATGGGGTGTAACTAAGATGGGATTGATCCCATTATCGGATTTATTCAAAACAGGATGTATCTATAATGGGGCGGATCCATAATGGGGAGGATCTTTAATGGGGTGGATCTATAATGGGAAGGATCCATTATGGTGTGGATCTAAGATGGGGTTGATTCCATTATGGGGTGGATCCAAAACGGTTTGATCTATTATGAGTTGGATCTGTTTGGTTGGATCCAAGATGAGGTGAATCTATGCTGTTGTTGATCCAAGATTTGGTGGGTCTATAATGAGGTGGATCGAAGATGGCTTGGATCCATAATTTTGTGGATCTAAGATAGGGTGGATAAAAATTGGGTTGGATAAAAAATGGGGCGGATCCATGATGGGATGGATATAAGATGGAATGGTATCATGATGATGTGATGGATAAAAGATATGGTTGATCCATAATTGGCTTGATGCATGATTGGATGGATTCATGATGTGCGGATTTAAGAAAAGCTGGATCCATGATGGGTTGGATACATAATGGGATGGATCCACGAAAAGATGGATCCAAGATCTGGTTGATCCATTACACAAGTAAATACATTCACCTTTATCTTAACTTTGATACTTGCCTTATCATTTGTCATACATGGCCTAAATTTTAACCTTAATTCCACTCCATCCTGCTTCCAATAACAAAATAGAAAGCAAATTATAATCAATGATGTAAATTTAGCGCATACCAACAACGCTATTCTAAAAATTGAAAATGAAAATCATACTAAACCAGACAAAGAAATGGAAAACGTCAATAAAGGAAACAAAATGAAGAAGTATATCCCGTACAAAACCTTCTGTTCTGGATAAAAATCCAGGTTATTTATGATAACGAGCATCTCTTGACAGTATGACACACCAGTCACTTCAGCTCGGCGGAAAATCTCAAAAACCCGCAAACTTTCCCACTCCTTTTCGATTTACCTAATACGTTCCTACTCTATTGACAGTATGCTACGCCAGTCACTTCAGCTCGGTGGAAAAATCCCGCAAAATCCCTCAAACTTTAACGGGCCACGCTGTTCATATTTACCTAATACATTCCAACTCTGTTTATATTTACCTTCTCGAGTGATTAATTGGTCCTGATGTCTTAAAAATAAATTCTAGACAACGACATACTACTGTTTATATTATACAATTAATTACCTTGTGTGAGGTAGATATAGCAGTATAGCAACCTGAAGGATATGTTATTCACCGAGGCCTCAGGCCGAGGTGAATAACGTATGTTGAGGGTTGCTATACTGCTTTATATACTGAACACAAGGTAATTAATTAATTAATTGTTTTATTATATGATCATAAAATACAACGACTAGCTTGATAGCTTCCATTGCTGTAAGGAATTCATAAGTGTATTCTCTGATGGCGCGAAATATATGACTGCCGCTACTTTTATAACGTCATAACTACATCGCTAATTTTAGAAAGATGCTGGGGAAAATATGAGAGTTGTTCTAAATTTAGTTCTCTGGAGGTGGTTATAGAGATATATTCAGAAGCTCCAGACATATCAGCCAATCAGTGATGGGCACATCTTCTAGTCATACAATGAATATGTATGCACTTCGTAATGACCTCTAGCATTTCGCAGCAATGCTGTGATGAAATATTTCTTCCAGCATAATATTCATTCCATGGAAATTTTATCGCATAACATTTTTCCCAAAGAACTTTTATTATGTATCAAAGTTTCCTAAAGGAACTTTTATTATTTAATGGATCTTCCATGATCATAGTAAAAGTTCTCATACCATGGAAAATTATATTATATAACAAAAATTCAATCCGAATTTTGTTTTTAATGTTCATCATGTAATAGAAGTTTTGATACTATAGTACCATCGATGAAAAAATCTTACATTACAAAAATTCCATTAAGGATGTCATATATGCACATCATAATTGTCACTGGAAAAATATTACAATGGACTTATTTAAAAATAGAATTGTTAATCAGAAATAATAAATTTCAAAAATCATGAACTGTACAATGTACGATATATCTCGAAAATGTGATCCATACATTATTTCCTCCGATAGCCGAGTGTTAGAATTAAAAAGTATAAATAACAGTATCATATTAAAATTGAAAAGGCAAATGTATTACATGTAATACCTTCACTAACATGTGAACCATTCCACAGAATTTTCGTCATGTAATTTTTATTCCTGTTACATGTAGCTAACTATGATATCAAAATCACTGAAATGTATTTTTTTTTAAATTATTAGAGAATATCCGGAAATCAGCCATTTACAAGTGTTTGTTTGAAGCAAAGATGGAAAATATATTATAGATGATATTGACATATAATATTTCTTCTGTTATAAAGAAAAAACAGTTCTTTAGGTAAATGAGAAAAAGAGTAAAACATCGACACTTTTAATAACAACGTTTCCGTCTATATAGACTGTTGAAGTTTTATTCTTTTTTCATGTACCGAAAGGACAGTGGAAAAATTATTATGCACAAGGAAAAAAATATTCCATAATAAAATATCTATGGAATTTTCATTACAACGATAAATTTTCCAGGAGGAAGAAATATTACACAGAAGAAAAGTTCATTCACAATGCTTCTACTGTCCTGTTCACTAAATCCAGAACACCCTGTTTAGGCGATTTATTCTGCCGTCTCAAGAATGATCCTATCAATTATTGTTTCCGAGAATTGACATCCTTTATTATTAGATTAAATCAATCTTACCCAAACGTCTGCCTTGAAACCGCAATATGAAAAATAAAATGTCTATGGGAAATTTTCATGTTAATTTCACGCCGCCACCATATTCTTCTCTGTGTCAACAATATTAACATTAACGTAAAAACGTCATGCGTTTCAAATTACGTTAGGGAATACTTTTTCTTTTCCGTCTTATTCCTAACTTAATTGACGTACAGTCTATACAATCATGGTATTTTCTGTTATGGCTAAAGGAGTACTATAAAAATTAATATGTTCTGGAAGATGACAATATGACAAATATGGATAAAGAATATATCCCTGTATACAGCACAAAGTTGATAATTCTGAAAATCAGAAACCGAAGACATACAGAATCAGGATAAAACAAGAACCAAAGCAAACAAACTAAAACCTCCATCATATAAAAAGAAGCGAACTCCCGATATGGGGGTGAGACCAGGTGCACAGGAAGAGTAAGCATCTCCTGCAACACCCGCCGCTTCAATTCGATATAACAGGTCAAATTCTACAATCAAATCTTGCGTCATCGTATGATAGTTCTGATAACAAAAAAATGTCTGTATTCATAACAACTACGTTTGTAAAACTGCTTGAAGACTGAAATTACATCCTAAAGTATATCATTAACCTAGATTTGCAGATTATCAATGCTGACTTTTAATATCGAATGTTTAAATGTATTGTAAATTTATATTCATTTTGTACAATAAGCAAAAGTAAGGAATCACCCTATTTTGTCCTAAATTTTCAATAGCTGGCTCTTGATCTACAATTAAAGTCAATTTAAGATAATAGCTCTTCAAATCATTTGTGTTCGAAATCTCTTTCATTTTCAATATTTTTGAGAAATTTGGTAAAATATGAATTGAATTTGCCATCACAGTCTTTACTTATTCAAAATCTGCCATTCTGTCAAACAAAACAAATCAAAGATTTTGTTTTCTTCATTTTACATTATTTTTTGCATCACCAATATGTTCTTTTTTATTAGTCCCCTACCGGCAACGCCGAAGGGGACTCTTAGTTTCCTCTCGGTCTGTCTGTCCGTCCGTCTGTCCGTCCGTCCGTCCGTCCGTCCGTCTGTCCCTCCGTCTGTCCCTCCGTCTGTCCGTCTGTCCGAATATCAGTTTTCCGGACTTTTTTCTGCAACGGATAGAGATATTCAGATGAAATTTGATACACAGCTTGGTCTTGGATAGTTACAGAGCAAGTTCGACTTTCATCACGCTTGACCCATTTTTCGAGGAGTTATGCCCCTTGATGACTTGGAAAATTCAGTTTTTGTCAGTTTTCCGGACTTTTTTCTGCAACGGCTGGAGATATTCAGATGAAATTTGATACACAGCTTGGTCTTGAATAGTTACAGAGCAAGTTTGACTTTGGTCACGCTTGACCCATTTTTCGAGGAGTTATGCCCCTTGATGACTTGGAAAATTCAGTTTTTGTCAGTTTTCCGGACATTTTTCTGCAACGGATGGAGATATTCAGATGAAATTTGATACACAGCTTGGTCTTGGATGGTTACAGAGCAAGTTTGACTTTCATCACGCTTGACCCATTTTTCAAGGAGTTCTGCCCCTTGATGACTTGGAAAATTAAGTTTTTGTCAGTTTTCCGGGATTTCTTCTGCAACGGGTGAAGATATTCAGATGAAATTTGATACACAGTTTGGTCTTGGATAGTTACAGAGGAAGTTTGACTTTCGTCACGCTTGACCCATTTTTCAAGGAGTAATGCCCCTTGATGACTTGGAAAATTCCGTTTTTGTCAGTTTTCCGGACTTTTTTTTGCAACGGATGGAGATATTCAGATGAAATTTGATACACAGCTTGGTCTTGGATAGTTAGAGAGCAAGTTTGACTTTCGTCAGGCTTGACCTATTTTTCAAGGAGTTATGCCCCTCTCTAACTTTGAAAATTAAGTTTTTGTCAGTTTTCTGGACTTCTTTTTGCAACGGATGAAGATATTCAGATGAAATTTGATACACAGCTGGGCACAGAGAGCAAGTTGGACTTATGTCACGCTTGACCTATTTTTCGAGGAGTTATGCCCTTTTATGACTTGGAAAATTCAGTTTTTGTCAGTTTTCCAGACTTCTTTCTGCAACAAATAGAGATATTCAGGTGAAATTTGATACTAAGCTTAGTCTTGGATAGTTACAGAGCAATTGCAACTTTCATCACGCTTGACCTCTTTTTCGAATCGATAAAGCAGATAAAACCTCAGAACTGAGCTGCACAGACAGTAAGTTTAATTTAAACTCATATATGTTTAATTGAAGAGTAATTCATAGGTAGAGTTGCAGGACATAAATATATGCCGCCGGTAGGGGACTATATCGCTCAGCGATCATAACATTTTTACTCTTGTTTAGGTGAATTTTAAGGTCGTTCGGTACAGGCGTCATATCGAAGTTACGTTTTTCGTTAAACGAGTATATTTTGATATGATTTAGTACCCGAAACGTGCATGTCTGGTCCATGCTGTAAATTTATCAGGTTTTAAATGATGCTATTGAATTTAAAGACTTTTAAATTTATACATATTCTAAAAGCTATCTTTAAATACATTATGTTGTGCTAATTTAACCCATTTATGAAGTTGGTTTTCCATAGTAATAACTTCACAAATTAGGTACAGAACGCTACCTACATGGCATATATTTGCGTCGTTCGTATGCGCTAAACTGCATAATAACAACGTCAAATTAGACAAAAAATACAACGGATGTTGCCAAAATGCCCTTAAATGGTTTTCTGAGTGATAAATCTCTTTAATCGTGAATTTATAATAACATTTTCCTTGTAATGTGTGAAATAAACGTTGCAATTCATATTTCAACGGCTTTTTTCGACTCTTGATTTTTTTTATTTTCATATGCTTTCAACAAATATTCAAAATCTAGTCGACAAAACTCCTTGTAAAATTAACATCCTATGTACTAGATGTACTCTTCATGTTGATATAATAAAATCATCCAAAACATCCCATTGCTTTGCTATTCTCCCTTCTAGTTGCGCCGATACTTCTATAAACGTTAACGAAAATGGGACGTTTATCTTGCCGTTGTTATGATAAAGATACACTACGCACTTATACAATTGGCAAGATAATTTTCTGAAAATCGTGTCATTCAAAGAAAATAATACAGTGATTAGGCTAATTAATAAATTATGTGCATAAATCCTCAAAATATTGTCAATAACATGGATATTTTGCAAGTATATGCATATTATTCTACTTCATTTTGTCACTTTGAAGTTGGAAAAAATAACGTTTTTTATCCTTTATAGTTTTTATTTAAAAACGAGTCGAGAAAGATTCATTACATTCCAGAACATTTTTCTTGAAATCGTTTTGAAAATACTGATATAAAAAATTTAACAAAACATGGACCCAATTTTTTGTTACAGGCGACAGAAATTTGGTTTTTGACACGTTTTACAGTCAATTTTGGCAAACGTCATGCGGCGAAGTCAGACATACTGTAACGACACCAGGACAGTTTTCACGCCGTCATCGTGAATTTCTTGATTTATTCATATTACGTCCCTCATGCAATTTTATTTCTAATGATTTCTAAATTTTGATGCGATGTGCATTATACGTGCGCTGGAATATGACCCATATAAAGGTGAACATGAAAAATTTTATAAGTAGGGAAGTTTTCGAAAAATCTGATTAAAAATGAGACGATGTATTGAAGTCAGTCGTCAGAGGGGCTGGCGATTGTGGGTCACTCCCATCCCTGCAACGGTCAGATAAGTGCAGGGGCGTTGTGCTTGCTTCTTACCTCTGAGGCTTCGGATTTAAGGATATAATGCGGGCGGTAATAGTTTTTTATCCGGGTACATCGGTTTCCTTCTCCTAGGGATTCCCAAGACAAAAAAAACGAAGCTTCTGAGACAACATTATTATTTTCCTGCGCGGCAATTAATCTTTTCACGGGTATAATAAATCGATTCGGAGTACTAAAATGTTCTTTCAAATAAAGTAAAGTGACATATTTTATAGAAATATGTTATATAAACAATGTAATTATGTATATGTACAAAAATTTCACTTTTCTGTCAGAGTGTCGATTCCAATTTTTTACGTTACGGAAAAGGTCAATCAATTACGTTATCTGTATTGAATTTCACTTGTAAACAAAAAGAAGATCGAGGGGTTTATAATATGCAAGAACGGCGAAGACATTTCCTAAAGACTAATAGGTCATCAAGGAGAGCTTACTCTCTCTAACTCATTCGCCCATATATTTTCCTCCTAACTTTTCTCGATAACATTTACCGTTAAATTGAGATATGATTTGCGCTTTTCTTGACACGAATCTACAGATAAAGTGTGTAAACTTGAAAGTAATATCATTACAATCAGAAAGAAAATTACACTTTCATTGTAAAAGCAAAGTACTAGTCCTTATTGAAGTTTTTGTGGGATGCCCAATGAAATGCATGTTAGTAACGCCGCTTAGTAGACAATTACCGCACCGCGCAAAAGTAAGCCGTTTAACAAGTCTGACTGTTTTTTAGAGTTATTTAGAGTTATTATGCCCATAATCGAACGCAATTTTTGGTATAAACATTCGGAAAAGATCTATCTGATTTCATAAATACCAATTTTATTTCAATCTGAAATAAGCGAATTATGCGAAGTTGAGTTTCGGAAACCTCTCAGGGATATATATGCTGAAATGAGTTACGTTCCTTGGGTGTACCGAACTACTTTAAATTTCAAGGTCTCTACATGAATTCCTCAGTACCTATCAGACAATTACATTTATTTATTCCGTTGTTTATTATAATATAGAATATACAAATACTTCTTCATAGGGGGTAGATCCAAGATTTTCCCGGTGGCTTTTTTTTTGTCGTTCGCATACCTTTTAACTCTGCATGTCTGGTCCATGCTGTAAACTTATCAGGTTCTAAATGATGCTATTGAATTTAAAGACGTTTAACATTTGAACTACTTGATGAGTGTCACTGCTGGTGGACCAAGAGTCCCCGAGGGCACATGTAGCCAAGTTGGAGTAACTTCGTTTGATCGTCTGTCTCGTCAACGCATTTGAAATTTTCTGTTACAAAATTGCTTGAAATTTCTAAAACGTGGGTCCTGTAGCATCATATCCCACTCATTCTGCTATGTCTTTTGGTACATTTTTGGACATAATAATTTTCATACATTTTGGCCATATTACATTGTTTAGACTAAGGATCACTGACGAGAGTTTAGTACCCGAAACGTGCATGTCTGGTCCATGCTGTAAATTTATCCGGTTTTAAATGATGCTATTGAATTTAAAGCCGTTTAACATTATAACTCTAATTTGTAGATATATTAGAGTTCTTAGAAGATCTCTATATGGTCTTGGTAAAATTTATTCAATGTCGATGGGTTCCAACTCTCTACCTTCTTGAAGAAAATTCCAAACCAATTTACAAGCACCAGACACGTGTTTCGAATATTAAATTCTCGTCAGAGATGCTTTCAGCGGAGCCACCAAAAATAATTTCAGTAGCGCCCTCTTTAATTTTTTGAAGTTAGATTTTTACATTTACATAACAGAGAGCGCGCGGCTTCAAATTTCCTGTAGGGTCGATTCAGTAGCATATCGATATTAAAATGTATGTTCAAAATAACATTGGAGGGATGGTGCTAAGATGTTAAACTCCTTTAATTTCGATGATATTTATCGGTGAAATGGCTAGTTTCCGAAATAGCGAAAAATATATTTTATGTCACATTGATAAAAGGCCAAAACAAAGAGCTGGAAAGAAGTAATTAATACACTTGACAAATATCAGGCCACGGGGAACGATTTTTACTCCCCACACTGCAACGTAAAATAAGTGTCTATATTAATAATTTCAAAGGGTTCCAACTCTCTACCTTCTCGAAGAAAATTCCAAACCAATTTACATGCACCAGACACGTGTGTCGAATATTATATTCTCATCAGTGTTGCTTTCAGCGGAGTCACCAAAAAAAATTTCAGTTGCCCTCTTTAATTTTTTGAAGTTAGATTCAATGACAAATATGGATAATAACCATATCCCTGTTTATACAGCACAAAATCGATAATATAGAAAACCAGAAACCGAAGGCATACAAAATCAGGATAAAACAGGAACCAAAGCAAACAAACAAAAACCTCCACCATATGAAAACAAGAGCCCCAGGGGGCACAACGCTCACCTTATACCCATGCACGCTCTAATTGACGTACTGACATTGAATACTGATAGTGCCAGTACCAGGATTTTAGCCCACAACCTTTCTAAAAAGATCTATGCCGGATGCAGAGAAGTTTCTTTTCAGACAACCTTTAAAAGTACAAAAAAGAAAAAATAGTCACATTTCAAAACAATAACTTTTTTTACTGCTTTGAAAAGACGGATAAGTGGTCCAACGTCATATGCCCAGCTAGTATAGTTCAATTATGCATCATCAAAAAGAAAATCATATTGTACATTAATGTACAGCAGAGAAAGAATAAAACAATGAAATGATTTCATAAATTTAGTTTATTTAAAATTGAACACAAAACCTTTCATTATTGATAGCTAGCATGCCAGAAATGATAAAGCCTGTGTTTGTGAAACGAGAATGCCCCCGGCGGCAACTTTGTTAGTATAAAGACCATTTTCTGTTAAGTATGTGAGAGGTCAGGGTCAGCGTAATATTGGTATCAATGGAAAGATCTTGTCACAAGGAATACACATGTAAAAATTTACACCTCTATCACTAACCATTCAAAAGTTATGCCCAATGTTAAAGTTTTTGAGAAGTACGTCAAAGGTCAAGGTTATGGTCACGAGGTCAAAAATTTTGGTATCAATGGAAAGGTATTGTCACAAGGAATACACATGTGAAATATGAAACCTCTATCACCAGCTTCCATTTAAAAGTTATGCCCAATGTTAAAGTTTTTCGGAAAACAGACAGACAAACAGACAGACGGACAGGCCAAAAACTATATGCTCCCGAATCATTTATTCCAGTGGCATAAAAAACAAAGATTTTTCGGTTTTGCCTTTATTCATATTAAAGTATACTGAAATCTATGAATACTTTTGAATAGTATTGATTTCATCTCAAATACATAAAACGTACAGTTAAAATCGTTTTAATCCAATATTTATCAGTTCAAGTGAGTTGTGCAGAAATTGGGCCAGTTTGTTTTCAAAAAAGCAGTGTATGGTGTATCAAACCTCATGACCCAGTGAAGCCACTTGAACAAATAATTTTCAGTGAATATGCTGAAATGCGGCGCTTCTTGCCTATGCAGGCGAGAAGGAGCGTCGCATTTCAGCATACGCTGTTCAACAACTCAAGTGGTTTCTCTAGGTTTCGTAGTTTGAAACAAATTAAAAGGCCCATGAAATTGTTAAGCTTGTCCAACTAGCAGACCTACGACATCATTATTTACTGTTAACAAATTGTTTTACCTCATCAAAGGTCTGTTACACGGAAAAGTTGTTAGCGGAGAGAGTTCATGAAATGTATCGGTTGCATAGGATTTGCCGACAAAAAGTTATTTGGTCCGATAAAAACTCATCATGTATCTATTATTTGAACAGATAAAAATTCCCAAATGTCTTATCACAGGAACCTGTCATTTTATGAGAGAAAATTTTTATTACTCACAACCTCAGACCTCTGTGTTCCTCTTTCTTTCTATTAGAAATATTATGCATACAAGATGTCGAACACAGTGGCTTATGGTTGTAAATAATAATTTATTTTCTCTACTTAAACAACAGCTTTCTGTGGCCCAACATTTCATAGGAAGATTTCAGGAACTCTGAACTGAATTATTTATTTCAAGAATTTCAGATATTAAATGTCCTATGCATTCTCAAAATCCAGAGGAAGAGATTACTCATTAGACGTTTCTTCGAGAAATCAGTCCGTAAATTACTTCATCTAAGAGAGTCTAAGACAGAAGAAATTCGAGCAAACTTTATACATGATAACAAGTATATGCAAGTGTTCCAAGTACATGAATGATAACCATTATGAAAGTGCTCCAAGTATAATGCACATTAAATAAAAATCTATTCCGTTTGCACTGTATCTCCTGAAATGTATCGCATTACTAAAGGTATCACATTTCACATGAGGAATCCCCTTCGGGTACACGGCAAAACATGGCCGCTTTTGAAATCTTGTTCCCGACTTTAAAAATAAAATTCTAAATAAGTACATTGTATAAAGAATTTAAATAATTGAATCATATCACATAAAAGGTCAATCAATAAGACATTGAAGCATGTGTCACTTGTTGATTTATCAGCTGTAACTATGGATGAAAGGTCGATCTAAAATGATTAATCATACAAAGAAGGTATTTTTCCTGTAGTTGCACCTGAAACATTGGGCATGTAAAACATACATTATACCTATGTACAATCTTAAAAAATATTCCTTAAAAATCCAAAAGTGGATATCTTGACAAAATTCTTTCACTTGTAGGGTACCATGCATGAGTACCTCATACCTACAAATTGTCATGACAATCTGAAGAGTGGTTATAGAAAAGAAGCAGAAAATGTATGAAAATCACCCACCCCCCTTCCTTTTTACATAAGAAAAAAATTCATAAAAAATCAAAAAAATAAAATTTAAGCATAAAATACATATCAAAGCATTAAGTAAGTTAAATATGATAAATATGTAGTAAATGAATGTGTAAAATCATACACTTATTGAGTTATTTAAAGAAATAGTGCAAAAAATGTGCATTTTGACTAAGTCCGAAAAGACGCCAAAAACGCGTCAAAAATTTGACTTCGAAGTGGAACCAAAATAACAACACTTCTTAAGACATCTCTCTAGATCATCCTGATGCTTTCGGTTTGTCGATACATGCTTCGGTTCTGAAGAAGAAGTTTGTCAAAGGAGGGTACCCCCGTGACCTACATTTGGCTGTGGTGGCGCCACCTGTTGACAGATCCGGACGAAAAACAACAACACTTGTAGGGGACCATGAGTACTTCATACCTACCAAGTTTAATCAAAATCCCTTCAGCCGTTCTGGAGAAGTTGAAAATGTGAAAGGTTTACGACGACGGACGACGACGACGACGGACGACGGACGACAGACGCAACACTATGAGAATAGCTCACTTGAGCCTATGGCTCAGGTGAGCTAAAAAGGGAAAAAAATTGTTGGGGTCCCGCCGGGGTTTGAAGCCACTCCCCATTGGTCAATTGGGCATGGAAAACATACATTATACCTATGTACAATCTTAAAAAATATTCCTTAAAAATCCAAAAGTGGATATCTTGACAAAATTCTTTCACTTGTAGGGTACCATGCATGAGTACCTCATACCTACAAATTGTCATGACAATCTGAAGAGTGGTTATAGAAAAGAAGCAGAAAATGTATGAAAATCACCCCCCCCCTTCCTTTTTACATAAGAAAAAAATTCATAAAAAATCAAAAAAATAAAATTTAAGCATAAAATACATATCAAAGCATTGAGTAAGTTAAATATGATAAATATGTAGTAAATGAGTGTGTAAAATCATACACTTATTGAGTTATTTAAAGAAATAGTGCAAAAATGTGCATTTCTGACTTAGTTCGAAAGGACGCCAAAAACGGGTCAAAAATTTGACTTCGAAGTGGAACCAAAAATAACAACACTTCTTTAGACATCTCTCTAGATCATCCTGATGCTTTCGGTTTGTCGATACATGCTTCGGTTCTGAAGAAGAAGTTTGTCAAAGGAGGGTACCCCCCCGTGACCTACTTTTGGCTGTGGTGGCACCACCTGTTGACAGATCCGGACGAAAAACAACAACACTTGTAGGGGACCATGAGTACTTCATACCTACCAAGTTTAATCAAAATCCCTTTAGCCGTTCTGGAGAAGAAGTTGAAAATGTGAAAAGTTTACGACGACGGACGACGACGGACGACGACGGACGACGACGACGACGACGACGACGACGGACGACGGACGACAGACGCAACACTATGAGAATAGCTCACTTGAGCCTATGGCTAAGGTGAGCTAAAAAGCGAACTCCCGATATGAGAGTGAGTTTCATTTGCATCTGTTAGATAAAATTATACATATTTAAGACACAATACAAAAAATCATCTTGTCGTTGTATATGATATTATTCTTTATTGGTATCACAAATGATAATAATTACATTTTATCTAAAAGGTAACATCGTAATCAGAGAAAAACCCTGTAATTTGTAGACGTTAACCTTTACTACAAAACTCATAGGACCAAATTGGGAAGGGTCCTTTATAATTAATGTTTACTTTATCTATCTACAGTACTGTATTGCTAAAAGGAATATAGGAAAGAAATATCAAAATCATTCTCCTAATCGTTCAATGTAGTATATTCTTGTCTTCTTTGTGTTTTTACTGTGGGTGTTTTTGGGCGTGTGCTGTTGGTGCTTCAACTTGACATATTTGGATATCTCCTTCTTTTTTTTTTATGGTTTTTAATGTATGCCAATGGTCATTACCAAACATCTTGGAAAAGCACACAATATAAAAACACAAGGTTTCATTAATATGTCCAAGTTTGTTTAATGATCTAGAATGTCTTTTTACTGCATCCTCTGCCTTATATTTTTTCGCCAATTATTCCATCTCCACCTCGATCACTTCGAAGAATACAGATGGCAAATATGGACAAGAACTTTATTCCAATAAATGGAACAGAATGGTAAATTTTAAAATTATACACCGAAGGTCATACAAAATCATGATGAATTAGGAACCAAAGCAAACAAACAAAAACCTTCACCACATGAACATAAGTAAACCTCCAATTAGGGAGTGAAACCAGGTGCCCAGGAAAAATCAGCATCTTCTACACTCTTGCATGCAACACCCGTCGCATCAATTTGGCAACTTCCACTATCCATCTTTTGTTGAATACAAGTATGTCTTGTAGTTAGATGGTTTCAATGGTCTAAGACAAAGGGAGATCATAGTGTATGGCGAGTTCACAGCATCGCCTGTTTAACGTCCTGTGTGATTCCTCCTTAAAAAAGAAAAATTAAAGGAACTTTTTGAACATTTGAAACTTTAATTATTTCAATATAGTCCGTTCAATCAAAGCGCAGTTACGTTAAGGCACTCCTCGTTTTTACGTTGCAAAATTCGTGACATTTTTAAAAGACATTTTCAATAACGAAAAAGGACATTCTCCAATAAAATTTCTTTATGTATTTGGTATCAGTGTTTAACACTAAGCTTGTACTACACATTCAGCCAAAAGTGATGTCATGTGCCACATCACAAGTCACGTGACAACTATTTATAACATGCAAACAATGAATTGTATAAAATGAGCTGGCGCAACGCCATTCCTGCAATTACAGTCCAATGCTTACTACCAAAATACCTTGTAGGTATTGCCATTTATGTGTTCAAGTGCGCACTTTTCTTCTTTTTTATATTTTTGGAATAAAAGACGATTTTTATCTAAAAATTGACTAGAACAGCACTAAACTCCCAGTATTGTCATATATTTTAAATAGTCATAGATAGAATCGACAAAGTGCCTACTTATATCATGGAGGACAACCATCTATCGGACTAGTTTAACGCGACCCCAACACATAGCATTGTAATTTCAGCCTGCGCCATGCAATCTTATACCATCACCCTACGACGATATCTTTTTCAAACGTATATGTGACTAGCGAAGGGAAGCAACTCGTAGTTTATAACAATCAAGGTCGACTTCGCCGATTTCGTTCTCACAGTTTTGTGACCTTTAAACACAAATGTTTACCTGAGAAGATGAAATAAATATTATGTTGTTTAATTGAGGAATATTTCATGGTATTTTAATAAAAAAAGTGAAAAGATTAAATCTTTGGCAATCAGTAAAATCTATTTTACAATTTCATCAATCTGATGCAACGGTGCGGTGGCGTAGTGGTGATGACGCAGGATTGCTAAATCCATGATCGCGAGTTCGATCCTGGTAGAAGGTACATTTTATTTTTCAAAATTTTCACGAAGTTCTTGCTTTTTTTAATTGTTGACTCAGTGAGAGGCACCATGATATCAATAGGTATTGTTTCCGTATATCGTATATGCTTGTGCTTATTAAAAGAGCTTTGTACAGTACAGATAAAATATGTGATATTAGGAAAGAGAAGATTAATTCTGTAACATTTCGTTACTAACATATAAATTATAATTTTTATTTTAGCTTGTGATATTCAATTTACGTGGTCTAAGAGAGAGAGAGAGAGAAAAAAAACAAACAAACAGAGAGACGTGAAAATTCTATATCATTATTTTTTTTTATTCTATTAGTAATCAAAATCTAAAAGAATACATTTTTGTACCACGAAGAAAATGCATGTCGTACAATTATTCATAATTGACAAAGTCCAATCTGAATGTTACGCACGCCACCTTACTTAGTAACTTCCAGCATTTTAATTTTTAAGCCCTTTTTTTTCAAGTTGTCGTCGGTAGTATTTTCTCTCCCGTCTTTAAATTTGGCTTTTAGAGAATAATATATAATATAATATAGAGAATTTATTATGATCTTATCATTATTATATCCTTGCTTTCACTTGGTTTGAATTGAAAAGGCTGTATCCTCAGTTACTTTAATGTCAGTTTAAAAAACGAATCATCTATTTTAAAAAAAGAATTCATAAAGCCTTCAAGCTTTTCTAAGACTTTGAGTAACATCCGCACGTGGTTGCTATGCAAGCATTTTCATCAAATATTTGTATAGTACGTTATGCCATTCAAGTATTTTTACTATAGATAAAAGTTCTAACATATTCAGCAAAAAAATCAATCATGTATAAAGATCTAACTCGATGATAAATGACAATAAAGAGTATCAAAATTTGCAAACGACAATAGACTCCGTGTTGATGACGTCAAAATCTGAGGTTGACGTCATTTCGCGACAAATTTGAAGACGTCATTTCTGAGGAGTGCCTTAACGTAGCTGCGAGGTTGTGATTTTCGACACTATACACAATTCTCTTTTCAAAATTGAAAGACAAACTCGAAAAATTATATGCAATGCCTTAACAAGAGGGGACACTCTCTAGGGCACCTTAGCTTCAATATTTCGCCTTTCTCATACGTTGTTCCTATTCTGTTATTTTTGTGTGTGCTAGAGTTTCAATTCCTTCCCATATAGTAACTGTAGCGCAAGCCAATTGTATATCACAATAGCATGTTACCGCATGATGACAAGACGATGATGTATATTTGACTTAAACTGACGTTAAAACTAAATAATTTCTGACTTCATAACGGTAAATTTCTTTGTCTGCATCCGATATTACACGATAAATATATACCTTAACGAGCGCACTTTTTCCGGCAAGATTTGCAAAATAATTGTGGAACGCGGATTATATCAGATCTTGTCCCGTGATGCTAGCTGAAATGTTTTTACTAAGGTAGGTTTTGACACAAGAGTTCATTATTCTTTGGGGTTTACATTATACCATTCACTATTTATTTGCCATTGCACTATAATACGCTATTGTGATACACAATCGGCTTGCGCTCCAGCAGTATATGGGAAGGAATTGAAGCCCTCTCACACACAAAAATAACCGAACAGGACAACGTGTGAGAAGGGCGAAATATTGACGCTACTGGGCAACTGGACACCTGGACAGTAAGTGTTATGAATATTTTCCCCTGGCATGGTCGCCATAGCACTTTCTATAGAGACATAGCCACAGACAGTGCATGCACTTATGATGTTGTTCTCATTTTCGTGCGTGAACATCGACGGTGGGTGCGGCTAGTCAAAACAGGGGATGCTTACTCCTTCCGGGTACCTGATCCCACCTCTAGCTTGCAAAGGGTCCGGCGATTTTTAATTTTGTGCTATATTTTGAGTGCTGCTGAGATCATCGTCAGGATCGTCTTTAACTAATTTGTGTCACACTTATGCCTTTGTTGTGTGGAGCTCGTAAAAAAGTTCCCCGCGAGGCGTTTGATAGTTATTGTTTTGAATATTTTCCCGGGCATTGTTGCCATAGCACTTTCTATATAAACAAAGCCTCATACAGTGCATGTATTTAAGATGTTTTTTTTTCATTTTCGTGCGTGAACATGGACGGCGGGTGCGGCTGTCCAAACAGGGGATGCTTACCCCTCCCGACTCCTGGTCCCACCTTTATCTTGCCAGGTGTCCGTCGATGCTCAATCTGTGCTATATTGTTAGTGCTGTTAAGATTATCGTCAGAATCGTCTTTAACTCACTGGTCTCTTTTTGAAATAAAGTTACATGTATTTCCTGGGTTTGCAGCTATTCAAATGGAAATTCCCATACTTATGCTTTACCTTCTCGACGTTGAGATTGAGTACCTGCTAGGTACTTCATCAATATGTATTTGCAATATGTATTGTACTCTTGCTTTCGGTCTATTACAAATAAGGGGGATGTGATTGACAAAAATATATATAGAAATTTTCAAGCCAATAAGATTTCTTCATGCGACTTTTCTAGTATGTACACCACTCTTCCGTCAGAAGGGCATACAACACCATGATAAATAAGAACCAGAGCTAACAAATAAAAAAAAAACCCACATGAACAGAAGCGAACTTATGTTATTAAAATTAAAGATAAGTAATTGAAGCCAGCTGCCCATGAAGAGTCAACATCCCCTAGACGTGTGCAACATCCGTCGTTACGATTCGGCAGACATGTCAAATCCGGTGACTTATACTGAAAGATACAATTATGTACTGTGTTTGAATGGTTTCATTGGTCTTAGTCAGAATATCATTTACTTTTTGGACAACGGCATGTCATTGAATGTGATAAATTCCCCGCATCTACCGTAGAATTTCCTAAGTGACGATTTAAGTCGGTCATAAATGAATACATAATCGATAGACACCTAGCCCTCAGAACAAAATCTGTATATTTGGTATCTGCTCTGGCATATCGCATCAATTGAGGTATATGCTGCAGATAATCTTTTTCATTTAAAAGAAGATACAAGTCTCATTTCTATCAATCCTTTGCTTTTTATCTTTTATGGTTTAGTTGCCACTTTTTAAAAGTTCGAACGATGTTATTGTAATGTTATGATGAAATATTTGTCGCTTTTGTTAATATCTCAAGATTTTTTTTCCAGTTTAAAGTTACATCACTTTAACGTTTTTAACTATCTGGCGAAAGCCATGTCCAAATCTACGTCAGTTGCTTAGTTTTCTTGTTTTCAAGGAGCGGTAGCTTTCTATTTATTTTGATTATGTTCTGTTGTCCGAAATTAAGAGATGGAATTATCTCTTTTATTCTCTTGTGTATCAATTCAAATTCTTTCACCTGAGCTATATAAGAGGATTAAGGGAAATCAATCAACTTCCCTTGTAATTTTCCACAAAATTCCCCGTTTTCATATATAATGCATTTTTAAACCCCAAGAATGTAACACCCTCTACCGCCACACAATTTATAGATCAGATAAGTCCTTTGTTATATACTTTCCAAAATTAGTCGCTGGATATCCTTATTCCATGTATCACTTGAGCAAAAGCATCACTGTTGAGAAATTTTCTATCCAGATGACGTGTCTGGTGCAATAAATTTGGTTAAGATTGTTCTCCAAGCAAGAAATGAGTTGGAACACTTCAATATTTTTAACATTCGCCCTTTCGAATGAGTTAAAGAAGATCCTGACGATAATCTCAACAGCACTTACAATAGAGCACCAAATTGAGCATCGACGGACCCCTAGCAAGCTAGAGGTGGGACCAGGTGCCCGGGAGGAGTAAGCATCCCCTGTTGGCTAGCATTTTATTTTATTGTATTCGAAGAAATAATTGGAAAGAAGAATTAAAGTTTCAATGCGATACTTTTGGTATCAATGTTTTTATTGTATTTTTAATGGGAAGGTTTCTGACGCAATTTTCCCCGATAACGTCAAAATGACGTCATGGTTTGCTCATGGATAAAGATGATAAAACTCCCAAAGTACAAAATTTCGAAAATCGCTATAATTTCTTCAAATGACGCCGGAAATTATTCAAACTTCATCAGGCTAGTCAAATGTGTATACCAATCAGCGTATCAAATGTAAATATATTCGTATCTACACTTAACCGTAGCGATAAAGTTTTTTACAGTATGTCCTAAACCATGAAGATAAGGTCCCTTGTATTTAAGTAAGCAACGGCCCAATATAAATGTCAGGTAAATGGTCACAAATCAGCGTTTAGATTTGTTTGCATGCAATATATATACTGCTCAAAATAAATTTAGCACCACATTGATAAAACCTATATAATTATTTTGAGAAATTTTATAATATATATACTCACATTTTTTGAAACACAATATAGGTGAAGAGAAATTAGAAAGAATCGAACACTACTTAGATGCTCGTTAGAGCGTTAAGGCGTGACGTTTGAATTTGCGGACCGAAACGAATTTCGTGCTATGTTAGCAATATAAGAAAACAAATTTCGAGTTAACAATAAGGTGTTAGTTATTCATGTTTGAAAACGTTCTTAAATGTTTGAAATTCATCATGGGTAGGCATAGAAACGTTCCAAATGATCAACGTCAACGTGCTATTGGTATGCTGGAGGCAGGAATGTCCGTCAGGGAAGTTACCAGACGTATAGGAGTAGCTCAAAGCACTATTTCGAGACTACAATCGAGATATAGGACAACCGGTGCAGTATCAGACCGGCCCCGGTCCGGCTGACAACGTAAAACGTCAGCCAGAGATGATCGCTTTCTTGTTATTACCTCTCGACGTAATCGGTTTTTGTCGGCGTCAAATTTGGCTGCGCAGTTGCATAGAAGCAATAGATTTCGTATATCAACGCAGACTGTACGGAACCGACTACATGCTGCTGGACTTAGGGGGAGAAAACCATATGTTGGGATTCCGTTAACGCCACATCATCGTCAACAGCGTTTGGATTGGGCTCGAATATATCATCGATGGATAAGAAGACGCTGGAATAGTGTTTTATTCACTGATGAATCTCGTTTTAACCTTCATTTTTCTGATGGAAGGATACGAGTTTGGCGTCACAAGGGTGAACGTTATGATCGAGAAAACGTCATGGAACGGGACCGTTATGGCGGAGGTAGCATAATGGTATGGAGAGGAATCATGCACGGTGCGAAGACAGACTTTGTGACAGTGAATGGGACCCTGAATGCGGTTGGATACTGCAACTAAATCATTTTGCCTTATGCCGTTCCTTTTCTTCGACGTCATAATGCCATTTTGCAGCAGGATAACGCTCGACCGCACACCGCACGTCACACACGGTATGTGTTGCTTCAGCATCAAGTTGACAAAATCGAATGGCCGGCGAGATCGCCAGATTTATCCCCAATCGAACATTGCTGGGATATCCTTGGACGTAGAGTTCGTGAACGGAATGACGTCACAAATTTAAGGGATTTGGAACGTGTTTTAAACGAGGAGTGGACTAACATCTCTATGAGTGAAGTCAATAAACTAATTGCAGGAATGAGGAAAAGGTGTAGTGCAGTAATTGATGCGGATGGGGGACATACTCGTTATTAAGATAATGTGTTACATTTTGTGACAGACCCAGGCTTACAATATGACGTTTCCCTAATTAATTTGACTTAATACATTGATGATTGTTTGTCAAATTATTATTTATGATATACCTGACTCATTTAAAAATGAATTTCTGATATTCATGTTTTCATCTTTTAATCATAACAAATCATCAAAGCTGGTGCTAAATATATTTTGCTCAGTATATATTACTTTGGAGCGTCTTGATTAAGAGTTTTTACTTCCTGATCCAAGTAAAATAATTGTTAGACTTAAAAAAGAATTCACACTGGATATCATGATAAAAACAAATCATGTAGTTTAATATGGTCCATATTTGTCATTCATATACTAGATACTCAGAATGTTTTATATTATGCTTTTTTTACATCTGCTTTACAAGTTATTTTGAAAACATTTCTCTATCTTTAAAATATACAAACGTTTTACTATGCCTTTATTTATCTATAATTTGATAGTTTTCATTCTATTAGTATACTTACTTACATACGATATTTAAAGAAAATTATGCTTATGTTTTGTTCGAGAACAAAAGAGCGTTTCTTGTGCTTCTCATGGATAAATCAAGTAATCAACGTAATGATTGCTTAATGGAAAATATTAGTTTGCAACAAAGTTGGGAATCAATAACCTGACCAGGTTATCTTATCTAAAAAAAGAAACACTCCTAAGGCAAAACGCATAGTAAATAGACACTGTGCCTTCGGTTTTTTATTTTCTGAATTATCGATTTTGTGCTGTATACAGGGTTATGGTCATTATCCATATTTGTCACAAATAGAGACGTAAATGGAACATCAAACACTGAACACAAACTACTACACATAGAGCAAATAGATAACAGATAACTGAAGACGTTCATCTGCCAATATAAGGGAGCAACAATTAGATTTTTATGGGGGGAACAGGAATCTTTGCCAAAAAAAAATTCCGATCGAAATTTTAGAGGGGGGGGGGGGGGGGGATTTTTCGGCCCGAAGGGCCGACCAATAAAAATTTCCGGATCATGAAATTGCCCCTCTTCCTCTCTTCCGACCTTTCCACATGCCCAGTAAACACTTTTTAGTGTGTCATAAACTAAGTATACTAAATAATAATGGAACAAACTTTATGCAATTTGGAGTGAATAAATCAAATTCAAAAGTTAGTAGCACCATATAGCCTGTCTCCGTTGAGTATCATTTAAGTGAATAGATTATAGGTATCATATACCATTCAAGAAATTAAAATGAATTGATCTGCTGGCAACAGATGAACTCATTCTGTGTTTGATGTTTAATATGACAGAAAAATCACGCTGAATTATTTCACGCTGAGTAATTTTCAACATTGAAAAATTACAAAAAAAAGAAGAAATAATCCGGCCCGCGAGGCCGGCAAAAAAAAATTGTCCGGCTGGCAAAAGTCTTCCCCCCCCCCTAAAATCAAATGGTTGCTCCCTAATGGCATCAAATGGTTTTGATACGACATATTTGAATGAATATTTGTAACCCAAGGGCGCAATTGCTTTAGAATAACTTTGACTCCCTACGTTGATCTAACGAAGACATCAAATTCACACCCATTGAAAAGAAAAGGATTGAAAAAACCAAGTCTTAGATAAGTTATTATAATGATTTCATCTTTTCCCCTTACGATTCTTTACGTTTCAGTTTCAAAATCACAATAAATTAAGGACTGTAAATTTAATTTCATACAGGTTGACTCAGTGATAGACATATACATGATGTACAACATAGGTTTGGAAAGTGACTTTTCGTTACACGTAACACGTACAAAATGTATCCCCGCGATGAATTGGACAATTTCAGTATCTCATAATGAGGAAAAATAACTCGTTCAACAATATTTCTTAAATAGGAATTGTTTTAAATATTCATGATCTGCTTGATTTTTACAGATTCCGCCGTTTCCACAACGTGGTGGGGATAACATATTGGAATGATGGACATTACCGACGACAAATAACTCCATATTTCACAAACAATAAATATTTAAAAATTATTACATATCAGGTATATGTAACAAATCCTCTTTAAAAAGTCATACGAAAATCACGTGAAATCATTAAGAATATTGGTCCGTCGCCAAAAGATAAGGTCCTTGATATCATAGAAGAAAGATATATATTTAGTAAAGTTTGCCACTTTTATAGCCTACCTGAACTTCATGTACACATTGTTTGTAAAGTACAGCATGGAAACAATACATATAAAAGGCTCAATACCCAAACAGAACGTAAACATAAAGTCATACGGCTTCAAATGGTCTGATGTTACTATATAACGTGAGTAATTAATCTTTCATCGCATTAGAACAAATTATTCTATTAATTTTTTGTCTTTATTTGCTAGGTTTCATTTTCTAAGGATACATTAATATACAAAATTAATTGCATCTACGAAAAGAAATAATGATACTTAATTTCAGCAGACTTATCGGCAGCTCTGCTTTTATACTTTCAAGGGAGTTGGGATGGCATTGGATTGTACTTATCTCGCCAGGGAGGTGATTGTAGAAGTTGCCTAAGGCTCAGGCAAACGAGACTATAAACCCTACCTTTTTAACCTCTAATGAAAACTTGGTTTTTTCTTATCTTTTTTAATCTTATTATTTCCATGTTCAAATCTATATGTTAGGATAAAAGAAGTTGGTAATACAAATCGGAAGTTTAAAGGTGGCGAAAAAGGAAACATCGGTAAAATTTATTTTTGTGCAATGCTTCTCTTTAGAATTCGCAGGTTGAAACATATTAAATTCTTAACTTTGAGTATGTTGATGAAACACGAATATTGACTATTCATACTATTTGAGATAGAAAATATGAAATGACAAATATGAATAATGACCATATCCCTGTATACAGCACAAAATCGATAATTCAGAAAATCAGAAACCAAAGGCGCACAAAATCAGGATAAAACAGAAACCAAAGCAAACAAACAAAACCCTCCACCGCATGAAAAGAAGCGGACTCCCGATATGAAAGTGAGACAAGATGCCTAGGAAGAGTAAGCATCTCCTGCTTGCATGCAACACCCGTCGCCTCAATTCGAAAGAACTGTCACATCCGGTAACTTCCATTTCGGAAGACATAGAGTACAATCTTTGGTTGGATGGTTCAAATGGTCTATGACAGGATATCAGCCACCATTTTGGAGAGTGGGACATCATAGTGTATGACGAGTTCCCCATATCGACCGTAGAACTTCCTCAGTGACGATGTTAGTCAGTCACAAACATATCCCTAACCGAGAAGCTTATCTGAAGGCGCCTAGCTCTCAGAACAAAATTCGTATATTTGGTACTTGCTCTGGCATAGCGTATCAACTGAGATATGAACACGCCATAAGCAAGCGATGAAGGGATGTTGCTACTCAGAAAAGGAAAGTTTGTAATGCTGAAATTAAAGACGTCACGTTTGTCCTAAAGTGAGGTGTTCATGTGACCATCAGTGTCGTGAGACAACACTATGTCCAAATAGGATGCTGAATTATTTGTCTCTGTAGTTTCTATGACTAAAAGCTCCGAAGAATAGATACTGCTCAGGTAATCCTCGAAATTTGGATTATTGATGGACAACACGTCGTCTATGTAAGTCTGTAAGTGAAGTTGAAGTCAGAAGCTAAGTATCTTTTCCCTTCTGAGAACAAAGATTGACTGAATTCAGCTACGTAGGAGTAAAGGAAAAATGTCGGCAATGAGTCGGGCACAAATGGTCACCATTAGGGAAAAGCGTTTAAGACAAAACATTTATGAATCGCAAGCGATAAACCTCCCTTACCGGCATTAATCCATGTCCTTCAACTCTGCATGTGACTACATGTAATCATCCAATTAATAAAGGTAAACCTTTTCTCGTTATTACGAGTTAATTATCCCATTTTAACAACATAATTATCTCGTAATTATGAGATCTTTTCTCGTAATTGCGAGATTAATTAATTTTTTCTGTTATACTATTCGGCTTACGTAGAATTGAAAAACATTGTTGATGTAGATTTATTCATATTTCCATCCCACCCCCTCTCATTTTTATCTTGATTAAATACCTCTGCGCAGCATGAGTTTTGAAAGTAGATGATTTTAGCATATTTGAAAATGCATATTTTTCTTATAAACTATATCATCATGAGATAATTAAACATATTTTTTTTCTTTGCTGACTTTTTATAGAAGAATAGGGATATGGTCTACAATCAGTCAATGGTATAATTACTATAACTGGACAAAAATAAGAAATACGCGACTTCACGATTCAAATCAAGCACATCAACAAAAATCGGGTAATAAGAGAAATGAGAGCATTATTTTTAGAATTATTAGTATTGAAATGTATATTCTATCATAATAATTCATACCAAATAAGAATTGATAATAATTATTAAGGAATATAGAGGTTTACTAAGAAATGTTACTTACTGCAATTTGATTGGACAAACTTGTCCAATTGGACAAACCTGTCCTCTCTGAATGTCAGTCGGACTCCTCGGGTGATAACATACATGAGCTCGTGGCGGCAGAGCATGGATTGTATTACGTACGCCCTCTTTTTATATCCATTTACATATTCATCTGTGTTGTTTTGGCCCCTGCGTTTTGCGGTCTTGTTTGTAGGTGGTCATCTGACAGTGAGGAGGTTGTTTTACACCACAATTGTACGTTCTTCGAGACCTCTGGGTAATCGGAAATGTGGGAGGGATGTGCGCGCGTAATCCAGGATAATCACACCTTCTGCTATTTCCGTGGCAGATGGCCGTCCTAAGTCGGCACCGGTTGCCCATTGGCCTCGTTGGTTTATGAGTAGTCCTTTGTGTTTGATGTTTCTGTGTTGTGCGTTGACGTTCCTTGTCCCTTATGCGTCTCTTTCCGTGCTTGTCTGCTTTGTGTTTTGGGGTTTTGCTGTGGGTGATACAACCGGGTGTTGCTGGAGATACCCTCCTTTGTTGCACATGCGCATCAGTATCACAGCTCATCTTCAAACAAAATTTATTCCATACATGGAATTATTTTTGCAAGTTTTCTAGGGAAAGATAAAATTAATGCATATTTTACAGGATACTTTGAACATGCACAAATTATACCTTTTCGTATGATATGGGGCAAAAACTGACAGATAGCTCACAAAAGATCACAGGTTGAAGACAAAGGGACACACATATGAAAGTTTCGTCTTTTGTTAAGCAAAGATGAAAAAGGTAGTCTTGAGGAATGCATAATTGTTATCTAAAATATTTCTGTACTAGTTGTCAATTGATTTCTTACATCCGTTTTTCATTGATTAGAAATTATTATCAATGTGTTGATGATTAAAAGAAGAACTTCGTTTTACACCATAAGTGTACGTTCTTCGAGACCTCTGGGTAATTGGAGAAGTGAGAGGGTTTTGCGCACGTAATCCAGGATAACCACACCATTTGCTACTTGCGTGACAAATGGCCGTCCAAAGTCGTTACCGGTTGCCCATTGTTCTCGTCGGTTTATGTGTAGTCTTTTGTGTTTGATGTTTACATGTCATGTGTCACTTTTCCGTCTCGTGCTGTACTCGTCTTTTGTGTTTTTGCATCGGGTGTTTTGGTGTTTTGCTGTTGAAGCTTCAACGGGGTCTTGTTGGAGATCTCCTCCCTTCTTTCATGCTTTGGAATATCTTATTACATGCGTTTATTGTGCATGTACATTCTTTGGCCACTCGTCACAAATTTGAAAAAGATTTTCCTAGAAAAACGTTGCTTTGAATTTGAGTTTGTATTTAGTTTTATTATCGTTTCTAAATTACACTAGTGGATTATACAAACAACAGAAATTCAGTGTTTGTTTTTCTATTATTTCCAGCTTATTCAGAAATGACGTTGTAATTAAACAAAATGGGAAATAAGATCAGCAAAAAAAGAAAAACCCCGACTTCGAAAGAACTTGATGAAAACAATTGCCATGGTATTTATATGATGATTTTTAAAAAACATATTTAAGAGTAGGTGGCTCGATCAAATATTTTTTTTTCAACTTTAGAATAATGAACAGGGCATCCCCCATATCTACTAATATTTATCCGTCCCTGACGTATTCACTCTAGTAAATTGCTTTAAATCGTTAGCATAAAAGACACTATTAAAGGCATACAAGGGCCAAAAAAAAGACAGTAGAGGTTTATGTTTTAAAAAATCTGGTTTCTATTTTAATGGATGACACTGGAAACTTCTGCAAGGGGTAAATAATCCCTATCTTTCTTGAAATTTTACATGTTTTATGTTTCACATTTTAAATCTTTTTGAAACAAAGGAAAATTAATCTTTAAATCATAGCTATTGCAACGTAAGGCATTTCCCTGTTAATATTGTCATATTACTTACGTTTTTATGTGCAGAAGTAGTGACTGAGAAATTCCTCGCAGAAATCTCCAAAAAGATCGGCAGTGAGTGGATACTTGTCTGTGTGACATTGGGAGTGCCGTCATACGTTATTGATCAAATTAAAATTGACGGCACTTCCGATGTGCCGACAAAGATTTTCGAAGGACTGCGTCGATGGCGGGAACTTCGAAGAGAAAGGTCAGATGATGAACTTATAGTAGAATTGAAAGACGCCCTGGGGGAGCATGGCAGACAAGACCTGGTGGAGGTGGTAGAAAATCACATTAAAAGTGAGTATTTTTAAAACGATTAATCGGTCAAGAGGTTTTACGGATCATAATTTCTTTTATCTATAATAGATGTAGATACATACACATTTTCACGTTACCATTTAGTTGAATACGTATTTTAACAAGGTTCGTTTTATCAGTGATGCCCCGGGCAGAAAAGGTGAAATCCAAATAATAAGAAATTTTGAATTGGACATCGTGTTTTAAGTATTTTATCAGACTTTGTAGATCCCACTTTTATCGATAAATAATTCAAAAATATTTTGTATTTCATTTCTTTTGTAATGATAGGCACATGACAAAGATGAATATCATACTCCACAAATATAATGGATACATGAAAAGGTTTTCGAAAGGTAAACATATACACTTAGTATATTACATTGCTATTTCTTGTAGAATGTATGTTGGAGAAGAAAAAGAATAAAAACACAGCTTTACATTCCATGGAGAGTAAGTGTAATTAATACATCATAATCCTTGCTTAGATTAGCGAATTTGAATTTCAGAATGAACATTTTAAAAACCTTTTGCATATAAGTATAACTCAAGAAGCTATATTTGTTCCCTACAGTAGTTGGAAAACCCTAGGTTATCTAGCACATCTAAGTTAGAGATAAAATAAGTCATCGCGAATGTGGAAACACTTATTAATTGAAAGAGTGCGTTTTTTTTCAGCTGAAGATACTGAGATAAAAGACTTCCGGGAGAAGCTACATACGTTGAATTATCTAGAAACCCAAAAGGTTCCTGTATCTCCGCTTCAGCGAACAAGCAAGATGCCGTTGGAAAATATTTTCGCTCCTATTTCAATCAGAGAGGACCTCGAATATCAAGGGAAAGGGCGAAATATTGGAATGAAAAATAAACGAACTAAACCTGTAAACTCTCCCGACGACATGTTTTACATCGACGGCGATGTTGCTAGAAATGTCTTTATGTTAGGGGATGCTGGGGTAGGGAAATCGGTTTTCTGTCTCAGGTTAGTTGAAAATTGGTGCAAGGCCCAGAAAATTTGCGTAAGAGATAGAGGTGAAAGTAATGTTTCATGGGTTAAAGCTCTCAAAAACTTTGATTTTCTTTTCTTTGTCCAGTTAAGACATGTTAACAAATCAAGGTCATCTGTCATAGATATGATAGTCAATGATGTGTTTCACAGTCATCCTGGCAATCATGACGTCATACGTCGCGTTCTTTACAGCCAGAGGTTTCGTTGCCTCATAGTAGTTGATGGGGTAGACGAATGGAAAGTGACAGATCAAGTTAGATTAGAGTTAAAGGTTGAAGGTCTACCTAACACTGAAAACATGGTCAACTGTACGTTTGTACGGTCAATGCGTCCTTGGGTGATAGATAGATTTAGTGAAATGATAAGGGGTAATGACAGGGTTGTAGAAATAGAAGGGTTGGATACCGACAGTATCGATGTTGTCATAGAGAAGATGCTTATAAACTTCTATGAGCTAGATAAGCAATCCTCTCTATATAAAGAAAAAGAAAAATACATCACAGAGAAATCAAACGACCAAACACTAGAGTCTATAATGCAAATACCTCTAATGGCTGTTGCATGTATACAAATTTGGTTCGAAGGGAAAGAAGTAGGTAACAGCATGGCAAGTCTCTATGTTGCAATTCTTGATTTGCTAATAAGGCGATCAAATAAAAAGGCTCCGCTAACTGCCGATATCATAGAGAAATTGACAAACCAATCTGTAACAGAGAGGAATATACCTCTAATTCTTAATCAAAATAAGAACATAAAACAGGTCATGACTATGATTATGAAACTTGGTAGGATTGCCCATGATGACCTTGTGTCAAAGGAGACTCATCTTGTGTTCAGAGTTGAAGATGTAGAAAAATATCTTGAAGAATACGAACTCGATTTAGCGTTAAGAATAGGTATACTTAGTAAATGCGAGGCACCGGGTAGCTTTAATGAAGAAAACGTGAGTGTTAATTTCTTTCATAAATCGGTTGAAGAATTTCTTGCTGCTATATACATTGAAAATCAAGGTCAAATTCAAACATTTTTCGGACATTTGTCAAGTGTTGAGGTAATTCTGGAGCTTGGTAATGTACTTATATTTCTATCAGGTTTAAGCCCCATGTTAGGTAGTAGAATTTCAAAACATATTGTTAATGTTGCCAATGTTGATACAGATATATGTAAACTCAGGACATTTAGTGATGTAGCATTTTACCGTAGCAATAAGGTAGAATTACTATATAGATTACAAGTCAACTGTTACAAAGAAATTAAATACGCCCAATCCAGTGAAAATACCACACAAGAATTACCCTATCACGTATCAGATGTATATGTAGATGATAACTGTGACATAGAGACAATAAAGATTACAGCCGATATCCTCACACACCACCATACTGACATAAGGTCCCTGTATTTATATAATGTATCTACTGATATAGAGAATGGTATCCCTGATTCCCTACTGACACAGTACTTAGATCACACTGTGTCACTACAGTCACTGTTTATAGATGGATACAACACACACAGGACCTTACATCATATCAGTGATATATTCTCCTCTCTATCAGCTCTATCACTGGCCAATATAACATTAACACCTGACGCCGTCAGTACATTACATACAACATTACAGTCAAACACAGTCATACAAACACTGGGTCTGGGGTACATTGAATGTCAGGTCAATGAAGATCAAGGTCCTGAACCAGCTTCTCTGGCAGGTATTATACAGACTCTACCTGATCTATCAAGTTTGTCTACATTACGATTTCGGGTGATAAACGTTGATGACAAAGATGTATTCCGTGATGTGTTAAGTCGTTTGAGTCATTTACATGGTATACGTTATTATGGTACATATCCTAATGATGATGAGTATGATCGTGATATAGTACAGACTCTGTCTACATGGTCAGGATTACGGTGGTTATATCTGCTCTGTGTAGATCTGGGCGACAGTGGACTACAACTGTCACATGATATGTTACATATAGAACAAATAATGCTTGATAGAGTAGATATGTCACTATCAGGATGGAGATGCTTTATACAATCCTTACTTAACATTAAACATAAATTTGATGTTTATCTCGATGAAATAGATATTGATGAGGAAGTTAAGACAATGATAAGATCTACTCCAGAATTTGGGGTATCACGTGATGAAAGTAATGATGATGGTAGTCATGATATCTATTTTACAAGAGTGTGGCCGCTATCAGAACAAAGTCTACCATGAATAACCATTCGTAATAAGAATATCTAGTACGTACTTCACGGGACTGAATGCTGTAAATTGCTTTATTTTCGTCAGTACCAATTTTCGTCAATTCTTTATAAATGACAATTTCGTCAGTACGTAAATTCGTCATCGAACGGTCCCTGAAATAAAAATTCTTCTGTTCAAATGCCAACTTAACATTCAGGTATAGGCCGTATGCGTTTATTTTCATTGTTTGTTTAACAATTATTGGTAAACAAACAATTAGAGACATGTATACCACCTAGCTTGTTGTGAAAACATAACATTTGGTAATTAGAAGTGCATTATATCCGACTTTGTGCGACTATTCAGTTTTCAATGATTTATCATTTGCCTGTCGTATTATTTCTTAATATTCAATTTTCCTTTCTACACTATATTTTGTCAGGAGTATTCATATTCGTCGATACGTGATTTCGTCAAGGGAGGCACTGACGAAAATTGGTACCTGACGAATAAAAACCAATTTACAGTATATACAACATAGTCTATTGGGATGATCGTCATTTGTATTGTTGTCCTTTGTAAACCATTAAGATCATTTGACTGCAAAAATGGAACTATATATCAAGAACTGTATCTTCGATGGCAGATTTTAATTTGAACGTTAATGATACTGGTATTTTTGTTTTTGTTGTTTATTTACATTATTCAGAGGATAACATTGATACAATGGTTCTACATCTGAGATCGACGGTGAAATTATGTTAACAATTTTGATTTTTATATTACTATGTTACAACAATGGTAGAGAAATTTAAACACAAAGATGTTTGAGGACCAAATAAAGCATTTATGTATAATGATCAATTATGAAATAAAACATAATTATTGAATTAAGAGTTTTCACTTTTTTACCCATAATGAAGTATTTGGAAGTGTTCCAACTCTCCATCTCCTTGAAGGAAATTTACAACAGATTTTAATGCACAAGATATGTGTATCGGACAGTTAATCAAGTCAATTTTAATGCAAAATACAATTTGTCGGGCAGTAATTCAAGTCTATTCTAAATAGCGCACCAGACATGTGTTTCGAATAGTAAATTCTCGGCAGTGGTGTTTAATCAGATGCCGAAGTGATGACGTATGAAGTATTCATATTTGCCAAAATGTCAACGATCTTTTTTCAAGGTCATTTATCATTCTATGAAACATATTGCTAAAATATTTCTTAGCACTGTAGAACAATGACACAGAAATGATTCAGCATACCATATATACTGTGGCCTTGAAGCTGTGACCTAAGTTGTATTATCATGGAACCTAATACGAAATTGATGAAATTATTGAACAAGTTTGACAAGCAATTATATTCATTACATGTAACCATGTGCAATTTGACCTTGGGCTTCACCTTTTACCTCAGTTAAATGTCATTACGCTTTTTCGTCTTTAATGGGAATATGATTAAAATCAAGGCATTTTAGTTGTCAAATTCACAGCTCATACGAAATTCATCTTCCATAAAGAGTGCAATGCAACAGTTCCATGAAGCTTTGATAGCCAGGTCAGCTGCGAAAAGAGTATACCCGAAAGGTTTTATCCGTCAAATCAGATGCAACTTTATAATCTTTGACTTTAATTTTCGAAAAAAGGTCATGCAAGACAATGCTGTTCTAAGCATACATCCTGTGATTTATTCATAGTAGAAATGATGGATAAAACCATAAAAGCAGCAAACACAAACATCGTTATTCTGAAAATCATTCACTGAAGATCAGAGAAATTCCTTAAAAGAATTAAATAAGACAGATAACATCGTCTGCCATGCAGGGTTTTGATAGTAAAATGACAATTTCTTAAAAGAGAGCCTGTGTTTGTGAAACACGAATGCCTACAGTGGCATCTTTGTTAGTATTAAATTCATTTTTCTGTTAAGTAGGTCAAAGGTCAAGTCAAGGTTACGAGGTCATGATCAAAACTTTTGGTATCAGTGGAAAGGTCTTGTCACAAGGAATTCTCATGTGAAATATGAAAGCCCTATCACTGACCATTCGAAAGTTATGCCCAATGTTAAAGTTTTGAAAAGTAGGTCAAAGGTCACGAGGTAAAGACTTTTGGTATCAAAAGAAAGGTCTTGTCACAAGGAATACACATGTGAAATATGAAAGCCCTATCACTTACCATTCAAAAGTTATGCCTAATGTTAAAGTTTTTGAAAAGTAGGTCAAAGGTCAAGGTCAAACGTCACGAGGTCAAAACTTTTGGTACAGAAACTTTAAGGTCTTTTCACAACGAATACACATGTGAAATATAAAAGCCCTATCACGGACCATTCAAAAGTTATGCCCAACGTTAGAGTTTTTGAAAAGTAGGTCAAAGGTCAAGGTCATGAGGTCAAAAATTTTGGTATGAATGGACAGGTCTTGTCACAAGGAATACACATGTGAAATATGAAAGCTCTATCACCCTTCATTCAAAAGTTATGCCCAATGTTAAAGTTTTTTCGGACAAACAGACAAACAGTCTAACAGACTAACAGACAGACAAACAGACGGACAGGCTAAAAACTATATGCCCCCGAATTTGTGATTCCGGGAGCATAAAAATGTTCCCTTGATCAAAGGCATGGTATCAAATTAAGGTTTTGTTATGAGGAATCTATAAGTCAGTTGCTCACAAATGAACCTTTTCTTCAGTATACGTAGTTTTTCGGTAAGTCTCCTTGTCCTCAGAACGGAGTAGTTATTTTTAAACTTGCTTAGGCATCAAATATGAGATTTTGATTTCAAATTATAGCTCTTGTCACAAATACTCCTCTTGAAATATCGAAGCCCTATCCTGAATTGCTCGTTGACATCAAATGTAGCACAGCTTAAAATATTTCAAAGTAAGTCAAATATTTGAGTCATCATATGAAAGTTCTAATTACAAAATAGTCCCATGTGTTTGTGAAACACGAACGCCCATTTTGGCATCTTTGGCGGTAAAAACGCTGAAAAGTAGTTCAAATTTTTAGGTGAAGGTTACAAGGTGAAATTTTGTATGCATGAAAAGATCTTGTCACAAGAAATTCATATACGAAATACATGTATGAAAGCTTAATCACTTAGCATTAAAAAATTATGGCTAAAGTTTAGATTTTCAAAAGTAGGTCAATTTCCAAGATCAAGGTTGGTATTCATGGTAAGGTCTTGTCACAAGGAATACACATGTGAGATATAAAATACCTATTACTTACCATTCAAAAGTTAAGACCAAAGTTAAAGTTTTTCAAAAGTAGCTCAAATTCCAAGTTCAAGGTCACAAGGTAAAAATGCTGGGAAAGGTCTAATCACAAGGAAAACACATGTGAAAAATGAAAGCCCTATCACTTACCACTCAAAAGTTATGGCCAACGTTAACATTTTTGCAGACAAACAGAAAGGCGGACGGACAGACAATAAACAATGAGCCTCCGAATCTCCGATTACAGGGGCATAAAAAATCTAATTTTTATGTTTATTACAGCTAGGTTGGTATCACTGCTTAAAGACTGAAATTCATCCCAAAAATATATCATTTACCTAGTTTTGCAGATTCTCAATACTGACCTTTTATGTCGAATTTGTAAATGTATGGTACTTTTTAAGTGGTACAATGTGCAAAATTAGTGAGGATTCACCCTTTATTGTCCACAATAATCCATCACTTGATCCTGATATAAAATTCAGGTCTTTTTAAGATCATTCATATTATGATCAATTTTTTATACATATTTCAAATATTCTTGAGCAATCCGGTGAAATAAGCACCAAATAATCGTTTATGTTTTATTCCTTTTACATTCTTTTTTTTTTCGTTTCACAAAATTTTAATATGTTCTTTTTGATTCATATAAATTTCAAAATTCAATGTCTGTACATGAATTCTTTAGCACATATAAGACAACTATTTATTCCGTTTTTTATCATTATTTAAACTGCGTAAATACTTCTTCACAGGGGTGGATCCAGGATTTTTCCAGTAGCTTTTATTGTCTTTTGCATATCTTCCAACTCCGAATTGTAGATACGTAAGAATTCTTAGAAGATCCCTGTGTGGTCTTGATAACATCTCCTTAAAGTTTCGGCTTGCATCTAGAATATGAAAATATGAAATTACTCCACTTTGAGAATAATTTATTGTGACATTGTTATAATATTACATTTCTGTTAAATATAAACGTTTTCACGTTGAATAGCATCATTTAAGAACAGATAAATTGGCAACATGGACCAGACATGCAAGTTTCGGGTACTTAACCCTCGTTAGTGATCCTCAAATCTAAACAATGTAATATGCCAAAAAAGTATGAAAGTTACTATGTCGAAAAAGCGTATCGAAAGAAGTAGCAGAATGAGTGGGAGATGATGCTACAGGACCCACGTTTTTGAAATTTCCAGAAAATTTGATACCAGGAATTTTTGAATGCGTTGAAGAAATGATAAACCGAAATTGATCGAACTTGGCTACATTAGCCCTCGGGGACACATGGTCCACCAGCAGTGACACTCACCAAGTGGTATCAATGTAAACGTCTTCAAGTTGAATAGCATCATTTAAGAACAGATAAATTGGCAACATGGACCAGACATGCACGTTTCGGGTACTTAACCCTCGTCAATGATCCTCAAATCTAAACAATGTAACATGCCAAAAAAGTATGAAAGTTACTATGTCGAAAAAGCGTATATTCGCCATATTGGATTTTATGTAGTGTATTATTGAAAATCTTTCCTTACACTGAGTAAAGACTCCAACGTTAATTATTTCACCCCAAGTATTCTCTTCCTCAATAGCTACATTTTCCCATCTTTTGTACGAAAAATTACACTCACATTTTAACACTAGAACACTTTTAAACTGATGCATCGAACTGCACAGCTGCACCTCAGAAGAATTCATGAATATAACAATAACATTACATTGATTCTATGTCAGCAACCATTTGTCCTTCAATTTAATTACTATTTGTAAAGAACTATACTAGACAACACCTCGTTGGATCGAAACATATGGTGTTGTGCTTCCTTACTTACTTTTTTGTTTTTTCTCATTTTCTAAATTAACTTTACACAACTCACCAGCGGTTGCAGTAGGGCAACACCTAATAATGACAAATCAATCCATATCGTCCAGGTATATGGAAAGTTCATAGCTTTCGCAAACACTTCAATAGTTTGTCGACGACAGAAAATAATTCCTTCTGACGAACTCTTGAAGTGTTTGCAAAAAATACAGACTTTTCAGATACATAAACGATATGGACTTTCTTATTAGACATTGCTCTACTGCAACGTCTCATTAGTTTTGTGCAGTGTCACTTAAATGATGAGAAAACATCAAAATTCTCCGTAAAGTATCACAATATCATACGTTTCGATCCCACGCGGTGGACAAGGTTACATTGCAAAGATTACATAGGTTTATTACCATATGATGTATATTCTATATCCAGTAAATGTAAAGCAGACGGAGGTGCTGGTGTCACATATTTCTTCTTTTCATTATCATACGACCAATCATCTTGTAGAAAAGACTAAGCTTCTTGAAATGTCAGCTTCTTCTTAGAATAGTTGACCATAAATCCAATCATATTTCTTATCTGTTGGAATAAATATGATAGTTATATCAGAGTGATGATGAAATGGTATCCAAAACACACGGGCTGGTTCTTTACACCATGTAACAGTAACTTAACCCGGAAATGAATGTTTGTATACAGTTGAGAACTAGATCCGATTTGAACCATCTTTAAGGTATTTTATGGGTTAATAAGAAGTAATTGTGCCACCCATTTACACAATGCTGACACCTAAAATCACTGCATAGCTATAATGTAAAATTTAATTGAAATGTTTTGACCAATTTAGATTTAATTTGAAAAAATAGATTATATAAAGAGTTACATGTCTCATGCACCCTAGAAGTTTATTAAGGATTCCGACTATTCCGTCGGAATCCTTTCTGTTATTGCAATGTCTTTTCTTTATTCTTATTAAGGATTCCGACTATTCCGTCGGAATCCTTTCTGTTATTGCAATGTCTTTTCTTTATTCTTATTATTATTCTTATTATTATTATTTTTATTCTTACCCCCTCATCATTTCCAGACACTTTATTCAAAGGTCTTTTAACACAGAGCAAAAGGGATAGTACCATCAGAAAGAGCATTACAAGATCTTCTTTAACTATTTTTTGTTTGTCGATAAGTTCACCAATGCCCCCGCTGGAGGTCATCAAAGGTCAAATCTTTAAACATTTATAACTCCTAAACTAACCGTACGATTTGAACGAAATTTGTTTTAAAATGTTCTTTGGGATAATTGTAAACTTTTATACGCTTACATGCTCGATAAAATATTTATGGTTTTCGCGCTATTCCAAGTTGAAAATGGAACTTTAAATTGGCACAGTGCCAATTTCTACAGTTTTTGAGATTTTGAGTTGAAACTTGGATGGTAGGCTACTAATAGGTGGTCATTGATGATGACCTAGTTTCAAGGTCACATTATGATTCTCAAGGTCACAACAAACTTTTGCCTATAGAACAAAGACTATTTGACCTTGACAGTTCAAACTTCATAAATACAATCATTGAGCCAAGCCCTTTCATCTTGACCTTGACCCAAGGTCAAATTTTGATTCTCAAGGTCACAACAAACTTTTGCCTATAGAACAAAGACCATTTGACCTTGAGAGTTCAAACTTGGCGCAAATATTCCTTGCATCAAGTCCTTTCACCTTGACCTTGACCCAAGGTCATTTGTTCGATTTCAAGGTCACAACATACTTTTGTCGATAAAATATTGAGCTTTGATTAGATTAAGAGGACTCATGATGAGAATAAATTCAAATGCTTATCTTTTATCCATGACCTTTGTTAAAGGTCAAATTAACTTTTTCAAGGTCATAACAAACATTTACTCTTGTAGAATACACAGGATTTTGTCCTTAACTATTTATTCTTCACACAAGTAGTACTTCTTATTTGAACTTTACATAGTAAGATGGATAACTCTTTTATTCTTGTTTTCTGTTTCTTTCTTTTTTATTCTTAGTAGCATTACATATCAGTAGTTTCATGTTGTTGTCATTTTCTATTAATAGAAATTATCTCATTGCAAATTCATTGTGCAATTCTTTTTTTGAGAAAGTCATTGTAAAGGATTAGATATTGATTGTGCATGGAGTTTAAAGCTTTCATAAACATGAAAGGTATTTATTATTTTTTCTTCTATTTTGTTGATTAATAAACAAGAGTCCCAAATTAGACATAAGCCCTTTTGACTCATTTGCTGAAGTTAATATGGTACTAAAGCAACTATTCTTTTTTCATCTTCTTTATTCGGATTTTAGCACTTAAGTTCCGAGGAAGGTCTAATAAAGGAGGAATCCGTCTGTTGCTTGCAACAGTAGCCATCTAGTTATTATTATTCTTATTATTCTTACCCCTTTTCATTTCCAGACACTTTATTCAACGGTCTTTCAACACAGAGCAAAAAGGATGGTACCATTAGAAAGAGCAGACAAATATCTTCTTAAACTATTTTTTGTTTGTCGATAAGTTCACCAATGCCCCCGCTAAATGTCATCAAAGGTCAAATCTTTAAACTCTTATAACTTCTACATTAATCACACAATTTGAACGAAATTTGTTTTATATCATTCTTTGGAAAATTTGCAAACTTTTATACGCTTACATGCTTCATGAAATATTTACGGTTTTCGCGCTAGTTTGAGTTGAAAATGGAACTTTAAATTGGCACAGTGCCAATTCCTACAGTTTTCGAGATTTTGAGTTGAAACTTGGATGGTAGGCTACTTATAGGTAGTCATTGATGATGACATAGTTTCAAGGTCAAATTATGATTCTCAAGGTCACAACAAACTTTTGCCTATAGAAAAAAGATTATTTGACCTTGACAAATCAAACTTCATAAATACAATCATTGAGCCAATCCCTTTCATCTTGACCTAGACCCAAGGTCAAATTTTCATTCTCAAGGTCACAACAAATATTTGCCTGTAGAACAAAGACCATTTGTCTTTGACAGTTCAAACTTGGAGCAAATATTCCTTGCATCAAGTCCTTTCACCTTGACCTTGATCCAAGGTCATTTGTTCGATTTCAAGGTCACAACATACTTTTGTTGATAAAATATTTAGCTTTGATTAGATGAAATGGTATCTTGATGAGAATAAACTCAAATGTTTATCTTTTATCAATGACCTTGGTTCAAGGTCAAATAAACTTTTTCAAGGTCATAACAAAGATTTACTCTTGTAGAATTCACAGGATTTTGTCCTTAACTATTTTTCTTCACACAAGAAGTACTTCTTATGTGAATTTTACATAGTAAGATAGATAACTCTTTTATTTTTGTTCTCTGTTTCTTTCTTTTTTATTCTTAGTAGCATTACATATCAGTAGTTTCATGTTGTTGTCATTTTCTATTAATAGAAATTATCTCATTGCAAAACCATTGTGCAATTCTGTTTTGAGAAAGTCATTGTAAATAATTAGATATTGATTGAGCATGGAGTTAAAAGCTTTCGTAAACATGAAAGGTATTTATTATTTTTTTTCTTCTATTTTGTTGATGAATGAATAAGAGTCCCAAATTATACATATGCATTTTGACTCATTTGCTGAAGTCAATATGGTACTAAAGCAACTATTCTTTTTTCCATCTTCTTTATTCGGATTTTAGCACTTCAGTTCCGAGGAAGGTCTAATAAAGGAGGAATCCGTCTGTTGCTTGCAACAGTAGCCATCTAGTTATTATTTTATTTTTTCTCTAAAGTTTCAACAGAATGTTGGGGCATATAATGTCGATTGGTAAAAACATTCTTACAAAAAAATTAATATATATTATCAAATTTCGCTGAAAAATAAAACAAGTTCACCAATTATTTTTCTGCAATCTATTTTTTTTACGATATTTTTCATCAATAGAGATATCTTCTAAACATGACCCCATTCAAAATATTTATTTTTTAATATCTACTGGGATAGTATACCAGTTTTTGAAATATCTTATGTCACAGAAAATTATTAAATCATGAATACACCTAAGGTCAATGTTTTTGGCACAATTTCTTTAATTACCTATTGAATACCTTAAAGCGAATAATATTCATATTCTTCCTGATATTTCACATGTTAAATACTAGAGCAAGAGAACTTAAAATTAAAAAGTAGAAGTCTCTGACGAGACTGAAGATCCCCTGGTTGTTTAGTAAAATACATAACTAAATGACACAACTATTTTCTAAGACCCATGGGTAAGGGGCTAAAACAGTATATCAGATGCGCAAGCGTTACATTAAGCGCAAGTCTGAACATTGTGCAATTTTTTTTATCAGTCATACTTTCTAAGTAATGGTGTTCAGAAGATTACATAGAATTGTATACCAGAAAATGACCACATCCATTTTCCAAGAACTTGGAGGTCAGGGGCTTAAACTAATTATCAATGGGATAATCAAACCACATACTGTTTACATATGTATTATGCATAATGAATTTATACTCTATCAATTATGATGTCATACGTCGCGTTCTTTACAGCCAGAGGTTTCGTTGCCTCATAGTAGTTGATGGGGTAGACGAATGGAAGGTGACAGATCAAGTTAGATTAGAGTTGAAGGTTGAAGGTCTACCAAACACTGAAAACATGGTCAACTGTACTTTTGTATGGTCAATGCGTCCTTGGGTGATAGATAGATTTAGTGAAATGATCAGGGGCAATGACAGGGTTGTAGAAATACAAGGGTTGGATACCGACAGTATCGATGTTGTCATAGAGAAGATGCTTATAAACTTCTATGGGCTAGATAAGGATTCCTCTCGTTATAAAGAAAAAGAAAAATAAATCACCGAGAAATCAAAGGACCAAACACTAGAGTCTATAATGCAAATACCTCTAATGGCTGTTGCGTGTATACAAATTTGGTTCGAAGGGAAAGAAGTAGGTAACAGCATGGTAAGTCTCTATGTTGCAATTCTTGATTTGCTAATCAGGCGATCAAATAAAAAGGATCCCCTAACTGCCGATATCATAGAGAAATTTGCAAACCAATCTGTAGCAGACAGGAATGTACCTCCACTTCTTTATCAAAATAAGAATATAAAACAGGTCATGACTATGATTATGAAACTTGGCAGGATTGCCCATGATGACCTTGTGTCAAAGGAGACTCATCTTGTGTTTAGAGTTGAAGATATAGAAAAATATCTTGAAGAATACGAACTCGATTTAGCGTTAAGAATAGGCATACTTAGTAAATGTGAGGCACCGGGTAGCTTTAATGAAGAAAACGTGAGTGTTAATTTCTTTCATAAATCGGTTGAAGAATTTCTTGCTGCCACATACATCGAAAACCAAGGTCAAATTCGAAGTTTTTTTGGACATTTGTCAAGTGTTGATGTCATTATGGAGCTTGGTAATGTACTTATATTTCTATCAGGTTTAAACCCCATGTTAGGTAGTAGAATCTCAAAACAAATTTTTGAAGTTGCCAATGTTGATACATATATATGTAAACTCAGGACATTTAGTGATGCAGAAATTTACCTTAACAATAAGGTAGAACTACTATATAGATTACAAGTCAATTGTTACAAAGAAATTAAATACGCCCAATCCAGTGAAAATACCACACAAGAATTACCCTATCACGTATCTGATGTAGATGTAGATGATAACTGTGACATAGAGATAATAAAGGTTACAGCCAATATCCCCACACACCACCAAACTGATATAAGGTCCCTGTATTTAGATGTAGTATCTACTGATGCAGAGAATG
This sequence comes from Pinctada fucata, assembly GCA_028142955.1. Taxonomy (NCBI): domain Eukaryota; kingdom Metazoa; phylum Mollusca; class Bivalvia; order Pterioida; family Pteriidae; genus Pinctada; species Pinctada fucata. Next base: position 10,946,681 of record AP027112.1, on the reverse strand, counting down.
GTATCCCTGATTCCCTACTGACACAGTACCTAGATCACACTGTGTCACTACAGTCACTGTATATAAATGGATACAACACAGACAGGACCTTACATCATATCAGTGATATATTCTCCTCTCTATCAGCTCTAATACTGTACAATATAACATTATCACCCGACGCCCTCAGTACATTACAGACAACATTACAGTCAAACACAGTCATACAGACACTGGCTTTGATGGGCATTAAATGTCAGGTCAATGAAGATCAAGGTCCTGCACTAGCTTCCCTGGCAGGTATTATACAGACTCTACCTGATCTATCATGTTTGTCTACATTACATTTTCGGGTGAAAAACGTTGATGACAAAGATGTATTCCGTGACGTGTTCAGTCGTTTGAGTCATTTACATGGTATTCGTTATAATGGTACATATCTTGATGATGATGAGTATGATCGTGATATAGTACAGACTCTGTCTACATGGTCAGGATTACGTTGGTTATATCTGGGCTTTGTAGATCTGGGTGACAGCGGACTACACCTGTCACATGATATGTTACATATAAAACAAATATTTCTTGATGCAGTTAATATGTCACTATCAGGGTGGAGATACTTTATACAATCCATACTTAATATCAAACATGAATTTGATGTTGATCTCTATGATGTACATATTGATGAGGACGTTAAAACAATGATAAGATCTATTCCAGGATTGGAGGTATTACGTGATGAAAGTAATGATGATGGTAGTCATGTTATATGTTTCACTAGAGTATGGCCACCATCACAACAAAGACAACTATGAATAGCTATTTGTAACTAGTATATCTATGTACTTCACGGGACTCCATATATACACACATAGTTGTATTATCTATTGGCGTGAATAACTGCAGGAAGAATGTTATTTGTATTGCTTAACTTATTTTTAAATTATTAAGATCATTTGACTGCAACAATGGAACTATATATCAAGAACTGTATCTTCAGATGGCAGATGTGAATTTGAATGTTTATAATATTGGTATTTTTGTTTTTGTTGTTTATTAGTTGTTTATTTACATTATTCAGAGGATAACATTTATACAATGGTTCTAGATCTGAGATCGACGGTGCAATTATGTTAACAATTTTGATTTTTATATTACTATGTTACAACAATGCTAGAGAAATTAAAACATACAGATGTTTGAGAACCAAATAAAGCATTTATGTATAATTATCAATTATGAAAGAAAATATAATTATTGAATTAGGAGCTTTCACTTTTTACCCATAGTGAAGTATATGGAAGTGTTCCCACTCTCCATCTCCTGGAAGGAAATTTACAACAGATTTTAATGCACAAGATATGTGTATCGGACTGTTAATCAAGTCAATTTTAATGCAAAATACAATTTGTCGGGCAGTAAGTCAAGTTTATTTTAGCACACCAGACATTTGTTTCGACAAGTAAATTCTCAGCAGTGGTACTTAATCAGATGCCGAAGTGATGACGTATACAGTATTCATGTTTGCCAAAATGTCAACCATCTTTTTTCAATATTAATTTATCATTTTATGAAACGTTTTTTTAAACATTTCTTAGCAGTGTAGAACAATGACACAGAAACGATTCAACACACCATATATATTATCATGGAACCTAATACGAAATTGACGAAATTATTGAACAAGTTTGGCAAGCAATTATATTCATTAACCATGTGTAATTTGACCTTGAGCTTCACCTTTGACCTCAGTTAAATGTCATTACGCTTTTTTAAAATCAAGGCATTTTAGTTGTGAAATTCACAGCTCATAAGAAATTCATCTTCCATAAAGAGTGCAATGCAACGGTTCCATGAAGCTTTGATAGCCAGGTCAGCTGTGAAAAGAGTATGCCCGAAAGGTTATATCCGTCCAATCAAATGCAACTTTATAATCTTTGACTTTAATTTTCGAAAAAAGGTCATGCAAGACAATGTTGTTCTGAGCATACATCCTGTAATTTATTCATAGTAGAAAGGATAAAACCATAAAACCAGCACAAGGGTTAAGTACCCGAAACGTGCATGTCTGGTCCACGTTGCCAATTTATTTGTTCTTAAATGATGCTATTCAATTTGAAGACGTTTACATTTATACCACTTGGTGAGTGTCACTGCTGGTGGACCTGGAGTCCCCGAGGGCACATGTAGCCAAGTTCGATCAATTTCGGTTGATCGTTTCTTCAACGCAATCTAAATTTCTGTTATCAAAATTTCTTGAAATTTCTAAAACGTGGGTCCTGTAGCATCATATCCCACCCATCCTGCTACGTCTTTCGGTACCCTTTTTCGACATAGTAACTTTCATACTTTTTGGCATATTACATTGTTTAGATTTAGGATTTAGGATCACTGATGAGGGTTAAGTACCCGAAACGTGCATGTCTGGTCCACGTTGCCAATTTATTTGTTCTTAAATGATGCTATTCAATTTGAAGACGTTTACATTTATACCACTTGGTGAGTGTCACTGCTGGTGGACCTGGAGTCCCCGAGGGCACATGTAGCCAAGTTCGATCAATTTCGGTTGATCGTTTCTTCAACGCAATCTAAATTTCTGTTATCAAAATTTCTTGAAATTTCTAAAACGTGGGTCCTGTAGCATCATATCCCACCCATCCTGCTACGTCTTTCGGTACCCTTTTTCGACATAGTAACTTTCATACTTTTTGGCATATTACATTGTTTAGATATAGGATTTAGGATCACTGATGAGGGTTAAGTACCCGAAACGTGCATGTCTGGTCCACGTTGCCAATTTATTTGTTCTTAAATGATGCTATTCAATTTGAAGACGTTTACATTTATACCACTTGGTGAGTGTCACTGCTGGTGGACCTGGAGTCCCCGAGGGCACATGTAGCCAAGTTCGATCAATTTCGGTTGATCGTTTCTTCAACGCAATCTAAATTTCTGTTATCAAAATTTCTTGAAATTTCAAAAACGTGGGTCCTGTAGCATCATATCCCACCCATCCTGCTACGTCTTTCGGTACCCTTTTTCGACATAGTAACTTTCATACTTTTTGGCATATTACATTGTTTAGATTTAGGATTTAGGATCACTGATGAGGGTTAAGTACCCGAAACGTGCATGTCTGGTCCACGTTGCCAATTTATTTGTTCTTAAATGATGCTATTCAATTTGAAGACGTTTACATTCAAAAGTTATGCCCAATGTTAAAGTTTTTAGTTCGGACAAACAGACAAACAGACAGACAGACAAAAAGACGGACAGGCCAAAAACTATATGCCCCCGAATCTGTGATTCCGGGGGCATAAAAATATTTGTATAAATGGAAAGGTCTTGTCACAAGGTATCCACATGTGATATATGAAAGCTCTATCATCTTCCATTCAAACTTGATTTCCAATATTAAAGTTTTTGAAAAGTACGTCAAAGGATAAATTCAAGGTCACGAGGTAAGAAATTTGAAAGCCCTATCACTTACCATTCAAAAGTTATGTCCAATATTAAAGGTTTTGAAAAGTATATCAAAGGTCAAGGTCAAGGTCACGAGGTCAAAGAAGTTTGTATAAATAGAAAGGTTTTGTCATTACGAATGCACATGTGAAATATGAAAGCCCTATCACTTACCATTCATAAGTTATGCCAAATAATTAAGTTTTTGAAAAGTAGGTCAAAGATCGAGTTCGAGGTTATGAGGTAAAAAATTTTGGTATCAATGGAAAGTTCTTGTCACAAGGATCACACATGTGAAATATGAAAGCCCTATCACTTACCATTCAAAAGTTATGCTCAATGTTAAAGTTTTTTGAAAAGAAGGTCAAAGGTCAAGGTCAAGGTCATGAGGTCAAAAATGTTGGTATCAATGGAAAGGTCTTGTCACAAGGAATACGAATGTGAAATATGAATGCTCTGTCACCTTCCATTCAAAAGTTATGTCCAATGTTAAAGTTTTTCGGACAAACAGACGGACAGGCAAGAACTATATGCCCCCGAGTCTGTGATTCCGGGGGCATAATAAAATAAAAAAAGATATACTATGAAATATGCAGACGGGTGGCATGTCTCATTATTTTGGAATCCCCAACGCTTCTTAAGTCTACTTTCCCTTTCGAACTATGACCTTAGATCAATGCATATCGGCTTCTTCTCACAAGTACATGTATGACTCTACCTATTTCCTTAGAGATAAACAGAGGAATGTTAATTTTCAGCACCTATGAGGGATATTTATTTTGAGCATCTATGACGGAAGGGATTGTTACGGTTGGTTTGTTATAACCGTCCGAATCCCAAACATAATTGGACCTCCAGCTTCAGTATTGCATCTTTTAGTCGATGTGCCTTCCGAATAGCAGTTCTTTCTCTTTGTTTATCATTATTAAAAACTTATATAAGACATAAGTCATGTTTCATAGCACAAAGTTCATAAGACATAACACATAAGACAGAAGTCACAAGAAAGATGTCTTAAGATAGAATCTCAAAAGACAAAAGTCGTAAGTACTAAGATAGAAATCTGAAGTCAAGAGACACAGAAATCACAAGTCAAAAGACAGAAGTAATAACTCCTAAGACAATATCCCCAATCTGTAAATTGTATCTTTGTCCTACATACAGGTTATGGAAAGAGTTTAATTTATAATTTTTAAATGCCATGTGACCTATCTGTGCAAACAAGAGAGTTTCTGAAGAAGCCAACACATGTGTTCTGGATGGATACAAAAAATTGTAGTTCTAATTTTTTGATTAATACCTGACTTTTTCATTATTATTGATACTGAAATTAAGGTTTAAAACTTTTCCCTACAAAGCAAATTAATTAATTTTCATTTGTTGAAGACCCCTGCTTGTGAACATATACAAAGCTTAAGTTCAGGTATATGTTGCATGAGTTGGACAAGAACTCAAATCTTGAATAAACAACTTGCAATATGAATAAGAAATTCATTTATGAGTTAAAGAAGATCCTGACGATAATCTCAACAGCACTGTAGAGCACAAAAGGGGTAAGCATATAATATATTTGAAAACTATGGGAACCCTGAACCGGCATGCGTTTTGCTCCTTGCATTTTGCGTTCTGCTCTTTGCTTTTTTTGCATATTTTTCATTTTTTTCACTTTGATTTTTTTCACTTTTTTTGTGTCATCTTCATCGTGTTACAAGGAGGAACTTCATTTTTTTTGTGAAATTCAGATATTTGATAAAGTGGGAGGTTTATTGTACTAATAATCCTGATAATTAAGCTTTCTGCACTGTAAAGAGACCCCTTCCTTTTTAAATACAATTTAAGAAATAGAATTAAGCGACAACCAAACAGTGAAAGAAGTGATTGAGAGACATAATTTTTTTCAACATTATTGCAAGGTTATTTATACATTATAAGAAAGATACACCGACATTGTGTTTTCATGTAAAAGTTAAATAGAAAAAAAATAGAAAAAGGCAGAGAACAAAAGGCAAAAAGTTAAAAGCAAAGTACAAAAAGAAAAGGGCAAAAAGCAAAGTGCAAAAAGCAAAGTGCAAAAAGCAAATAGCAAAACACAAAGAGCAAAACACAAAAAGCAAAGAACATTCTTCTCCTCTTATGCGTCGATTTCCTGCTAATATGCCAGCCAAGAAAGTTAATCTGATTGTTCTAATATTGATAATGCATAGACTGACTATCCTCCAGACTGTTATTCCATAAAAAAGCAATGAGAAAACACAAAAAACAAAGAGCAAAATGCAGTAAGCAAAGAGCAAAACGCAACAAGCAAAGAGGAAAACTCAAAAAGCAACGAGCAAAATGCATGTCAGTTCAGGGTTTTCATAGAATATGAGTATGACTGATAATGAACATAGAAAACAAAAATAAAAACATATAAAAATCAAGTACCTGTCTGTATATATAGGCCCTTGATTCAAAATGAATATCCCAGAATTCTGTATTTTTCATCACTTCTGATTGGTTAATAATAGTATGTGGATGTCCTCTTTTCACAGTCACTGATATATCACGAACATAATCTGGTTTAAACTCTTTAAGTCCTCGAACATTTGTAAAATTCCTAATATCTTGTCTGCCAGAAATCAACTCAGCTGCCTCAAGAAATAGGTCAACATCAAAAGGGGGGCTAAAACAGACATATGCAGTCACTTTATACATCAAATAAAATAAAAATATTTGGTATTATAAATGCGGTATTTTTTCTTACAATACATGATAGAGCTCAATAAATGCAAGTACAAAAACACGATAAATGAGATCGGTAGTTATTGTTAATGTGACATTAAAAACGCCAAGAAATATTACAAAATTGGAAGAAAAGTACAAACAATTTAAAAAGGGTGGTCACAACTTCATGTATACCAGTAAGTTCTAATATCGAATTAGTCCAGAAAGAAAAATAAAACTTGTTCGTTGACAACATCGCTAAGCCTTGTCATTTAAGGTTTAATGATATAAAGGCAATTTTGTCCATAAGTAAAAATGTATGAAAAAACATAGGTCAAATTCCAAGGTCAAGATCAGTAGGTTAAGGACTCAAATGAAAGGTCTGGTCATAGGGTATCAATATGTGATGTACCTATTGTCTAAGATTAATTTTAATGCGTTTAAAAGTAGGTCAATATCCCAGGTCATTGTCACATGGTCAAATATCCAGAACAAAAAGATCTGTTAATAAGAAACCAGAAGCGAAATATCAAAGCCCTACACTTTAAAGTTCATGAAATATAGCCCAGATTGAAGTTTTCGATTTTGACCTTTTAAATCCAAACTTTAAAATGGGCTGTATCTCAGCAATTATATGGGGTAGGCATTTGATATGTCACATGTAGATTTCTTTTGACAAGACCTTTCATTTGAGACTACAACCATTGACCTAGTGACCTAGAATCGGGACTTTTTCAAACATTAACCTTGGCTTTATCTCTTGAACTATAAGAGGTAAATAAGGGCTTTTATAGTCATACAATTATTATTTCCTTCCACTTGGGACGAATGGTCTTTAACCTATTGACCTTGACCTTAAACTTTTACCTACTTTTCATTGACATCAACCTGGACTGTATCTTGAGCTCTGTTACTTATATTACATGTATATGGAGAATGAGTGTCTATATTTGTGTTTTGTTACGGGTATGCAACATACAGCAAGTGCATGTATCGTACATGTAATGTGCATGTTTGTCCGTCTCATTTTTGTTTACTGAAATCGCCGTTTTCTAGGTAAAAAGGTGATGTTAATATTCGACACCTGGAAATCCCACTTACACCTCAACAAACCTTTCTGCCTCTGAAATAATAGATAACCACAAATCAGCTCTTACTTCCTTTGGCTTCGACACTACCAAATTAGATTTAGATTTACCATACTTGTACTGCATACCTAAAATGCATAAGAATCCGTACAAACAACGTTTCATCGCTGGTTCCTCAAAATGTTCTACCAAATCTGTATCGATCTTACTCACCAAAGTTTTATCTGAAATCAAATCTGGGCTTCAAAAATATTGTTCGACAGTGTATTCTCGCAGTGGTATCAACCAGATGTGGATTTTAAAGAATTCGAAGGAACTTTTAGAACATCTGAAATCCACTCATTTTAGTAGAGTCCATTCGATCAAAGCCTTTGATTTTTCGACACTTTACACTACAATTCCACATTCTAAATTGAAAGAAAGACTCGCAAAAATTATAAGTAATGCGTTTACAAGTAAGAACGGTAATCGCAAATACAAATTTATTGTTGTTAACTATGACAAAACGTACTTTGTAAAAGAAAAGTCCGATTCTGAAAATAAGTACACTGAAACAGACATTATTCAGATGTTAAACTTTCTGATCGACAACATTTTTGTGGTGTTTGGAGGAAAGGTCTTCCAGCAAATTGTCGGAATTCCAATGGGGACCAATTGTGCCCCACTCCTTGCCGACATTTTCCTTTACTCGTACGAAGCTGAATTCATTCAATCTTTGGTCTCTGAAGGGAAAAGATACTTAGCTTCTGACTTTAACTTCACTTACAGATACATAGACGATGTGTTGTCCATCAATAATCCAAAATTCGCGGATTACCTGAGCAGTATCTATCCTTCGGAGCTTGAAGTCAAAGAAACCACAGAGACAAATAATTCAGCATCCTATTTGGACATAATGTTGTCCTACGACACTGATGGTCACATGAACACCTCACTCTATGACAAACGTGACGACTTCAATTTCAGCATTACAAACTTTCCTTTTCTGAGTAGCAACATCCCTTCATCGCCTGCTTATGGCGTGTTCATATCTCAGTTGATACGCTATGCCAGAGCAAGTACCAAATATACGGATTTTGTTCTGAGAGCTAGGCGTCTTTGAGATAAGCTTCTCAGTCAGGGATATGTTTGTGACCGACTAACATCGTCACTGAAGAAGTTCTACGGTCGATATGGGGAACTCTTAATACACTATGTTGTTCCACTCTCAAGAATGGTGGATGATATTCTGTCATGGACCATTTGAACCATCCAACCAAAGATTGTACTCTATATCTTCCAAAATGGAAGTAACCGGATGTGACAGTTCTACCGAATTGAAGCGACGGGTGTTGCATGCAAGCAGGAGATGCTTACTCTTCCTGGGCACCTGGTCTCACTCCCATATCGGGAGTTCGCTTCTTTTCATATGGTGGAGGTTTTTGTTTGTTTGCTTTGGTTCCTGTTTTGTCCTGATTTTGTATGCCTTCGGTTTCTGATTTTTGAATTATCGATTTTGTGCTGTATACAGGGATATGGTCATTATCCATATTTGTCATTCAGGTCACCGCTGGTTTAGTTTGCAGATTGGAACAGCCGTTTCGGCATGTTTGTTTAGATCTTTAAGAATTATGATGTCATGAGCGCTTACATGCAGAAATAGAACACGTTCCTATCAATAAATGCATCTAAGGGAATTACATTAGTTGTGCATATATAGACTCTAAAGGACAATGTTTTTATCGAATTACTTTCATACACATTTTTGATAAAAAAAAAACCTGCTAGTAACGGCATGCTATGTAATTATGACCATTATATGCTGCCAAATTGGGTTTTTCCTATTACATGTACCTATTACATCAAGCTGAAGTTCTTAATCAATATACATGGTCACACACATACACACACACACACCCTCAATCACATACATTGTATATATGTTTTGATTCAAGATTAAGGAATCAATATCATACTTACAAAAAAATGTGACATTTCTTATTTAAAAAGATGGACTGGTTCTGTTGATATTTGGTATTGCATTGACCGATTTAATCAGACCACGTCTGTATATGTACCGTCGCGAATGACCTTTGGCAAAGCTTGTGGTGAGACTTCAACTATCTTTGAAATTCTGAAGAAGATAAAATATCTTTTAAACAAGAGGTCAAAGAGGATCGCAGTAGCTCACCTGAAAACTACGTAAAACTATGCATATCATTTAACAAAAAGAGGTTTGTAAAAGGAAAAATAAACCTGACGTCAGAGTGGCCGAAAACTTAACAACACTTCTTAAGAGATCTAGATAATCCTGATGCTTTCGGTTTGTCGATACATGCTTGCGTTCTGAAGAAGAAGTTTGTCAAATGAGATACCTCCCATGACCTACTTTTGTCTGTGGTGATGTCACCTGTTGACAGATCCGGACAAAAAAACCCCAAAACTTGAAGGGGACCATGATTACTTCATTCCTAGCAAAAGAAGGTAGGAGATTTCATGAAAGTTTCATGAAAATCTGTTCAGCGGTTCTGGAGAAGAAGTTGAATATGTATGAAAATCAACCCCCTTCTTCTTGAGTAATTTAAGTAACCCGAGAGTGACAGTTATACAGAAGCTAAGCAAATCCTGCTTATCAATTACAGCCCTCATCCTTTCACTACATTATTGATAGTATTTGATCAAGACCACGAATTGCATGATGAAAATGTAGAGTTATGTTTTTACATTAATATTTTGAGCTGCTCTAAATATTTTAATTCTAATGTTATATATTTAAGTCTTCACAAGTTGAATTTGAAAATTCTTATTCATCTTTTTTAAATTACTTAGTTTCCTTTTGCATACTAATTTAATGATTTAAAATATATGAAATTCAAATGAATCTATAATCCAAGAATTTAACCTAAAATACATGTATCAAAATTAAAGAAATTAAAGAAAGACAACTCTTGCATACATGAGTCCTTATGTTATACCAAATATTAGAGTTCTCCCCCTCTTATACGAAACTAAAGTTACCAGGGTTAAAATTCCTGATATACATAAAAGAACTACCAGAACTTGAACCCAGAAGCATTGGGTCCATGTGCACAGTAAACATATCTATTCATAATTGAACAGACACTCTTAAAAGTCTGTTCAGCAGTTTTGCAGAAGAAGTTGAATATGTATGGAAATCGCTCCTCCACTTCCTTTTTACATAAGGAAAAAAAATCATAAAAAAGTAACTTAAATGAGAGAAATGTGCAGTAAATGAACGTGTAAAATCATACACTTATTGAGTTATTTAAAGTTATAGTGCAAAAATGTACATTTCTGACAAATAGCGAAAAGACGTCAAAAACGCGTCAAAAATTGGACTTCCGAGTGGAACCAAAAATAACAACACTTACATCTCTCTAGATCATCCTGATGATTTCGGTTTGTCGTTACGTGCTTCCATTCTGAAGAAGAAGTTTGTCAAAAGAGGGTACCCCCGTGGCCTACTTATGCCTGTGGTGGCGCATCCTATTGATGGATCAGGACGAAAAACAACAACACTTGAAGGGGACAATCAATAATTCATTTCTACCAAGTTTCATGAAAATCTGTTCAGCAGTTCTGGAGATGAAGTCGAATATGTATGAAAATCACCCCCTTCCTTTTCACATAAGAAAAGATTCTAAAAATACAAAAATAAAAATTTTAGCATAAAATGGATATCAAAGCAATAAGTAACTTTAATATGATAAATATGCAGTAAATGAATGTGTAAAATCATACACTTATTGAGTTATTTAAAGAAATAGTGCAAAAATGTGCATTTCTGATAAAGTGCGAAATGACGTCAAAAATGCGACAAAAATTTGACTTCCGAGTGTAACCAAAAATAACAACACTTCTTAAGACATCACTCTAGATCATCCTGATGATTTAGGTTTGTCGATACGTTCTTCCGTTATGAAGAAGAAGTTCGTGAAAGGAGGATACCCCTATAAACTTCTTTTGCCTGTGGTGGCGCCACCTGTTGATGGATCCGGACAAAAAACAACAACACTTGTAGGGGACAATGAGTACTTGATTTCTATCAAGTTTCATGAAAATCTTTTCGGTGGTTCTGTAGAAGTCGAAACTGATGAAAAGTTTACGACGCACGACGGACCACGGACGGCGGACGGTGCGCTATGGCAATAGCTCAGGTGAGTTAAAACGTGTTGGTATATGACAAGAATGCAATGCTTTCTACAATTATCAACATATCTTAATAATAGGGAATGGTTCCAACTGTATACCTTCTTGCAGAAAATTCAAATTTTTTATGCACTAGACACGTGTTTCGGATTAGTGCTTCCAGCCTTAATGATTTCCATAAGGGGCATGAATTCATTTCATGCGCTGTGGGTTATTTTTTGAATTTGAAGTTGTCAATTTACTTTACACAGAATGCGCGGCTCCAAAATTCCTGAAGGGTCGATTCAGTAGCACATCTAATTAAATTCTATGATAAAAATAGCATTGGAGGGGAGGTACTTAGATGATATTTTTGGATGAAATGAGAAGTTTCCCAAGGAGCAAATGTGAGTTTGATTAAGGTATCCGTTGTGCAAATAAATATCAAGTGTATTATATAGTTAGAATTACGGCATATCTATACCTAAATATACCATAATGCAACAAAACAGTTGGGTTCGAACATCAAAGCTCAACATGCCAACCTCTATCTAAGCCAAGGAAACTATCGAGACACTGCCGAAGATTACCGAGATAATATTAACACTGTCTAAATGGACGAGATGTCTGCGAATTCAGATTTTTCATTTGTACACTGGATACGTTAAGGGCCATAACAAAGCTTCTTTCCCTTCAAAACAAGTCACGGGGAACAAATTCACTGCTCCACACTGCAACAATAAATAAGTATTTATAATAATGATATGGAAGTGTTCCAACTCTATACCTTCTTGAAGAAAATTTCAAACCTTTTTCATGCACCAGACACGTGATTCAGATATCAAATCCGCATGCATCAATGAAGGTACTAAGATATTAATGATTCTTCATGAAAACTTTTCTTTACCATTAGCCAGTCGGGCTAGTTGAATGCCAAAATCTATTAGCCACCTAAAATTAGCACTAGCCATTGAAGAACAAGATCACCAGGGGGGCCACAACGCTCACCTAATACCCATGCACACTCTTAACCTTCTGATATTGCCTTATGATATAGTGTCAGTGCCAGAATTGGCACCAACAACCCTGGGACTATATACACATAAAACATTTTTCAGATAAAAACAAATCAAAAGTATAAATTTAGGCATGAAATAAATATCACAGCAATAAGAGACTTAAATATGTCAAATACACAGTGAAAGAGTGTGCAAAATGGAAAAAAATGAAAATGGAAGAAAAAAACTTGGTCAAAAATGACATTAAAGGTATTCAGATTATTTTAAAGTGCATAAAAAGGTGAAAATTTGAAAAAAAAAATGAAAAGGAAGAAAAAAATTTGGGGTGACGGTTTCGGGACTTGAACCAACAACCCTTGGGTCTATGTGCACAGTAATCATATGTATTAATATTTTTAAAAAATCATTAAAATTTCAAAAAAGAAGATTATAGCATATAATGTATATCAAAGCAAATAGTAACTTAAATGTAACAAACAAGCTGTAAATTAGGGCACAAAACCCACATTTACAGAGTTAGTAAAAAGTTAACATTTTTGACAAATACCAAAAAGACGCAAAAAACGCGTCAAAAATTTGACTTTGGACTGAAACAAAACAACAACAACAACAACAACAACACTTGTTAAGACATTTTTCTAGAGCATCCAAATGCTTTCGGTTTGTCGTTTTCATGCTACCGTTCTGAAGAAGAAGTTTGTCAAAGGAGGGTACCCCCGCGACATACTTTTGCCTGTGGTGGCGCTACCTGTTGACGGATCCGGACGAGAAACTTCTACCCTAGTCACACTGAACTATCCAAAACTTCCATCCTAGTTACACTGAACTATTGAAAACTATTCCCTAGTCACACTGAGTCACACTGAGCTATCCAAAACTTCTACCCTAGTCACACTTAACTATCCAAAACTGTCACCCTAGTTACACTGAACTATAGAAAACTATAACATGTACCCTAGTCATACTGAGCTATCCAAAACTTCTACCCTAGTCCCTCAAGTGAAATATGTAGTTCAGATACAATATTCGATGCAATCGTTCACTTCAGTTCACAAAAATGAGTCACTAGTATAAGTTTGTTAACTGTAATATAATTACTTTGTGGAATACTGAGCTACCACAAACTTCTTAACTGAGAGCGGATACGGACGCAGGTATGGATGATGACGTGGACGAACACTGGTGATGGTATAGCATAAGTATTGCATAAATGCCGAAAACAATTCATTCTTAAAGATATGCGGCTAGCCAACAGGGAATGCTTACTCCTCCCGGGCACCTGGTCCCATCTCTGGCTTGCCAGGGGTCCGTCGATGCTTAATTTTTGCTCTATTGTGAGTGCTGTTGAGATTATCGTCAGGATCTTCTTTAACTCATTTGTGTCACACTTATGCCCTTTGCCGTGTGGAGCTCGTAAAAAAGTTCCCCGCGAGGGGTTTGACAGTAAGTGTTTTGAATATATTTCCCTGACATTGTCGCCATAGCACTTTCTATATAGACATAACGTCAGACAGAGCATGAATTTTTATATATTGTTTTCATTTTCGTGCTTAAACATCGACGGCGGGTGCGGCTAGCCAACAGGGGATGCTTACTCCTCCCGGGCACCTGGTCCCATCTCTGGCTTGCCAGGGGTCCGTCGATGCTTAATTTTTGCTCTATTGTGAGTGCTGTTGAGATTATCGTCAGGATCTTCTTTAACTCATTTGTGTCACACTTATGCCCTTTGCCGTGTGGAGCTCGTAAAAAAGTTCCCCGCGAGGGGTTTGACAGTAAGTGTTTTGAATATATTTCCCTGACATTGTCGCCATAGCACTTTCTATATAGACATAACGTCAGACAGAGCATGAATTTTTATATATTGTTTTCATTTTCGTGCTTAAACATCGACGGCGGGTGCGGCTAGCCAACAGGGGATGCTTACTCCTCCCGGGCACCTGGTCCCATCTCTGGCTTGCCAGGGGTCCGTCGATGCTTAATTTTTGCTCTATTGTGAGTGCTGTTGAGATTATCGTCAGGATCTTCTTTAACTCATTTGTGTCACACTTATGCCCTTTGCCGTGTGGAGCTCGTAAAAAAGTTCCCCGCGAGGGGTTTGACAGTAAGTGTTTTGAATATATTTCCCTGACATTGTCGCCATAGCACTTTCTATATAGACATAACGTCAGACAGAGCATGAATTTTTATATATTGTTTTCATTTTCGTGCTTAAACATCGACGGCGGGTGCGGCTAGCCAACAGGGGATGCTTACTCCTCCCGGGCACCTGGTCCCATCTCTGGCTTGCCAGGGGTCCGTCGATGCTTAAGTTTTGCTCTATTGTGAGTGCTGTTGAGATTATCGTCAGGATCTTCTTTAACTCATTTGTCCAATATCTTTAAGAATGAATTGTTTGAGGCGTATATCGTACTTAAAACACCGATCACTATTCAAATGAGTTAAAGAAGATCCTGACGATAATCTCAACAGCATTCACAATAGAGCACAAAATCAAGCATCGACGGACCCCTAGCAAGCTAGAGATGGGACCAGGTGCCCGGGAGGAGTAAGCATCCCCTGTTGGCTAGCCGCACCCGCCGTCGATGTTAAAGCACGAAGATGAAAAGAGTATATAAAGTTCATGCACTGTCTGACGTTATGTCTATGTAGAAAGTGCTATGGCGACAATGTCAGGGAAATATATTCAAAACACTTACTGTCAAACCCCTCGCGGGGAACTTTTTTACGAGCTCCACACGGCAAAGGGCATAAGTGTGACACAAATGAGTTAAAGAAGATCCTGGCGATAATCTCAACAGCACTCACAATAGAGCACAAAATTAAGCATCAACGGACCCCTAGCAAGCTAGAGGTGGGACCAGGTGCCCGGGAGGAGTAAGCATCCCCTGTTGGCTAGCCGCACCCGCCGTCGATGTTAAAGCACGAAGATGAAAACAGTATATAAAGTTCATGCACTGTCTGACGTTATGTCTATATAGAAAGTGCTATGGCGACAATGTCAGGGAAATATATTCAAAACACTTACTGTCAAACCCCTCGCGTGGAACTTTTTTACGAGCTCCACACGGCAAAGGGCATAAGTGTGACACAAATGAGTTAAAGAAGATCCTGACGATAATCTCAACAGCACTCACAATAGAGCACAAAATTAAGCATCGACGGACCCCTAGCAAGCTAGAGGTGGGACCAGGTGCCCGGGAGGAGTAAGCATCCCCTGTTGGCTAGCCGCACCCGCCGTCGATGTTAAAGCACGAAGATGAAAACAGTATATAAAGTTCAAAGTGGCATGACCTTTGACTTTGTTCTTATTATGTTTATTGCCTTTATTTACTGTAACGAACTGTTATCACTCTAGGTTCTAAGATTCTCGCCACTAGCAGTAGGAAGTCGTTTATAAAAGAAGATAACAGAGATGAAATTTTCAATTAAAAAAAGTTATGACAAATTATGACGCAGATTCCGTAAACCAAGATGAAATTGGATGCATTTTTGTGAAAAAATCAACGAGAATACTTTGGGTGATGACGATTTAGTTGAAGCTTCTTTGGAGGTATAGAAAAAAAGTTCGTGTCTCTAAAATTGTCGTTTTCCGGACTAGCAAGAAATACTTTAGTGCCTTTAAAAATACCGAAAAGAAATCAATGGAGACATTCAACTTGCTATATATATGTGCAAAGTTAAATGAAAGAAACAGTTCAGGATGATATTGTGTAGTAGTCTAGTTCGAAAAACCGACATAAACTTAGTTTGTGACAGTTATTTGCACGGGGGGTAGGGGGGTCAAATTAACTATCAAAGGCTGGATTTAAGTAATGTTTACGGACTAGAAGAAGTCGAGCAAAAATCTTAATTAAAGGTAAAATTTAAAAGATGGAAAAAATTAAGACCGAAAAAGAAGAAACCGGACTGAACTATTGTGTCTCTTACAAAATCATTTCCTACACAACTGTCGATTCTTTAGATATATAAGATGGTGCTGGATTTTGTCAACTCTGGAAAAATAGCAAACATTTGAATAGTCAGTACCACGAAATATGAAATTCTTGTCACGTGATTTCTAAATAAGGATTGTAACGGTTATCCTGTAGATGTCAAAATACATTTACCTTTGACTGTCCAATATTTAATCTAGGTCGAATATATTTTTTTTCTAACAAACGCGACCTAGATTTGATATTGGACAGTCAAAGGTAAATTTCGGACTGTTCTAACAAAGGAATGACGTTACTTAATTTCGTCGAGGATAGTTTAAAATGGTGAACCGTCCGAAAGGTGAATCAGATCTGAATCTCAGATTTATATATATCATTCCGTTACATATATGAATATATAGTCAATCGCTTTGTCAATGTACTCAGTCATGTTAACACATACGTTGGCTATGTTTAGATGATGCAAAAGACATTATCTTATTTACTCACAAAAATTAAGCCTCAATAGTCAGTGAAAATTTTTGTGATTAGGAAGTGTACTTCAATGTGACATGTATATACTTGGCCCTTGTAAAACGCTCCGACTATTTCTGGTCAAAAATGAACAATGAATTGATCTCTTCAATGGATAAAAAGCCAAGGCTTTTGGGTGGTAACCTTTCATGTATATCCCAATTTCAACTGTTTACTTTTTCTCTGTCATCTGTAAAAGCGAATTTCAAATTCACTAGAGATCTCATATTGTAGTAAGAACAGATGGAAGTAAGAAGAATAAATTCAATAAGCAGAAAACCGTATTTCTTCGAAATAGAAATAAGTAGTAACATGTATATCAATGAGTTAAAGAAGATCCAATTTACAGTATTAAGTTTGATCGAAGACTTTGTTTGTATAATTTGTTATGAAAATAATGCCCAAAAAGATGGTATTGTACGTTTCTGCATTTTTACATTCCATTATTAGAATATGAACCTTTTACACGTCAAAAGGCAATAGATAGCAGTAAAATGGTACATTGGGTTTATCCTTTATCCCATATAACGAAAACGGTTGTAAATCTGTTATATGAATAGTAATATATTCGAATATATGAATAACGATATATTCGAATATATGGCCGTCCGAAGTCTGCACCGCGTTCCCTTTGGTCTCGTTGGTATATGTGTTTTTTTATGAATCAATGGTGTGTGTTTGTGTTCATTGTCCCTTTTGCGTCTTTTTCTGTGGATGTCTGTTCTGTGGGTTTTTTTAATTGGGTGTTTTGGAGTTTTGCTGTGGGTGCTGCAACCGAGTGTTGTTGGAGATCCATTCCTTTCTTCTATGAAATGTATTATTGCAATAATTTATCGATTAAATTTGTTAAAACATTTACATTCTAATTCATTCTATTTGTTTCACGCATTCTGATTGGTTCACAGGATTTCTACAAGCATATATAACAACGATATACATGCCGCAAACCGACTCACTTGACATACTTCAAAATGTATTCTTACGTAAATTTTCACTTTACAAGCTTTAGCGCACGTTTTGCATATGACGTCGTGATTCCCTTTGTTCTTTCTTTCCTGTGGCGTCATACTGTGACATAAAACTACAAGATATGAGCTTGTAAATAGCGTTCTCCACATGTAAACAACAGAGCAAGTAATTTTATTATTGATAACACTTTGATTTTTCGCCATTATAATAAATACGAAGCAGTTGTATGTTAAACGTCTTTAAATTCAATAGCATCATTTAAAACCTGATAAATTTACAGCATGGACCAGACATGCACGTTTCGGGTACTAAACCCTCGTCAGTGATCCTCAGTCTAAAAATGTAATATGGCCAAAAAGTATGAAAATTATTATGTCCAAAAATGTACCAAAAGACGTAGCAGAATGGGTGGGATATGATGCTACAGGACCCACGTTTTAGAAATTTCAAGAACTTTTATAACAGAAAATTTCAAATGTATTTCATATTTTGCAGCGCAATAATTTCTGTTGGTGTTGTTATTCCTCCGTAGCAACGTCACCTCTAAAGCCATACGCAAGACCCTCTGAGGGGTATAAAAAGTTGAAATATATCACATGAATTAGAATAGGGATAAATGTACTGTGTTTTGTGGCTCCGACAGGTATATGTTAGTTATACTGTTGGAAACATACGTTATACCAACTGCGTTTCCAACAGTATATCCAACATATACCTGTCGGAACCACAAAACACAGTACGTTTATCCACTAAATCTTAAACATGGCCTCAATCGTCTGTGTTGAAATGAACGTGATGTAAGTGAATATGGTTGGAACATTTTTGCCAATTAACCAGAGAGCGATTTAAAAGGAATGTTAGAGCTATAAGTACCAAACTAATAACCGTTTTTAAATTTCATTTAAACGAGTTTATTTGAAAGAAGAAAATGAGAAGCCATATAATTTGAATGCTTTACCTTCAGAAAATTCCCGTCCAGGAGGTAAGTTTGAAAAGAATTTAGATTTGATTTCAAAACGTGTCAGAATGATATATATTTGCTTTTGTGTTCGTCTGCTTTAACATACCACATGGGCAGATTTTTTTTGAACAATATTCTTAATGATTACTCTTTTCATTGCAGTAAATATATTCAATCTTTACTTGGTATTTATTCAAAGCTCCTCACAGATTTGCGTGATTTGAAATACATTTGAGGCAGCGATTTCAAATTTGGTAAAAGATAGTCGAATTTGTACCATATATATGAACAATTTCTCAAACACAGAACACAGAGCAAGAAACCCCAACAGAAAAATATCCAATGACAGGTGAGTAGATTTTTTTCCCATGAATGACAATCTTTCTTAACATACTCGCATAAGAATTTCCATGCTGAAATTAACTTGAGATTGTGCCTATTTTCTGCAACTATACATATTATTTGTGTAAAATCGTTAATACCGATGTTCTGAAATGCTTTTCTATTTCACAAGGTATTTCATTAAACGAGATGTGAAATTTACAAATGTAAATCATACAATAAATTTCATAAATACAGAAATGTTACAACTTCAGCTTTAGTATCTGCTAATGCCGATTCCATTGTGATGTCTTAGGCGATATTGTGCTTTTTATCTAATGGGCATATGTTCAAAGTGTTACATGTATATAGCGTGTTATCATAACATTTAATTATTGAATTGATTTATGTAATTGCTTAACGGATGTTTCATGTGAAAATATTTGTATTACTTATGTGACATAAAAAATGTAGCTATACAAATCTTTCATTATAAGGATCGAATAAGTTGAAAAGTTCAGGTTTCAGCAACACTTATTTTATGAGCTTTAATATATGTGAAAAACCCAGTTCCTCTGATAGTCATTTAAGCATGAAGGAGGAGATATCCAACGAGAGGCAGATGGACGATCGGTGCCGTATTGGGAGGTTATCTGCTACTCTGGTAGCAAACTGAGTGGCAATCAGGATTACGTACTCCCACTAAAAGTTGACCATACAAACAATACATCGTATCGCGAGGACCTAAGTTATGGAGGGGGATTAGGGTGACAATGCTATTTGACTTGCTTACATGCTTCATGCTATGTTGCTTCATTCAATGTTCGATTATTCTCAAATTGACTTTATCTTTCTTCTTTGTGTAATTTTGCTTCCCTGCATTTTACATCAATTTTGTCCTTCGTCAATGCATAAGTTCTGTCATTATACCATGCGTTATGACATCCTTCTTTCTGCCATTTTCCTTTCGTCTTAATGCTATTATTGCTTCGTAAATGCTACCTTCAATTTTGATACCAGATGGCGCTTCGCGCGACCGCATGTGCCCGTTCCTTGAAATGAACTTTGAAACATCCCCTGTCGTTAGAATTTTTTTTTAAATTCTACTAAAGTATCGTTCGAAGCATAATTATATTATCACACGAGAGGACAGAAGTAGATTGGCTGTATAAATATTTGAAAAATATTATGAAGTAATTAGTAAATATGTGATTTTGTATGCATCATATTTTTTTAAGTTTTAACAATTACTATAAAATACACGTGTTGATGGAGAATCTCTGTGGCGTAGTGGTTATCACTTTTGCCACTGAATTCTATTTTACTCCTTTCCCGGAGGAGGATACATTTTTTCCCTTTTGTAAATTTTAAGTATAATGTAACTTGTCCATGTTGTCCATCTGCCCAGTAGAGGATGTAGAAAAAAATTGGGAGTACTTATAGAAATAAAACGTTTCTATGCATTTTTTCCAGTTTTTCTTGGAGGGGGGGGGGGGTCATTGTTTTGGGAAAAAATATGGCGGGCAACTGTACATTATCATTATTCAATTGAAATAAAAAATCATTTTTATTACAAAACTTTGCAAAAGCTTCGTTGGCTCACTGTCGTCGACCGTCGTCGCTTGCAAGTCATCTATGAAAAGTCATAATTTTAATTAATTGCCTTTTACACTACCCACCTTTAAGGGGTAACGAGTGTCTGCTCGTGAAAAGAATTTTTACAGTTTACTGATATTTGAAGTATGACAGTAGTTTTGATACACCTTTCCATCAATAATAGAAAGAGTTCCGATAATTGTAAAATTTTACTCGAACTTCAATAACAGGAAAACGGTTAAATACGGATTGAAAGGAAGGAATTGACTATGCGAGTTAGCTCGCTTACCAGCTACTCGTTACCCCTTAATTAGTACCCACCTAATACATTTATCTTGATTTAAAAAAGTGAAGATTTTTGTTCCATTGTTTTGAAAATCTGAAGATTAATCATTCTGCTATCAATTGAAGTAAAGTTTTCGGCTAAATCTTTCTTTTATTCTTTTATTGCAATCCCCCCGAGTCAATTTTTAACATGAAAAATCTAAGAATATTCTTTAAAAAATTCCATTTTTGTTGTAAGATCAATGATGCAAATAATTCATTGTAAATTTTCATGCATTTAAAGCTCAGAAGAATAAATAATGGGATGAGCTTTCATGAAATTTCTAATGTTTATACTACCTGGATTCTTGCATAAAAAGATAAGACTTCTATCATAATTGACTTTGAAGTATGGACTTATGAAGGTCAATGTTCAAGGTCAATCCTTGCAAGCATCAAACGCTTGGATTTCAATCTAAACCTTGATCTTGGGTCGAACAACAGTGGCGGATTTAGTGGATGCTCCTGCACAGACCCAATATTTTCTCGGTAAAAACAGGTACATCAGTAAAATCAGTACAATCGGCAAAATTCGCCCCTTGACCCCCGGCAAAGGGGGCGCTGGATCTGCCACTGAACAAGACGAATCTTACAAGTTTTCCATAATGCAATCTAATTAAAATTATACCTTCCTTGCGCTCCTAACACGGAGTATAGGAACTCAATAAAGGTCTAAATTTTGGCCATTGTTGAAAAAGGCTGTGAATGACACTGAACTGTTTTTGTGCCACGTTCCCGAGCAGGCGTAGCTCTGCCTGATCAAGTGGAAGGGCACAACATCCCAAAAATTCTAACAAGCAAAGAAAAAAATAAATAAAAAAAAAGAAAATAAATGAAAAATAAAATTAAAAAAGGGGGGGGGAGATTAAAACAATATTGGGGTTTCAACTTCTTTATGCACAAATTTTAACATTTCTTGTGCAATTCTAAATTTTAAGTACATGAATAAATGTCTGGCGAGCGGTAGTGAGCCAGGAATATTTTTTAGCCACGAGAAACACGTACCTTTCGACTTTTTTTTATTATTATTATTCAGTGTACACGGGGCATTGAGTTTTATACGTAATCCTACCTTCCCCTCTCTCCTAAACAGAAATTCAATTTTCATCTATAATCATTCTTATCAAATTTGAAGATGTATTGAAAATTTAGTTGAAAGGCCTACCTCTTGAATGTATTGTGATTTTTCTTTTGTTTTGAAAATGAAAGCATTAAAAGTTGATGATCGCTATTAAGCCTGTGATTTTTTACATACTTACATTAAAATCAAGGATTCCATTGCAGTTCTTATTCAGAAACGTTGATCAAAAACGAGGGAGGGGAAATATTTACTATGCTTGTCCCAAACATTTCAACGTGGAGGGACAAGGGATGCTCCCTTTCTCATACACCTTTACACGTGTCTCAATCATTACTGATAAATTATATCAAAGGCAGCTTGAGTGCACAGTTATGTCTTTATAAGTATACATGTATTACTTAATTTACAGTTTTGTAGGTTTTTTTGTTTTGTTTTTTGTTCTTTAACTTTACGCCCATCTTCAAAAGGCAAATAAGGTGAAAGAGAGGGGATGGATGTTACCCACCAAAAAAAAAAAAAAACAAAAACAAAAAAAAAAAAAAACAAAAAAAAAAAAAAAACAAAGGAAACATAAAAAGAAAAAAGATGCATAACATTAGAAAGATTTTTTTTATTTTGAGGATTAAGAAATACTTCTACGAATTTCTTTTTTACATTTCTTTAAAAAAAAAAGATTCCCCCTCTTTATAGTGATGCTCTAGAAAATTCAAGAATTCCCTGTCACCATGTTTTGGTTCGGACTTGTAGCAATAAAACTTAAATAGATAATAATATACGTTAAACTTTATAAATAATTATTGAAAAATAATTTTCTAAAATGTTTCTGAAAATTACCATCTTTTTCCAAAACAAACGTGGATACCCCCAAATTTCTGTTAAGAATCAAGTTTAGTTTTTCTTTTATAAAGCAAGAAAACCACTCAAAATATTCTCATTATCTTTTCCGATGAAATATAGCATTTTTCTTACAATTTCCATTGACCAGAATGTTAACTTTATATGTTGATGGATCAATAATTTGGGTGCTTACATATAATTTTCTCATGGATTCTGGAAAGAGAAACGAATACACAGGTTGATAGAATCCGTTAATAAGTCGTATTCATCAACACTTAACCTTTTCAAACTTAAAACCTGTTGGACCCTCTACCTTAAAAGCAAATTTGACAATTGAATGTTTTCATGGAACTGTTGCCACTGTATTTGCATACAAACAGGAGATGTTGAATCTCCTTGAGCCCCTGGTCTCATTTAAGAATATTGCTAATTCCGAGGTTCGGAACTGTTCGCATGGATATTCTAATGACTTTGTCTTACCTTTTCGACTTTTCTATAATGAATAACCGATGGGCGCTTCTTCGATGCTAATTGTATTGAAATATATGGTGCCGGATATGTCCTTAGATGATGCCTGAGGTACATTTTCCAGCAATATGATTAGCTGCTATTCGACTTTAAATCACTGCGCCAATGATCTGAAGTACATAGGGATTAACCTTAAATAATGCAACGGTCGTTATCAAAAACAAAGAAAATCTTAAATGATGATCTGAGAAAGGACAGTTAAATGTTTTAGTGATAACTTCTAAAAGATTAAACCCCTCACAGATACATATTGATCAAGGGGAATTCAAATACAGACCTGCATCGAAAAGTAGGATCTTTTTTTTATTCAGATTAAGGTTTAAACAAGGGCAATGGACATGCTCTGTAAAAGATCAAATCAAATCCATTACAAATACAAGTGCATATCAAATTATAGAGCACACTCCGCCATTTGTTGGTAAGAATTCTCTGTTGTAAAATAGATTTCGCTGTAACAGGTAGGCAGCGCAACGGGATAAAAATGCACGGCGACGCATAAACTCAAAATTTCACATGGATAAACCTTCTTCCCAGGTCCATCGGGGATGTTTGAACGTTCTATATTGGCAAATAAATACAAGCGGAAGAAAGAAACTGTACATGTTGGTTGAGACAAACTTATTCGAATATCTAATTACATTATAATGTACTTTAATTTGTATTCTATCGTCAAATATGATGTATTTAATTTCTAATTACAAGTATCGTTACACATCCTGCTCATTCTATTTGTTAACTTCTAACTCACTAAAAGAAGGGGGTGCAAAACAAGTTTCACACTTCACTTAATCTGATATAACCAACATTCTATAAACTTTAAAAATTGACATTTGGGACAATTAAATGCTTATAATTATGTTATAATGCTGTGAAATTGTTCAGATCAAGGTTTGGTTCAACATCCTTTGGAGGCTTAGACGTAAAGTATTTGACGTAGAAATGGACTTTATTCATGTAATGACCTTTTGATAAAAATCATGCCAATAATGATGGTCAAATAGCAAATTTACGTTCAGATACTGAAAAACACTAGCTAATGAAGTGTATGCATGTGCTTTATCCTTACCCAAATTGACGTTACTTTAACGTTTACGGAAATTGACCAGCCGATCCCAGCGTCGTAGATCGACACACTGGTTAATAATCTGGTCCACGTTGCCAATTTATCTGTTCTTAAATGATGCTATTCAATTTGAAGACGTTTACATTCTTAAAGTTTTTTAAAATCTGGCAGTCTATAGACAAATTTTTTTTCTGCATCCATAAACGTGGTCGAAATAAGGTAACACGAGCGTGACGTCCTCATGTCTGCATTTTGCCGTCTTGACGTCATGGGTAATCCCCTTGTCCGTTTATGTTAATATGTCGTAAACATCCCATCTAATCATTTAGCTAAGAATACTTTATTCAAAATCGCCTCTCTTCGTTTGCTGGCATCCAAGAACCAAGCTTCTTGAAATCTGTACATAACAATATAAAAACAGTATTTTCTGATAACTTTTTTCCGTAAAAGAGACCTAAAACCTGCAAACTTAACAAAAATTATAATTTGTTAAAATTCATTACGTAACGCGCATGCTCGAAAATATGAAAAAGCGTGCATTTGTAAACTCAGCGGAACGATAGCGATATTTAGATATATATATCAATTAATATATCGATTTATCCTTCCCTCTTCTTAAAAAAGACAAGTATGTAGAAATGTTAATCTTATAATCAAGTATCTTGACGAATGAACCCTGCAATACTTATTCAATATTTCTATCTCAATTGATTATATCACAATTTCATTATTTTCATTAGTATATGTGTACATGTATACATTGTATACGTTAGTTTAAAACTGAAAAATTCCAGTAATTTCAAAGTCTGCCAAAAATGATAATTTCGAATGGAGCCTGCTTAAAAAATAGATACGGATACAATAAAGAAACGTGACTGTTTACGTTTTCTAATTTTTTATAAAAAATCAGAAAACAATGGCAGATTTATATTGATTAAAGTTGTTACGCTATTGTCAGATTTAAGTAACATGCGGTAGATTTAGTATAACAGAAATTGTAGAGATAAACATTATGGTATATGTTATATTCAGATAAGCATTAATAAGCCTAGGATTGGAAACATTGTACAGTTTTATTCGAATTCTTTTTGTATCGAATTCAAATAACAGGAATGAATTGTGCTTTTCTTTCAGCCATGTACGACACGAAGGTGTAATGACACAGCATGGGATATAAGATTAGCAAACAAAGAAAACCCCCCGCTTCTAAACAACTTGATGAAAATAATAGCGCCAGCCAAGGTATTCATATAATGCTTTGATTTATTTACACATGAAATTCTAAATCTAAGTGGCTCATAATAAATCACTTTAGAATAAAAAACATTACTACCTTTTATATCAAAACATCTTTATTCGTCCTTGTCGTCATTACTTGAGTTATTTGATAAAATAGAATTTATTATAATAATTGCAAACGAAAAAGGCTCTTATTCTAAAGAAATTACTAGAGTAGAAAAGATAATATATTGAAAATGTTAAGAAATAATGGTTATTATGTATGATGCATAAGAAGTTTTTTTTTGAAGGGTAGAGAATTCCAATCAATTTATGTGCCGAATTTTTTTTCTATATGAAACAAAGGAAAATATATCCTAATTTCCTTTTAATTTCCTTTTATTTCCTTAATCATCTTCAAAAACAACATAACCATTGACTCAGCAATAATCATATCTTTGAAAGTGAATTAAATCATAGTTATTCGAAAGTAAGGTATTTCCCTGTATATATTGTCGTATTACTAACGTTTTGTATGTTTCATTAGTAGTGACTGAGAAATTTCTAGCAGAAATCGCCAAAAAGATAGGAAGTAATTGGGAACTTGTCTGCGTGACATTGAGAGTGCCGTCATACGAAATTGATCAAATTAAAATTGACGGGACTTCCGATGTCCCGACAAAAATTTTCAAAGGATTGCGTCGATGGCGGGAACTTCGAAGAGAAAGATCAGATGATGAACTTATAGCAGAATTGAAGGACGCCCTGGGGGAGAATGGCAGACAAGACCTGGTGGAGGAGGTAGAAAATCACATAAAAAGTGAGTATTTTTAAAACGATTAATCGGTCAAGAGGTTTACGGATCATGTTTTCTTTTATCTATAACAGATGTAGATACATACACATTTTCACGTTACCACTTAGTTGAATGCGTATTTTAACAAGGTACGTTTTACCAGTGATGCCCCGGGCAGAAAAGGTGAAATCTAAATAATAAGAAATTGTGAATAGGAAATCGTCTTTTTAAGTATTTTATCAGACTTTGTAGATCCTACTCTTATCGATTAAAAAAGTCAAAGATATTTTTGATTTCTTTTGTTTTGTAATGATTGGTACATGACAAAGCTGAATATCATATTCCACAACTATTATAGATACATGAATTGGTTCTTCGTAAAGCAAACTTATATACTTTTTATACGACATTGCTATTTCTTGTAGAATGTATGTTAGATAAGGAAAAGAATATAAACACAGCTTTACATTCCATGGAGAGTAAGTATAACTAATTCATCGTCATCCTTATTTAGATTAGTGAATTTGAATTTCAGAATGAACATTTAAAAAAGTTTTTGCATATAGGTATAACACCAGAAGCTATAGTTGTTCCCTACAGTAGTTAGATAACCCTAGGTGTTAAAAAAAGATATATAGCACATCTATATTATAGACCAAATGCGTCATCGTGAATGTGGAAACACTTATTAATGGAAGAAGTGCGTTTTTTTTTTTCAGCTGAAGATACTGAGGTAAAAGACTTCCGGCAGAAGCTACATACGTTGAATTATTTAGAAACCCAAAAGGTTCCTGTATCTCCGCTTCAGCGAACAAGCAAGATGCCGTTGGAAAATATTTTCGCTCCTATTTCAATCAGAGAGGACCTCGAATATCAAGGGAAAGGCCGAAATATTGGAATGAAAAATAAACGAACTAAACCTGTTAACTCACCCGACGACATGTTTTACATCGACGGCGATGTTGCTAGAAATGTCTTTATGTTAGGGGATGCTGGGGTAGGGAAATCGGTTTTCTGTCTT
Source organism: Pinctada fucata (assembly GCA_028142955.1). Taxonomy (NCBI): domain Eukaryota; kingdom Metazoa; phylum Mollusca; class Bivalvia; order Pterioida; family Pteriidae; genus Pinctada; species Pinctada fucata. The sequence goes on along the minus strand of AP027112.1, from coordinate 10,919,139 downwards.
AGATTAGTTGAAAATTGGTGCAAGGCCCAGAAAATTTGCGTAAGTGATAGAGGTGAAAGTAATGTTTCATGGGTAAAAGCTCTCAAAATCTTTGATTTTCTTTTCTTTGTCCAGTTAACTGGATACTGAAAAACACTAGCTAATGAAGTGTATGCATGTGCTTTATCCTTACCCAAATTGACGTTACTTTAACGTTTACGGAAATTGACCAGCCGATCCCAGCGTCGTAGATCGACACACTGGTTAATAATCTGGTCCACGTTGCCAATTTATCTGTTCTTAAATGATGCTATTCAATTTGAAGACGTTTACATTCTTAAAGTTTTTTAAAATCTGGCAGTCTATAGACAAATTTTTTTTCTGCATCCATAAACGTGGTCGAAATAAGGTAACACGAGCGTGACGTCCTCATGTCTGCATTTTGCCGTCTTGACGTCATGGGTAATCCCCTTGTCCGTTTATGTTAATATGTCGTAAACATCCCATCTAATCATTTAGCTAAGAATACTTTATTCAAAATCGCCTCTCTTCGTTTGCTGGCATCCAAGAACCAAGCTTCTTGAAATCTGTACATAACAATATAAAAACAGTATTTTCTGATAACTTTTTTCCGTAAAAGAGACCTAAAACCTGCAAACTTAACAAAAATTATAATTTGTTAAAATTCATTACGTAACGCGCATGCTCGAAAATATGAAAAAGCGTGCATTTGTAAACTCAGCGGAACGATAGCGATATTTAGATATATATATCAATTAATATATCGATTTATCCTTCCCTCTTCTTAAAAAAGACAAGTATGTAGAAATGTTAATCTTATAATCAAGTATCTTGACGAATGAACCCTGCAATACTTATTCAATATTTCTATCTCAATTGTTTATATCACAATTTCATTATTTTCATTAGTATATGTGTACATGTATACATTGTATACGTTAGTTTAAAACTGAAAAATTCCAGTAATTTCAAAGTCTGCCAAAAATGATAATTTCGAATGGAGCCTGCTTAAAAAATAGATACGGATACAATAAAGAAACGTGACTGTTTACGTTTTCTAATTTTTTATAAAAAATCAGAAAACAATGGCAGATTTATATTGATTAAAGTTGTTACGCTATTGTCAGATTTAAGTAACATGCGGTAGATTTAGTATAACAGAAATTGTAGAGATAAACATTATGGTATATGTTATATTCAGATAAGCATTAATAAGCCTAGGATTGGAAACATTGTACAGTTTTATTCGAATTCTTTTTGTATCGAATTCAAATAACAGGAATGAATTGTGCTTTTCTTTCAGCCAGGTACGACACGAAGGTGTAATGACACAGCATGGGATATAAGATTAGCAAACAAAGAAAACCCCCCGCTTCTAAACAACTTGATGAAAATAATAGCGCCAGCCAAGGTATTCATATAATGCTTTGATTTATTTACACATGAAATTCTAAATCTAAGTGGCTCATAATAAATCACTTTAGAATAAAAAACATTACTACCTTTTATATCAAAACATCTTTATTCGTCCTTGTCGTCATTACTTGAGTTATTTGATAAAATAGAATTTATTATAATAATTGCAAACGAAAAAGGCTCTTATTCTAAAGAAATTACTAGAGTAGAAAAGATAATATATTGAAAATGTTAAGAAATAATGGTTATTATGTATGATGCATAAGAAGTTTTTTTTGAAGGGTAGAGAATTCCAATCAATTTATGTGCCGAATTTTTTTTCTATATGAAACAAAGGAAAATATATCCTAATTTCCTTTTAATTTCCTTTTATTTCCTTAATCATCTTCAAAAACAACATAACCATTGACTCAGCAATAATCATATCTTTGAAAGTGAATTAAATCATAGTTATTCGAAAGTAAGGTATTTCCCTGTATATATTGTCGTATTACTAACGTTTTGTATGTTTCATTAGTAGTGACTGAGAAATTTCTAGCAGAAATCGCCAAAAAGATAGGAAGTAATTGGGAACTTGTCTGCGTGACATTGAGAGTGCCGTCATACGAAATTGATCAAATTAAAATTGACGGGACTTCCGATTTTCAAAGGATTGCGTCGATGGCGGGAACTTCGAAGAGAAAGATCAGATGATGAACTTATAGCAGAATTGAAGGACGCCCTGGGGGAGAATGGCAGACAAGACCTGGTGGAGGAGGTAGAAAATCACATAAAAAGTGAGTATTTTTAAAACGATTAATCGGTCAAGAGGTTTACGGATCATGTTTTCTTTTATCTATAACAGATGTAGGTACATACACATTTTCACGTTACCACTTAGTTGAATGCGTATTTTAACAAGGTACGTTTTACCAGTGATGCCCCGGGCAGAAAAGGTGAAATCTAAATAATAAGAAATTGTGAATAGGAAATCGTCTTTTTAAGTATTTTATCAGACTTTGTAGATCCTACTCTTATCGATTAAAAAAGTCAAAGATATTTTTGATTTCTTTTGTTTTGTAATGATTGGTACATGACAAAGCTGAATATCATATTCCACAACTATTATAGATACATGAATTGGTTCTTCGTAAAGCAAACTTATATACTTTTTATACGACATTGCTATTTCTTGTAGAATGTATGTTAGATAAGGAAAAGAATATAAACACAGCTTTACATTCCATGGAGAGTAAGTATAACTAATTCATCGTCATCCTTATTTAGATTAGTGAATTTGAATTTCAGAATGAACATTTAAAAAAGTTTTTGCATATAGGTATAACACCAGAAGCTATAGTTGTTCCCTACAGTAGTTAGATAACCCTAGGTGTTAAAAAAAGATATATAGCACATCTATATTATAGACCAAATGCGTCATCGTGAATGTGGAAACACTTATTAATGGAAGAAGTGCGTTTTTTTTTTCAGCTGAAGATACTGAGGTAAAAGACTTCCGGCAGAAGCTACATACGTTGAATTATTTAGAAACCCAAAAGGTTCCTGTATCTCCGCTTCAGCGAACAAGCAAGATGCCGTTGGAAAATATTTTCGCTCCTATTTCAATCAGAGAGGACCTCGAATATCAAGGGAAAGGCCGAAATATTGGAATGAAAAATAAACGAACTAAACCTGTAAACTCACCCGACGACATGTTTTACATCGACGGCGATGTTGCTAGAAATGTCTTTATGTTAGGGGATGCTGGGGTAGGGAAATCGGTTTTCTGTCTTAGATTAGTTGAAAATTGGTGCAAGGCCCAGAAAATTTGCGTAAGTGATAGAGGTGAAAGTAATGTTTCATGGGTAAAAGCTCTCAAAATCTTTGATTTTCTTTTCTTTGTCCAGTTAAGACATGTTAACAAATCAAGGTCGTCTGTTATAGATATGATAGTCAATGATGTGTTTCACAGTCATCCAGGCAATCATGACGTCATACGTCGCGTTCTTTACAGCCAGAGGTTTCGTTGCCTCATAGTAGTTGATGGGGTAGATGAATGGAAAGTGACAGATCAAGTTAGAATAGAGTTGAAGGTTGAAGGTCTACCTAACACTGAAAACATGGTCAACTGTACTTTTGTATGGTCAATGCGTCCTTGGGTGATAGATAGATTTAGCGAAATGATCAGGGGCAATGACAGGGTTGTAGAAATACAAGGGTTGGATACCGACAGTATCGATGTTGTCATAGAGAAGATGCTTATAAACTTCTATGAGCTAGATAAGGATTCCTCTCGTTATAAAGAAAAAGAAAAATACATCACCGAGAAATCAAACGACCAAACACTAGAGTCTATAATGCAAATACCTCTAATGGCTGTTGCGTGTATACAAATTTGGTTCGAAGGGAAAGATGTAGGTAACAGAATGGTAAGTCTCTATGTTGCAATTCTTGATTTGCTAATCAGGCGATCAAATAAAAAGGATCCGCTAACTGCCGATATCATAGAGAAATTTGCAAACCAATCTGTAGCAGAGAGGAATGTACCTCCAATTCTTTATCAAAATAAGAATATAAAACAGGTCATGACTATGATTATGAAACTTGGCAGGATTGCCCATGATGACCTTGTGTCAAAGGAGACTCATCTTGTGTTTAGAGTTGAAGATATAGAAAAATATCTTGAAGAATACGAACTCGATTTAGCGTTAAGAATAGGCATACTTAGTAAATGTGAGGCACCGGGTAGCTTTAATGAAGAAAACGTGAGTGTTAATTTCTTTCATAAATCGGTTGAAGAATTTCTTGCTGCCACATACATTGAAAACCAAGGTCAAATTCAAAGTTTTTTTGGACATTTGTCAAGTGTTGATGTCATTATGGAGCTTGGTAATGTACTTATATTTCTATCAGGTTTAAACCCCATGTTAGGTAGTAGAATCTCAAAACTAATTTTTGATGTTGCCAATGATGATATAGATATATGTAAACTCAGGACAGTTAGTAATGCAACAATATACCATAACAATAAGGTAGAACTACTATATAGATTACAAGTCAATTGTTACAAAGAAATTAAATACGCTCAATCCAGTGAAAATACCACACAAGAATTACCCTATCACGTATCTGATGTATATGTAGATGATAACTGTGACATAGAGACAATAAAGGCTACAGCCGATATCCTCACACACCACCATACTGACATAAGGTTCCTGTATTTATATGAAGTATCTACTGATGTAGAGAATGGTATCCCTGATTCTCTACTGACACAGTACTTAGATCACACTGCGTCACTACAATCACTGTTTATATATGGATACAACACAAACAGGACCTTACATCATATCAGTGATATATTCACCTCTCTATCAGCTCTAATACTGTACCATATAACATTAACACCTGACGCCCTTAGTACATTACATACAACATTACAGTCAAACACAGTCATACAAACACTGGGTCTGATAGGCATTGAATGTCAGGTCAATGAAGACCAAGGTCCTGAACTAGCTTCTCTGGTAGGTATTATACTGACTCTACCTGATCTATCAAGTTTGTCTACATTACATTTTCAGGTATTAAACGAGGATGACAAAGATGTATTCCGTGATGTGTTAAGTCGTTTGAGTCATTTACATGGTATACATTATGATGGTACATATCCTAATGATGATGAGTATGATCGTGATATAGTACAGACTCTGTCTACATGGTCAGGCCTACGTTGGTTATATCTGCTCTATGTAGATCTGGGTGACAGTGGACTACAACTGTCACATGATATGTTACATATAGAACAAATAATTCTTGATGAAGTAAATATGTCACTATCAGGATGGAGATACTTTATACAATCCATACTTAACATTAAACATAAATTTGATGTTGATCTCGATGAAGTGGATATTGATGAGGAAGTTAAGACAATGATAAGATCTACTCCAGAGTTAGAGGTATCACATGAAGAAAGTCATGATGATGATACTCATACTATCTTGTTCACAAGAGTATGGCCACCATAACAACAAAGACAACCATGAATAACTATTTGTAACAAGCATATTTATATACCTCAGGTAAAACTGCAGGTATAGATAGATGATTATCTTTTGGTTGTGATGAAAGTAAGAAAATTGTTATATGTGTTGTTATCATTTAACACATTCAATACAATAGGAAACTATATTTTAGATGAGAAATTTCAATTTGAATGTTTATGATATTTGAATTTGTTGTTGTTTTTTGTTGTTTATGTTTTGTTAAGTTTTTATTCAGAGCTTATTCCAGTTCAATACTACTGCACCAATATATCTGAATAAGATGGTACTAATATGTTAAATAATGTAATCTTAAATTCAATGTAACAACAATTTAAGATAAAATACAGTAACTTTTAAAGATGTCTGATCATTAGATGAAGCATTTGTTATACAATGATAAAGGACTTTCATAGAATGAAATTAAAAATATTGAATGAAGTATTCCATCCTTTTATTTTACTCAATAAACTATCACTCGTGTTTGCAAAAACATGACAACATAGTAATGTCAAAGGGTTCCAACTCTATACCTTCTTGAAGAAAATTCCAAACCAATTTCCATGCACCAGACATGTGTTTCGAATATCAAATTCTCATCAGTGATGCTTTCATGTCATGATTCGTCTTAACGTATCCTATGTACATATCGAGATATCGGTGACGTTTCGTCCATCTAAACTTTGTCAAAATTATCTCGGTAATCTTCGGCAGTGTCTCGATATTTTACGTGGCTTAGATAGCGGTTTGCATCTTGACCTTTGACGTTAAAAAGCAATTTTTATGTTGCATTATAGTATATTTTGGTAAAGATATGCCGTTATTTCAACTATGTAATACATTTGATATTCATTTGTGCAACGGATACCTTAATATGTATCATTTAAAAAATATATGTAATGGACTGCGCGCGAAAGTTGTTAAACTTGTGCGCTCAATATAGAAATCATGTTTAATAAATGGTGCGCAGAGGTGACTAACTTGTGCGTGCAGGTTACTAAACTATTCGCATAGGTTTCTAAACTGTGCGCACAGGCTACTTATTAACTATGCGCGCAGGTTACCGCACTATGCATGCAGGTTATTTAACCTGTGTGCACAACTTGATAAAGTGTGCGCACAGGATACAAACTTGTTCGCGCAGGTTACTAAACTGTGCGCGCAGGTTACTAAACTGTGTGCGCAGGTAACTTAACTGTGCGCGCAGCTTACTGAACTGCACGCGCAGGATACTAATTTGTGCGCGCATATTGTTTAACCTGAGCGCATGTTAAAAAGAATGGTTACTTTACACTCCGGGGCTTCCGTAATCCAATATACGGAGATATATTTAGTAAAACGACTGTGTGTACGCTTCTAAGTTGTGCGCGCAGATTACTAACTTAACAATATGCGCATAGGTTACTACCTTGTGCATGCATGTTACTAACTTGTGCACGCAGGTTACTAACTTGTGCATGCAGTTTACTGAACCTGTGTTCACAAGTTGATAAACTGTGCGCACAGGTTACTAGTTTGTGAGTGCAGGTTACTAAACCTTCGCGAAAAAGTTGATAAACTGTGTGCCCAGGTTACCAACATGTGTGCGCAGGTTACCAATCTGTGCGCGCAGGATACAAACCTGTTTGTGCAGGTTACCAACCTGTGCGCGCAGGTTCTAAACCTGCATGCACAAGTTGATGAACTGTGCGCGCATGTAACTAACCTGCGTGCGCAGGTTACTAAACCTGCGCGCACAAGTTAAAATTGTGCGCACAGCTTACTAACCTCTAAATGCAGGTCACTTAACTGCGCGCGCAAGTTTGAAAAATAATTTACTTGGCACTCCGGGGCTTCCATGTAAAACAAGGCATTGATATCTAAACAAATCCCCTCATGGTCGGCTTTCATAAAGAATACAAAACAACAGTTTAATGAAGCAGTAACCTTTTGTTGATTAGACAGTCGGTCGTCATGCTCACTTATTACATCTACTAATCAATAGGCCTGGTGATATTTCTTGCTGAACTTTTACTATAAAATATAGAATTATTCTAGTGAATGTATATTTCTTTTTTTATGCAAAAATAAATTTGAAGTATAAACTTACTCAATTCAATCGCAATCAAATTATTCCGGTCCGTAAAGTTACCATGGCGTGAAATAATATAGGACAAACTGAATTACCGGAATTTCTAAAGAATAAACACAAAGCGCTTTCATAATAATTCGCGGGACAATTTTGCAGCGTCATAATTAATAGCAATTCTCTGAAAGCATTTAAACAATTTCGGCACGCATGGTCTCCGATTTTTATGAAACTTCACACATAAGTAGGGGCCAATGAAAAATAGAAAATTTGTTAAAAAAATTAATTCTAGGTCATCTGGTTACCATGGCAACGGCCTTTAAAGTTGATAAATTGGCAAAATTGAGCTAATTTGAAGCTCTATAATTGGGTCTATATGTGACATCAATGGAAGATTTTTTATGCATCCTAAAGATTAGGACATAGAATTTTAAATAAGCTCACTAGTAGTGTCTGATATTGTAAAAAGGCTGGTTACCATGACAACATAATTAGCTAATTTTGATATATTGATTTCAAAATGCTGTTTGTATTTTCCAATTTCTCTTCTCTCTTGATGGGTATATAATAAGGAAATAGGATTTATTTCATAAAATGAGCAAATTCAAGATAAACCCACTTGTTGCTAAGTACATAAATTACCTTGGCAACGGTAACTATGTTCTTTAATATTACTTATTTTGCAACTTCAGAGTCATTTAAAAAAAATTGCATCATGATGAACAGATAAAAATTGTTAGGAAATATCAAACACAAAGAGCTCTTTGAAAAATCGTGAAAAAGCTATGGGGAACATATGTTACCATGGCAACCATTTTTATTATTTTCATAAAACAGTAATTATTAATCCCAGGAAGTTAAAATTTAATAACAATAAAGATCAAGTAAGCCTCTATCAAAATATAATAAAAAAGTTTCAAACAATTAATGGTTGCTATAGTAATTTGGCCATACATTACAAAAATAAGCATTTTTTGTTGTTTTTCGAAGTCTTTTCCTCAAATAACGAAACAGGCTTACACAAGCTTTTTTATATATTAGATAAAGCAAAGTCTAAACTTTATTTTAGATTTAAAAAATTTCAGATTACTTAACTTTTGATGCCCGTATTTAAGGACTCAAAATGGGTCTGTGTGCAATTTTACACAATCGTTCCCATAGCAACGGGCTATTTCCTTAACATTTTTAAAAAAAATTCTTTCGTGTAATGAAAGATCTCCTTGAATACATTAATTAATTTTCATCACTTTGAATTAAAATTCAATGATTTAGTAAAAAATGGACTCTAAATATTGTCCAAAATTGCTTTCATTTTTGCGATTTGAGGTCATGTTGCCATAGCAACGAACAGAAACTTTGTTCCAATGTAAATGCTTATGTTTTATTTGCATTAAAAAACTCGAAAATATAAGCAATTTATCGTTAAATTTTGAAAAAAATGCCAAAAATACTATTTTGATAGGGTACCTGTGTTGTTGCTATGGAAACATATAGATAAGACCATAAACCCAACACTATTATAACTTAGCTTGAAAGAGCAATGATAGGGTACTGGCAATTTATTAGTGTTTGTTTTAGATTATGCTGCATAAATTATGTATGTCACTTCAAAAACGCCCAAAAATGCATTTTTTTTAATATTCAATGTCCGTTTCCATGGCAACCGGATGTGATATTAAGAAAATTTTTAATAAATTTTTACTTTTGGGTCAGACCCAACCTTATGTACAAATTTTATCAAAATCTGAGACATGCCGTGCCATGCGTCCTTCATAAAAGTGCAAATGCTTACAGAGAATAGCTATTAAGTATGACGTCAAATAAAGTCCCGTTGATAACGTAAACTATATGCTAAGGTTAAAACGATGTCGTGAAAGAAGCGTATTTTAGATGTAAACAAGGATACGTATTGCTTGTCAATCGAAATGCATTGCTCTTTAATCTTGAGGTATATTCGACCATTAGTTCATTAAGTTTTCAGATTTTGTTATCTTTACGACATCGATACGGTTTACGTATGATTTTTGTACGCTCATACCCTCTTACGTCTTGCATCACAACGTCATAGGTTCACACTGTTCTCAATATGACCTTGCCCGAAGAGGTATTTTTGGAACTCCCAATCTTTTTCCTCCTATTCGAGATCACTACGGTAAACTCAAAGGGTATCTGAATGTTGACGTGTATTATTCCTACGCCGCTGCTTTCGGTTGCTATTTAAACAAATATGGCCGACACTCCGCCAACAAAATTCATTGCAACGATAATGTCATTCGAATTCCGACCTCAGTATTGAGCTGGAATCTGCTCATCTTTGAATGTTAGATATGGCTCCAAAGCCTGACTGGCCTTCTCAGCGATATTCATCTCACATTTACGATACCGGAAGCATTGACCCGAAAAAGGAAAGAGTACCAAATTCTGACTAAAATTTTGACGGCAGGAATCCTTGACTTTACGATCTGTGAGTAGTTGTTGTTCCATTTGAGACGTACAAATGAAAAGAAATGATGACAACTAGCTTACAAGACATAAGTACCTTTTTCACACGAATCGCGAAAAACATGGCACCCCTTTCCCCAATGCTACATTGTAATGAAGCGCCTAGCGGAATGAGATGCGCCTTGGAGAACAAGATGACCCTCTTGATTTAATACTTATTCTCTGTTAGGACCAAAAAAAAAAAAAAAAAAAAAAACCATAGGACCGGTGCACGGCATGATTTTAAAAGATATTTGGTAAAGGACATTGGTATGGCCCACTATGATGAAAATTGGCTTCATTTTTGCAATTTAAGTCTCCGTTGCCATGGTAACTATGTTTGAATTTTTCAGAATTTTGAAAATATTGATAAGAAAGCATTTTCAAAAGACACGTTTCCATAGAAACGGGTATAGCAGGTATCTGTTAATTTCTATATATGATCATTGTATCCTCTTATATGTGATTATGTAAAAGGAGATGCGCCCCATCAATCTATATTCTTCATATAAAGGGTCTAGGAGAGGGTTAAAACAAGCGCAGAAAGAGGCATTTTTTCTTGAAAAGTGCCCATTTTTGCCTGAATTTGCTTAATTTACAGCATGCAATATTCTATCAGCAGACTCATCTGGAGTTCTGGTGCATTTCATCGAAAAAGTATCACCCTTTGACTTTAAAAACATGAAAAAATAAGACTGGGGAAATTTCTCATTTTAACAGAAAAGAACATCAAAAATGGTTACTATGGCAACATTTCGTTCTATATTACTATACATGGGATATATTTTTGCTCCATTTCTAATTGGTTTGAATAAGCCATGCAGAAACAATTTAATGAGTGTGTCAATAATAGATACTTCAATAAGAATTGACCTTGAAAACATTTCATTGTCATTCGACCTTGTGTCAATGTCAATGTTTTGTAAAAGAACCAATGTTACAAAAATAATGTGATTTTTATGAAAATAGAAAGCAATATTACAGATATCAGGCAATATGAAAATAGTTTTATACGATATATATAATATTTGATATATCTCTTACATTGTATGCATAGGAATAAGTTGCACAGAAACTTTGTATCACTGAAATATTCAATCCCATGCATACATTTGAAGGAAAAAGGTGTAAAATATATCATTTTCTTACTTTTTGATAAATTATTTTTTCCTATAAAAAATTGTAAATTGTACGTATAAGTTTAAACTTTTTAAACGTTAACCTCAATCATCATGACCCTAAAAACGCAAATGAAAAATTGACACCAAAAATAGGAAAATTGCAGATTTCAGTAAAAGTTTGGCATTGAAATTGAAATGACCTTGACCTTGAAGTCAAATGACCTTGAAAAAAAATTTGGTTATAAGAAAAAAGGAGGGAATCTTTGCTGCCAACTCAAAATGAAGTACAGACCCCTATAAAAGAGTAATATGGGTGGGGGCTCACATCAAAAGTTGCCATAACAGCCAACTTTAATGGCGAGGAAAATGGTGTATTTCCCAATCGATTTTTTCCTTATTTTTTTTACTCAGATTATATTTATTTCATTATTTCAAAATTGCAAAAGAAACAGCGCAAAATTTGCCTTGTATTTTTTAAAATGCCTGTTTTTGACTGTATTTGAATTGCTGTTACATGTGTTTTAGGAGAAATATCTTTAAAATGAATACATTTTCTTAGAATAGAAGTTTTAAAGAGTCATATATGTCAAAGTTGTTAAGCTATTAAAGTGGTTTCCATAGTAACACATTGTCCAAACATAGCTTACTTTACAGTCTTGTGAGGGCTAAAAATAGACTGATCCCGTTTCCATGGCAACCGTCAATAATATACATTGTCCGGAAAAGGTCATTTTCCTTGTCAATGTACCAAAGGTACCATTTTTAGGAAAAAGCAGCAAAATCCATGACATGCCGTGGCCAATTTTGGTCCTTACAGAGAATTGGTATTACAAAAATTGTTGCTCGACCGCATGTTTAAATGTAATAATGTCTTCAATGACAGGCAATTTGTTGAGCTCCCTTTTTCCATAATGGAATAGATAGAAAATGGTAGAATAGATGATGAGGTGAATTCCAAGATAAATCCTGGAGGTGATGGAACCAAAATGGGGTGGATCCCATGATGGGCTGCTTAAATAATGGGGTGGATCTTATATGCGGTTGATCTGTTATTGGGTGGGCGAATAATTGGTTGGATCTTTGATAGGGTGGATCATTGATAGGTGGATCAAAAATAGGGCGGATCTATGATTTAGTAGATCCAATATTGGGATGGATCAAAAATCTAACGGATCTAAATTTTGTGTATCCATGGCGGGTTTTATTCATAATGAGGTGGATCCATGATCATGTGGATGCAACATCGGATGTATCCGAAAAAGAGACTGGGTCAAAGATGGGACTGATCAATGATGAATGGATCAATGATAAGGTGGATCGAAAATATGCTGAATCCATAGTGGGATGGATCCAAGGTGGGTCGGATCCCAAATAGGGTGGATCCAAAATAATATGAATTCTAGAAAGGATGCATCAATGTTAAGGCGAATCCCATGATGTGGTGGATCCAAAATGGGATGATTCTAGGATGGAATTGATCCGAAATAGGATGGATCTATGAATGGGTGGATTCAAGATGGGATGGATTTAAGATTGGGTGGATTCAACATTGGGGTGAACAATAATTGGGTGGATTCAAGATGGGGATGAACGATAATGGGGTGGATCTGTTATAGGATGGGATTGGGAAGATCAATAATGGGTTGTATCTATAATTGGATTGATCCGATTATCGGATTGATTCAAAACAGGATGTATCTATAATGGGACGGATCCATAATGGGGAGGATCCCTAATGGGATGGATCTATAATGGGAAGGATCCATTATGGGGTGGATCAAAGATGGGGTTGATTCCATAATGGGATGGATCCAAAACGGGTTGATCTATAATGAGGTGGATCCGTTTGGGTGGATCCAAGATGAGGTGAATCTATGCTGTTGTTAATCCAAGATTTGGTGGGTCTATAATGGGGTGGATCCAAGATGGGGTGGATCCAAAATGGGATGGATCGAAGATGGATTGGATCCATAATTGGGTGAATCTAAGATATGGTGGATCAAAAAATGGAGTGGATCAAAAATGGGGTGGATCCATGATGGGATGGATATAAGATGGAATGGTATCATGATGATGTGATGGATAAAAGACATGGTTGATCCATAATTGGCTTGATTCATGATTGGATGGATTCATGATGTGCGAATTTAAGAAAAGCTGGATCCATGATGGGTTGGATACATAATGGGATGAATCCACGAAGAGATGGATCCAAGATCTGGTTGATCCATTACACAAGTAAATACATTCACCTTAATCTAACTTTGATACTTGCCTTATCATTTGTCATACGTGTCCTAAATTTTAACCTTAATTCCACTCCATCCTGCTTCCAATAACAAAATAGAAAGCAAATTATAATCTATGATGTAAATTTAGCGCATACCAACATCGCTATTCTGAAAATTGAAAATGAAAATCATACTAAACCAGACAAAGAAATGGAAAACGTCAATAAAGGAAACAAAATGAAGAAGTATATCCTGTACAAAACCTTCTGTTCTGGATAAAAATCCAGGTTATCCATGATAACGAGCATCTCTTGACAGTATGACACACCAGTCACTTCAGCTCGGCGGAAAATCTCAAAAACCCGCACACTTTCCCACTCCTTTTCGATTTACCTAATACGTTCCTACTCTATTGACAGTATGCTACGCCAGTCACTTCAGCTCGGTGGAAAAATCCCGCAAAATCCCTCAAACTTTACCACGCTGTTCATATTTACCTAATACGTTCCAACTCTGTTTATATTTACCTTCTCGAGTGATTAATTGGTCCTGATGTCTTAAAAATAAATTCTAGACAACGACATACTACTGTTTATATTATACAATTAATTACCTTGTGTGAGGTAGATATAGCAGTATAGCAACCTGAAGAATATGTTATTCACCGAGGCCTCAGGCCGAGGTGAATAACATATGCTGAATGTTGCTATACTGCTTTATATACTGAACACAAGGTAATTAATTAATTAATTGTTTTATTGTATGATCATAAAATACAACGATTAGCTTGATAGCTTCCATTGCTGTAAGGAATTCATAAGTGTATTCTCTGATGGCGCGTAATATATGACTGCCGCTACTATTATAACGTCATAACTACATCGCTAATTTTAGAAAGATGCTGGGGGAAATATAAGAGTTTTAAAAATCTAAATCTAAATTCTAAATTAAGTTCTCTGGAGGTGGTTATAGAGATATATTCAGAAGCTCCAGACATATCAGCCAATCAGTGATGGGCACATCTTCTAGTCATAGAATTAATATGTATGTACTTCGTAATGACCTTTAACATTTTACAGCAATGCTGTGATGAAATATTTCTTCCAGCATAATATTCATTCCATGGAAATTTTATCGCATAACATTTTTTCCAAAGAACTTTTATTATGTATCAAAGATTCCTAAAGGAACTTTTATTATTTAATGGATCTTCCATGATCATAATAAAAGTTCTCATACCATGGAAAATTATATTATATAACAAAAATTCAATCCTAATTTTGTTTTTAATGTTCATCATGTAATAGAAGTTTTGATACTATAGTACCATCGATGGAAAAATCTTACATAACAAAAATTCCATTAAGGATGTCATATATGCACATCATAATTGTCACTGGAAAAATATTACAATGGACTTATTTAAAAATAGAATTGTTAATCAGAAATAATAAATTTCAAAAATCATGTACTGTACAATGTACGATATATCTCGAAAATGTGATCCATACATCATTTCCTCCGATAGCCGAGTGTTAGAATTAAAAAGTATAAATAACAGTATCATATTAAAATTGAAAAGGCAAATGTATTACATGTAATACCTTCACCAACATGTGAACCATTCCACAGAATTTTCGTCATGTAATTTTTATTCCTGTTACATGTAGCTAACTATGATATCAAAATCACTGAAATGTTTTTTTTAAATTATTAGAGAATATCCGTAAATCAGCCATTTACAAGTGTTTGTTTGAAGCAAAGATTGAAAATATATTATAGATGATATTGACATATAATATTTCTTCTGTTATAAAGAAAAACAGTTCTTTAGGTAAATGAGAAAAAGAGTAAAACATCGACACTTTTCATAACAACGTTTCCGTCTATATAGACTGTTGAAGTTTTATTCTTTTTTCATGTACAGAAAGGACAGTGGAAAAATTATTATGCACAAGGAAAAAAATATTCCATAATAAAATATCTATGGAATTTGCATTACAATGATAAATTTTCCAGGAGGAAGAAATATTACACAGAAGAAAAGTTAATTCACAATGCTTCTAATGTCCTGTTCACTAAATCCAGAACACCCTGTTATTCTGCCGTCTCAAGAATGTTCCTATCAATTATTGTTTCCGAGAATTGACATCCTTTATTATTAGATTAAATCAGTCTTACCCAAACATCTGCCTTGAAACCGCAATATGAAAAATAAAATGTCTATGGGAAATTTTCATGTTAATTTCACGCCGTCACCATATTCTTCTCTGTGTCAACAATATTAACATTAACGTAAAAACGTCATGCGTTTCCAATTACGTTAGGGAATCTCTGTATACTTTTTATTTTCCGTCCTATTCCTAACTTAATTGACGTACAGTCTATACAATCATGGTATTTTCTGTTGTGGCTAAAGGAGTACTATAAAAATTAATATGTTCTGGAAGATGACAATATGACAAATATGGATAAAGAATATATCCCTGTATACAGCACAAAGTTGATAATTCTGAAAATCAGAAACCGAAGACATACAGAATCAGGATAAAACAAGAACCAAAGCAAACAAACTAAAACCTCCATTATATAAAAAGAAGCGAACTCCCGATATGGGAGTGAGACCAGGTGCACAGGAAGAGTAAGCATCACCTGCAACACCCGCCGCTTCAATTCGATAGAACAGGTCAAATTCTACAATCAAATCTTGCGTCATCGTATTAAAGTTCTGATAACAAAAAATGTCTGTATTCATAACAACTACGTTTGTAAAACTGCTTGAAGACTGAAATTAGATCCTAAAGTATACCATTAACCTAGATTTGCAGATTATCAATGCTGACTTTTAATATCGAATGTTTAAATGTATTGTAAATTTATATTGGTACAATAAGCAAAAGTAAGGAATCACCCTATTTTGTCTTAAATCATCCATAGCTGGCTCTTGATCTACAATTAAAGTCAATTTAAGATAATAGCTCTTCAAATCATTTGTGTTCGAAATCTCTTTCATTTTCAATATTTTTGAGAAATTTGGTAAAATATGAATTGAATTTGCCATCACAGTCTTTACTTATTCAAAATCTGCCATTCTGTGAAACAAAACAAATCAAAGATTTTGTTTTCTTCATTTTACATTATTTTTTGCATCACCAATATGTTCTTTTTTATTTAGGTGAATTTTAAGGTCGTTCGGTACAGGCGTCATATCGAAGTTACGTTTTTCGTTAAACGAGTATATATTGATATGATATAGTACCCGAAACGTGTATGTCTGGTCCATGCTGTAAATTTATCAGGTTTTAAATGATGCTATTGAATTTAAAGACTTTTAAATTTATACATATTCTGAAAGCTATCTTTAAATACATTATGTTGTGCTAATTTAACCCATTTATGAAGTTGGTTTTCCATAGTAATAACTTCACAAATTAGGTACAGAACGCTACCTACATGGCATATATTTGCGTCGTTCGTATGCGCTAAACTGCATAGAAACAACGTCAAATTAGACAAAAAATACAACGGATGTTGCCAAAATGCCCTTAAATGGTTTTCTGAGTGATAAATCTCTTTAATCGTGAATTTATAATAACATTTTCCTTGTAATGTGTGAAATAAACGTTGCAATTCATATTTCAACGGCTTTTTTCGACTCTTGATTTTTTTATTTTCATATGCTTTCAACAAATATTCAAAATCTAGTCGACAAAACTCCTTGTAAGATTAACATCCTATGTACTAGATGTACTCTTCATGTTGATATAATAAAATCATCCAAAACATCCCGTTGCTTTGCTAATCTTCCTTTCTAGTTGCGCCGATACTTCTATAAACGTTAACGAAAATGGGACTTTTATCTTGCCGTTGTAATGATAAAGATACACTACGCACTTATACATTTGGCAAGATAATTTTCTGAAAATTGTGTCATTCAAAGAAAATAATACAGTGATTAGGCTAATTAATAAATTATGTGCATAAATCCACAAAATATTGTCAATGACATGGATATTTTGCAAGTATATGCATATTATTCTACTTCATTTTGTCACTTTGAAGTTAGAAAAAATTACGTTTTTTATCCTTTATAGTTTTTATCTAAAAACGAGTCGAGAAAGAATCATTACATTCCAGAACATTTTTCTTGAAATCGTTTTGAAAATACTGATATAAAAAATTTAACAAAACATGGACCCAATTTTTTGTTACAGGCGACAGAAATTTGGTTTTTGACACGTTTTACAGTCAATTTTGGCAAACGTCATGCGGCGAAGTCAGACATACTGTAACGACACCAGGACAGTTTTCACGCCGTCATCGTGAATTTCTTGATTTATTCATATTACGTCCCTCATGCAATTTTATTTCTAATGATTTCTAAATGTTGATGCGATGTGCATTATACGTGCTGGAATATGACCCATATAAAGGTGAACATGAAAAATTTTATAAGTAGGGAAGTTTTCGAAAAATCTGATTAAAAATGAGACGATGTATTGAAGTCGTCAGAGGGGCTGGCGATTGTGGGTCACTCCCATCCCTGCAACGGTCAGTTAAATGCAGGGGCGTTGTGCTTGCTTCTTACCTCTGAGGCTTCGGATTTAAGGATTTAATGCGGGCGGTAATAGTTTTTTATCCGGGTACATCGGTTTCCTTCTCCTAGGGATTCCCAAGACAAAAAACGAAGCTTCTGAGACAACATTATTATTTTCCTGCGCTGCAATCAATCTTTTCACGGGTATAATAAATCGATTCGGAGTACTAAAATGTTCTTTCAAATAAAGTAAAGTGACATGTTTTATAGAAATATGTTATATAAACGATGTAATTATGTATATGTACAAAAAATTCACTTTTCTGTCAGAGTGTCGATTCCAATTTTTTACGTTACGGAAAAGGTCAATCAATTACGTTATCTGTATTGAATTTCACATGTAAACAAAAGAAGATCGAGGGGTTTATAATATGCAAGAACGGCGAAGGCATTTCCTAAAGACTAATAGGCAGCAAGATAATCAGAAGGATTGGGACTGACGAGCAGACAACGTGCATCCAGAATGGCAGTTTTTTTAGCTCTATTGATATAAATTGTCTAAATATTCGTGTATTTTACTTTTCTTTTCTTTTCAGTCCTCTCCTCCAAACTAATAAATATTTTCCTTTTTTTCATAGCATTCTGCGTACATTTTTTTCCAAGCTATATACTTAATTATTATTGTTTTCTTTTATCGGAGGGACTCAAGTCAGAATCTAAGTCCATTTGTTGGATCTCTCTTATGTGCTATTTTGAGATCGTGTAAACTCACTCCGCTTTTACACAGATATGCCGCCGTCTGTCCAAACGTCTTTTATCTTCTTTTTCTTTTATAGTTTTTTTATTCTTTTAATATGCAAGAAAAAGCCTGTCGTATGTCATGATCTTGTATTTCAACGGGGGTATTTTTTCGTAATGAGCCTGGAAGCAAATGAGAGTGACGTTATGAAAATACATTCGTTTTCTTAGCGAATGTAAAGTTGACGTTGCGAAATGTTATAGCATATTTTTTTAACTCACTCGATTTCAGAAACAAATAATGCTAATGTTGATATAGAGACATCTTTAGATTAAGGAGAGCTTACAATCTCTAACTCATTCGCCCATATATTTTCCCGATAACATTTACCGTTAAATTGAGATATGACTTGCGCTTTTCTTGACACGAATTTACAGATAAAGTGTGTTAATTTGAAAGTAATATCATTACAATTAGAGAGAAAATTACGCTTTCATTGATTAAGCAAAGTACTAGTCCTTATTGAAGTTTTTGTGGGATGCCCAATGAAATGCATGTCAGTATCGCCGCTTAGTAGACAATTACCGCACCGCGCAAAAATAAGCCGTTTTACAAGTCTGACTGTTTTAGAATTATTCAGAGTTATTATGCCCATAATCAAACGCAATTTTTGGTATAAACATTCGGAACAGATATATCTGATTTCATAAATACCAATTTCATTTCAATCTGAAATAAGCGAATTATGCGACGTTGAGTTTCGGAAATCTCTCAGGGATATAAATACTGGAATGAGTTACGTTCCTTGGGTGTACCGAACTACTTTAAATTTCAAGGTCTGTACATGAATTCCTCAGTACCTATCAGACAATTACATATATTTTTTCCGTTGTTTATTATAATATAGAATATACAAATACTTCTTCACAGGGGGTAGATCCAAGATTTTCCCGGTGGCTTTTTTTTTTGTCGTTCGCATACCTTTTTAACTCTGCATGTGTGGTCCATGCTGCAAATTTATCAGGTTTAAATGATGCTATTGAATTTAAAGACGTTAAACATTTGAACTACTTGGTGAGAGTCACTGCTGGTGGACCAAGAGTCCCCGAGGGCACATGTAGCCAAGTTCGACCAACTTCGGTTGATCATCTGTCTCTTCAACGCATTTGAAATTTTCTGTTACAAAATTGCTTGAAATTTCTAAAACGTGGCTCATGTAGCATCATATCCCAGTCATTCTGCTATGTCTTTTGGTACATTTTTGGACATAATAATTTTCATACATTTTGGCCATATTACATTGTTTAGACTAAGGACCACTGACAAGGGTTTAGTACCCAAAACGTGCATGTCTGGTCCATGCTGTAAATTTATCAGGTTTTAAATGATGCTATTGAGTTTAAAGACGTTTAACATTTTAACTCTTATTTGTAGATATATTAGAGTTCTTAGAAGATATCTATATGGTCTTGGTAAAATGTATTCAATGTCGAAGGGTTCCAACTCTCAACTTTCTTGAAGAAAATTCAACACCAATTTACATGCACCAGACACGTGTTTCAAATACTAAATTCTCATCAGAGATGAAGCTTTCAGCGGAGCCACCAAAAATAATTTCAGTAGCGCCCTCTTTAGTTTTTTGAAGTTAGTTTTTCTTATTTACATGTACATAACAGAGAGCGCGCGGCTTCAAATTTCCTGTAGGGTCGATTCAGTAGCATATCTATATTAAAATGTATGTTCAAAATAACATTGGAGGGATGGTGCTAAGATGTTAAACTCCTTTCATTTCGATGATATTTATCGGTGAAATGACTAGTTTCCGAAATAGCGAAAAATACATTTTATGTCACATTGATAAAAGGCCAAAACAAAGAGCTGGAAAGAAGTAATTAATACACGTTACAAATATCAGGCCACGGGGAACGATTTAACTGCAACGTGAAATTAGTGTCTATATCAATAATTTCGAAGGATTCCAACTCTCTACCTTCTCGAAGAAAGTTCCAAACCAATTTACATGCACCAGACACGTGTTTCGAATATTATATTCTCATCAGTGATGCTTTCAGCGACGCCACCAAAAATGATTTCAGTAGACCTCTTTAATTTTTTGAAGTTAGATTCAATGACAAATATTGATAATGACCATATCCCTGTTTACAGCACAAAATCGATAATACAGAAAATCAGAAACCGAAGGCATACAAAATCAGGATAAAACAGGAACCAAAGGAAACAAACAAAACCTCCACAATATGAAAAGAAGCTAACTCCCGATATGAGAGTGAGTTTCATTTGCATCTGTAAGATAAAATTATACATATTTAAGACACAATACAAAAATTATCTTGTCGTTGTATATGATATTATTTTTTATTGGTATCACAAATGATAATAATTCATTTTATCTAAAAGGTAACATAGTAATCAGAGAAAAACCCTGTAATTTGTGGACGTTTAACCTTTACTACAAAACTCATAAGACCAAATTGGGAAGGGCCCTTTATAATTAATGTTTACTTTATATATCTACAGTATTGCTAAAGGGAATCTAGGACAGATGGTCGTCCAAAGTCGGCACCGGTTACCCATTGGTCTCGTCGGTTTATGTGTAGTCTTTTGTGTTTGATGTTTACATGTCGTGTGTCTCTTTTCCGTCTCGTGCTGTACTCGTCTTTGTGTTTTTGCATCGGGTGTTTTGGTGTTTTACTGTTGATGCTGCAACGGGGTCTTGTTGGAGATCTCCTACCTTCTAGGAAAGAAATATCAAAATCATTCTCCTTATCGTTCAATGTAGTATATTCTTGTCTTCTTTGTGTTTTTACTGTGGGTGTTTTGGGCGTGTGCTGTTGGTGCTTCAACTTGGCGTATTTGGATATCCCCTACTTTTTTTTATGGTTTTTAATGTATGCCAATGGTCATTACCAAACATCTTCGGAAAAGCACACAATATAAAAACACAAGGTTTCATTAATATGTCCAAGTTTGTTTAATGATCTAGAATGTCTTTTTACTGCATCCTCTGCCTTATATTTTTTTCGCCAATTATTCCATCTCCACCTCGATCCCTCCGAAGAATACAGATGGCAAATATGGACAAGAACTATATTCCAATAAATGGAACAGAATGGTAAATTTTAAAATTATACACCGAAGGTCATACAAAATCATGATGAATTAGGAACCAAAGCAAACAAACAAAAACCTTCACCACATGAACATAAGTAAACCTCCAACTAAGGAGTGAAACCAGGTGCCCAGGAAAAATCAGCATCTCCTACACTCTTGCATGCAACACCCGTCGCATCAATTTGGCAACTTCCACTATCCATCTTTTGTTGAATACAAGTATGTCTTGTAGTTAGATGGTTTCAATGGTCTAAGACAAAGGGAGATCATAGTGTACGGCGAGTTCACAGCATCGCCTGTTTAACGTCCTGTGTGATTCCTCCTTAAAAAAGAAAAATTAAAGGAACTTTTTGAACATTTGAATTTTTAATTATTTCAATATAGTCCGTTCAATCAAAGGTTGTGATTTTCGACACTATACACAATCCTTTTTTTCAAAATTGAAAGACAAACTCGAAAATTATATGCAATGCCTTAACAAGAGGGGACACTCTCCAGGGCACCTTAGCTTCAATATTTCGCCTGTCTCATACGTTGTTCCTATTCTGTTATTTTTGTGTGTGCGAGAGTTTCAATTCCTTCCCATATAGTAACTGTAGCGCAAGCCAATGGTATATCACAATAGCATGTTACCGCATGATGACAAGACGATGATGTATATTTGACTCAAGCTGACGTTAAAACTAAATAATTTCTGACTTCATAACGGTAAATTTCTTTGTCTGCATCCGATATTACACGATAAATATATACCTTGACGAGCGCACTTTTTCCGACAAGATTTGCAAAATAATTGAAGAACGCGGATTATATCAGAACTTGTCCCGTGATGCTAGCTGAAATGTTTTTACTAAGGAAGGTTTTGACACAAGAGTTCATTATTCTTTGGGGTTTACATTATAACATTCACTATTTATTTGCCATTGCACTATAATACGCTATTGTGATACACAATCGGCTTGCGCTCCAGCAGTAAATGGGAAGGAATTGAAGCCCTCTCACACACAAAAATAACCGAATAGGACATCGACGGTGGGTGCGGCTAGTCAAAACAGGGGATGCTTACTCCTTCCGGGTACCTGGTCCCACCTCTAGCTTGCAAAGGGTCCGTCGATTTTTCATTTTGTGCTATATTTTGAGTGCTGCTGAGATCATCGTCAGGATCGTCTTTAACTCATTTGTGTCACACTTATGCCCTTTGTTGTGTGGAGCTCGTAAAAAAGTTCCCCGAGAGGCGTTTGATAGTTATTGTTTTGAATATTTTCCATGGCATTGTTGCCATAGCAATTTCTATATAAACAAAGCCTCATACAGTGCATGTATTTAAGATGTTTTTTTTCATTCTCGTGCGTGAACATGGACGGCGGGTGCGGCTGTCCAGACAGGGAATGCTTACCCCTCCTGACTCCTGGTCCAACCTCTATCTTGCCAGGTGTCCGTCGATGCTCAATCTTGTGCTATATTGTTAGTGCTGTTAAGATTATCGTCAGAATCTTCTTTAACTCACTGGTCTCTTTTGGAATATTGTTACATGTATTTCCTGGGTTTGCAGCTATTCAAATGGAAATTCCCATACTTATGCTTTACCTTCTCGACGTTGAGATTGAGTACCTGCTAGGTACTTCATCAATATGTATTTGCAATGTGTATTGTACTCTTACATTCGGTCTATTACAAATTTGGGGGATGTGATTGACATAATAATATATAGAAATGTTCAAGCCATACGATTTCTTCATACAACTTTTCTAGTACATGTATGTACACCACTCTTCCTTGAGAAGGGCATACAACATCATGTTAAATAAGAACCAGAGCAAACAAATAAAAAACTTCACACGAGGAAATGATTGTAAAAAAGAATTATATCAGTTTTCTGTTTCGCCTTTGTGGGCAAATAATAGATATATATTCATGGGCAAATAATAGATATATATTCATAGTAGAATAATATGTTATCTTAACTTAGCTTAACAAATTCAACTGTTTCGTTGGTTTATGTGTAGTGCTTTGTGTTTGATGTTTCTGTGTTGTGCGTTGACGTTCCTTGTCCCTTGCGCGTCTCTTTTTGTGCTTGTCTGCTTTGTGTTTTTGCATTGGGTGTTTTGGGGTTTTGCTGTGGGTGCTACAACCTGGTGTTGTTGGAGATCCCCTCCTTTGCTCTATATAGACGTTAGATGTTCTGACTCTTATATCTTTTATATTTACATTACTTTATAATAATAAATATATTCGTACCTACACTTAACTTTAGCGATGAAGTGATTAACAGTATGTCATAAAGAACCATAAAGATAAGGTCCCTTGTATGTAAGTAAGCAACGGCCAAATATAAATGTCGGGTAAATGGTCACAAATCAGCGTTCAAACTTATTTCCATGCAATATATAATACTTTGTAGTGTCATGACGACTAAGATGACAAATATGGATAATGACCATATCCCTATATACAGAGTTTTGATCTGCTTTTACTTCCTGATCCAAGTAAAATAATTGTTAGACTTAAAAATATAATTCACACTGGATATCATGATATAAAGCAATCATGTAGTTTCATATAGTCCATATTTGTCATTCATATATAATCATGTATTAATACTTTTTTATCTCTGCTTTACAAGTTCTTTTGAAAACATTTCTCTATCTTTCAAATATACAAACATTTTACTATGCCTTTATTTAATCATAATTTCATAGTTTTTATTTTATTAGTAAACTTACTTACATACGATATTTAAAGAAAATTATGCTAATGTTTTGTTCGAAAACAAAAGAGCGCTTTTTATGCTTCTCACTGATAAATCTAGTAATCACTCTAACAATTGCTCCCATTAATGGAAAATATGAGACATAACCACAGACAGTGCATGAACTTATGATGTTGTTTTCATTTACGTGCATGCACATCGACGGCGGGTGCGGCTAGCCAAAACAGGGATACATTTTCCCACCTCTAGCTTGCAAAGGGTCCGTCGATTTTTCATTTTGTGCTATATTTTGAATGCTGCTGAGATTATCGTCAGGATCTTTAACTCATTTGTGTCACACTTATGCCCTTTGTCGTGTGGAGCTCGTAAAAAAGTTCCCCGCAAGGCGTTTGATAGTTATTGTTTTGAATATTTTTCCTGGCATTGTTGCCATAGCACTTTCTATATAAACAAAGCCTCATACAGTGCATGTATCTAAAGATGTTGTTTTCATTTTCGTGCATGAACATGGACGGCGGGTGCGGCTGTCCAGACAGGGGATGCTTACTCTTCCCGACCTCCTGGTCCCACCTCTATCTTGCCAAGGTTCCGTCGATGCTCAATTTTTTGCTATATTGTTAGTGCTGTTAAGATTATCGTCAGAATCGTCTTTAACTCACTGGTCTCTTTTGGAATATTGTTACATGTATTTCCTGGGTTTGCAGCTATTCAAATGGAAATTCTCATAATTATGCTTTACCTTCTCGACGTTGAGATTGAGTACCTGCTAGGTACTTCATCAATATGTATTTGCAATATGTATTGTACTCTTACATTCGGTCTATTACAAATTTGGTGGATGTGATTGACAAAATGATAAATAGAAATTTTCAAGCCAATACGATTTCTTCATACGACTTTTCTAGTACATGTATGTACACCACTCTTCCTTGAGAAGGGCATACAACATCATGATAAACAAGAACCAGAGCAAACAAATAAAGAACTTCACCACATGAACTGATGCGAACTTAAAATATGCAATTGAGACCAGCTGCCCATGAAGAGTAAGCATCCCCTGGTTGTGTGTAACATCCGTCGTTACGATTCGGCAGACATGTCAAATCCGGTTACTTATACTGAAAGATACAATTATGTACTGTGTTTGAATGGTTTCATTAGTCTAAGTCATAATATCATTTACTATTTGGACAACGGGATGTCATAGTGTATGAAAAATTCCCCGCAGCGACCGTAGAACTTCCTTAGTGACGATTTAATTCATAAATGAAAATATAATCGATAGACGCCTAGCCTGCAGAACAAAAGCTGTATATTTGGTACTTGCTCTGGCATATCGCATCATTTGCGATATATGCTTCAGATAATCGTTTTCATTTAATCGAAGATACAAGTCTCATTTTATCAGTCCTTTGCTTTTTATCTTTTATGGCTTAGTTTCCACTTTTCAAAAATTCGAAGGATGTTATTGCAATGTTATGATGAAATATTTGTCGCTTTTTTTAATATCTCAAGGTTTTTTAGCCAGTTTAAAGAAGTCCTCTACTCGTGGGTATTTTCACTTACATTTACTCGGACAAACTCAAATTACAAAGTATTGGTAGTTCCATAAAAATAAATTGTCTCGTTTATCCATGAAACAGCGATTTATAGGCCCATATCAACAAGCTACCTATTTAACACAGAA
Organism: Pinctada fucata; assembly: GCA_028142955.1. NCBI lineage: Eukaryota > Metazoa > Mollusca > Bivalvia > Pterioida > Pteriidae > Pinctada > Pinctada fucata. Next base: position 10,892,989 of record AP027112.1, on the reverse strand, counting down.
CTAGTCTGCAACTTCCGCCGAAATTGAAAGTACAAATTCGTGACGTCAGATGTGTGTATACACTACACATTCATATGATGACGTAATGTGAAATACAGTACACTCAAACCTGTCTTATGTGACTTTGCAAGGGCCGACAGAAAATAGGTCACATAAGACAGGTGGTCACTGAATACAGGTTCAAGCTGATCTGACTTTGACAAAGAAAATTTGCGTAATGTAATATCAATACTATTAAATGAATCACTGCATATATCAATTCGTGTATTTATTGATTAATCGTATTACACATATAAAATCGTATTACATTTAATTTATCAAAGAAGATTCAATTATGAAAAACAATGATGAAAAGATTTTATGTAAAATATTATGTAGTTGGGGTACTTTGCAACACTAAAAGTCGTAATATACAGGTTCGGAGTTCGGTACGGGACAGAAAAATCTCGGTCGTTGTCGCGTTGGACAGGTTGTCGCTATATACAGGTTAATTTGATAGGAAAATTGCTCGGGAGGAATAAAAAAGGTCACATAAAGCAGGAAGTCGCTATAAAGAGGGTCACTTTAAGACAGGTTTGACTGTACATGTGTCTCTTTGTTTATATGGTACATTTATAATTATTTTTCGGTTTAACTATTTTCAAAGTAAATTATCATTTCTTGAATGAATATGGAACTTTATTGTCATATAATGAATTCTGTGAAAAGTTTAATTTTAAACCACCTTTTACATTATTTCTTGGAATAAGGGATGCCATAATAAAGAAATGGCCAGAGCTTAGAGTAAACAACTACGATATATTACTTCCTAATTATAGTGAATATATTATGATAATCATTAGAAATAAGAGTAATAATGTATCTGTGTATGATGTTTTCTTGAACTCTAATACTATCAAGCAAAACTATATTGATAAATGGTGCTTAGATATAAATATTGAAAAAGATGATATTAGTTATACCTTTATTAATAAATTACCCTTTATTGTTACTAAAGATCCAAAACTGTGTTGGTTCCAATATCGCTTGCTTCACCGTATACTTCCAACGAATGTTTTATTATTTAAAATGAAAATTAAAGACACAACATCTTGTGCATTTTGTAATACAGAAGAAGAAACATTGTTGCATTTATTCTTTCATTGTAATATTGTTAATAAATTTTGGGGAGATTTGCTATCTTGGATAGAATTAAATGCAAATACCACTGTACAATTTGAAAAGGAAACAATAATATTTGGCAAGAAATTCAGAAAATGTGGAAACTGTTTAAATCTAATTCTTCTACTTGCAAAACAATTCATCTTTACACAAAAAATCAGAAACAGACCACTTGATGTTGATGCCTTTATAGTTTTGTTAAAAAATTATTTCATGATAGAAAAATACATCTTTGCAAAAAATAATAAATAAGTAAAGTTTTATAAAAGATGGGAAATTTTGAAACACAATTTTGAGTAATGTATTACTTTTATTATTATGGAATATTATGATTACAATTATATAGATAATATGAAACAAAACATACTTTGATTAATATTTTCAGGTACGAGTCTGTGAGTGAAAGTTGTCCTTTGTCTTTACATGTATGTTGCATAAAATGTTAAAATGTCTGCATAAAAAAAAAAAAAAAAAAAAAAAAAAAAAAAAAAAATTTCAAAGTAAATTAGAAATCAGTTTAAAAAAAAAGACCTGTACAATTTCATTGTCGGATCCATCCAGATGGAGAAGGGGGGGGGGGGGGGGGCGGGGGGGTGGTTCTTCCCCATTCCTGGTAAGACTTACATGAACAAGGAAAATATTAAAATTTAATAATGAAGGGAGGGTGAGAGATCGAAACTTTATAGGATATGAAATCCTAAGTAAAGCCTTTCCTAGCTGTCTAGATGGGATCTCAAATTGATATTCTAATCAGCTTATAAATAGCTCTAGGATTGAGGGGGGGGGGGGGGGTGGCGCGACAGGGTGAAAAATGAAAATTAATGTCATTTAATAGCAATTCTCTGTAAGCATTTAAACAATTTCGGCACGCATGGTCTCCGATTTTCATGAAATTTCATACATAAGTAGGGACCAATGAAAAATGGAAAACTGACAAAAAAAATAATTCTAGGTCATCTGGTTACCATGGCAACGGCCTTTTAAGTTGAAAAATTGGCAAAATTGAGCTAATTTGAAGCTCTATAATTTGGTCTATATGTGACATCAATGGTAGATTTTTTATGCATCCTAAAGATTAGGACATAAAATTTTAAATAAGCTCACTAGTAGTGTCTGATATTGTAAAAAGGCTGGTTACCATGACAACATAATTAGCTAATTTTGATATATTGATTTCAAAATGCTGTTTGTATTTTCCAATTTTTCTTCTCTCTTGATGGGTATATAATAAGGAAATAGGATTTATTTTATAAAATGAGCAAATTCAAGATAAACCCACTTGTTGCTATGTACATAAGTTACCTTGGCAACGGTAACTATGGTCTTTAATATTACTTATTTTGCAACTTCAGAGTTATTTTAAAAAATTTTGCATCATGATGAACAGATAAAAATTTTTGGGAAATATCCAACACAAAGAGCTCTTTCAAAAACCGTGAAAAAGCTATGGGGAACATACGTTACCATGGCAACCATTTTTTATTATTTTCATAAAACAGTAATTATTAATCCCAGGAAGTTCAAATTTAAACACAATAAAGATCAAGTAAGCCTCTATCAAAATATTATAAAAAAGTTTCAACTAATTAATGGTTGCTATAGTAATTTGGCCATACATTACAAAAATAAGCGATTTTTTTTAAGTCTTTTCCTCAAAAAACGAAACAGGCTTACACAACCTTTCTTACATATTAGAAAAAGCAAAGTCGAAACTTTATTTTAGATTTAAAAAATTTCAGATTACTTAACTTTTGATGCCCGTATCCAAGGACTCAAAGTGGGTCTGTGTGCAATTTTACACAATCGTTCCCATAGCAACGGGCTATTTCCTGAACATTTAAAAAAAAATTATTTCGTGTAATGAAAGATCTACTTAAATACATTAATTAATTTTCATCACTTTGAATTCAAATTCAATGATCTAGTAAAAAAAGGACTCTAAATATTGTCCAAAATTGCTTTCATTTTTGCGATTTGAGGTCATGTTGCCATAGCAACGAACAGAAACTTTGTCCCAATGTAAATGCTTATGATTTATTTGCATAAAAAACTCAAAAATGTAAGTCATTTATCCTTGAATTTTGAAAAAATGCCAAAAATACTATTTTGATAGGGTACCTGTGTTGTTGCTATGGAAACATATAGATTAGACAATAAACCCAACATTATTATTACTTAACTTGAAAGAGCAATGATAGGGTACTGATAATCTATTAGTGTTTGTTTTAGATTATGCTGCATATATTATGTATGTGACTTCAAAAACGCCCAAAAATGCATTTTTTCAATATTCAAAGTCCGTTTCCATGGCAACCGGATGTGATATTAAGAAAATTTTTAATAAATTTTTATATTTGGGTCAGACCCAACCTTATGTACAAATTTCATCAAAATCTGAGACATGCCGTGCCTTGCGTCCTTCATAAAAGTGCAAATGCTTACAGAGAATAGCTATTAATTGACGACACATTTTTGGCCGTTTCAGATAATATGAAATTTATTTTCTGAAGTTATATAAAGTTGTGAAGGTAAAAAAAATTAAATGATTAGGGTCGACAAAAAATAAATGATATGGCCTGGAAAGTTGTCTGTTAGCTCCGTTCAGGATTTCAGGAAAAAAAATTAACTTTCTTGAAATTCAATACCGGGAGAAGTGATCATGTAATGTATATTGAATAAAATGAAATTCTAATCGTTTCAGAATTAAATTGAAAGTAACGAGCGTTCTTCGTTAACATTAAGTGATCGAGTATCTCGATCAGTACGAGAGAGAGAGAGAGAGAGAGAGAGAGAGAGAGAGAGAGAGAGAGAGAGAGAGAGAGAGAGAGAGAGAGAGAAAGATTTTCATTTCCGAAGTACATTACAAAAATTCAAGACGGACTTAATTTATTAATAATACTATCTCCGCTCCAAAAGAATATGATCACTGTGTTGCCCAGAACAATGAGAAAATAGATATCCGGAATACATATACAAGTATTTGATATAGTATCTTGTTTATGATTATCAAATATATATTTTTTCCTAAATTCAGTCGCGACTCCTTCCGCACTTAAAATTTACGTCCACACCCCAATCTATCGAAAGTTTTGTAAACATGTAACAGGTTATGCTCTGCATATTGAAAACTGAAGTTCTTGCGTATTTCGATGTTCCACACGGACATTTGATGGTTATTTATTTGTTTACATTCAATAAAAAAAATTGTTTTACAAAACAACAATCGTCAAACATCGTAGCGTTATTTATGAAGGGATTGGGGGGCGTCTGGAGACGAGAGTTATGTCTGGAAATTCGGGCGAGAAGGGGGTGGTTATAATATTTGTCTTTAACAGTTGTTGCATACTTACTTTTTTCGGCACTTGGGGCCTGTATATATGTAAAAAAGATATAGCTTGTATCTTTCCTTCTTTCGTTCTTTTTTCCCCGCCCACAAAAATAAGTACATTGAACATGTCGATGACTCATATTTTTACATTTAATTCTCACTGATATTTCACAGACTTAATTTCTCCCTCTTTTAACATGTACACGGCATGCTTTTTCCAATGTAAGGAAGGTAATATTTATTAAAGTACGAACGTGCCGACTGGAAGTGGGGAGGTACAAATGTCAACAAAGGCGGGTGGTATCAATAGGCTGAACGGGAGGGAGTCAGATTATCGGGGAAATTATAGAATTTTGTAAATAGGATACCATCTACAAGCGTGATCTAGACGGTTAGGACGTCATGACCCCTTAGATTCGCCAAAAATGCAGATTTTTTTCTTTGTTTTACTAGTACATGTAGTATGTTTTTCCCCGAAATAGACGGCTTACCCCCACCCCCATTTTCTTTCCGGGGGAAAGGAAGGTTGATTCCATTAAGATATTTTATCTATATATACCTTAGAATCCCTCTCTGAGATAAACTTTAGGATTCTGGAAGTCGTTTAAAATATATCAACACATGTACGTACGTATATAAATAAATTATGTACATTAGTACTTTTAATGTAAATATTTAGGTTTCATTATCAAATGCTCTTTTATCATATTTATCACTCATACACTCTCATTTGATATGTCCTTTATTTTGGCATTGATAAAAGTACATTAGTACAAGTATCCACTACATGTATGTACATTTCTATATATAGCGTTATGAAACGTGGTTCCCTTTTACACACTTCTGACGTACTTCCGGTGTGTACAGCTATTTTGAGAAACTGGAAAAGGTGGTAAAATATAAATTGGTCTATATCAGCTCTGAGAGAGATTACATAATGGGGAAATTTCTTGTTGGAATTTAGTTTGATATGAACTGTAATATACACGAAAATCTCCACGACTAGAGAATTTCTTTAAGGTTACATCACATAAACGTTTTAACTGTCTGGCAAAAGCCATATCTAAATCTACGTCAGTTACTTAGTTTTTGTTTTCAGGAAGGGTAGCTTTCTACACATTTTGATTATTTTCTGTTATCCGAAATTTAGAGATGGAATCATCTCTTTTACTCTCTTGTGTATCAATTCAAATTCTTTCACCTGAGCTATATATTAAGAGGATTAAGGGAAATCAATCAACTTCCCTTGTTATTTGACACAAAATTCCCCGTTTTCATATATAATGCATTTTAAATTCCAAGAATGTAACACCCTCTACCGCCAGACAATATATAGATCAGATAAGTCCTTTGTTAATATATGGTTTACAAAATTAGTCACTGGACATCCTTATTCCATATATCACTTGAGCTTAGCATCACTGTTGAGAAATGTTCTATCCAAAAGACGTGTCTGGTGTATTAAATTTGGTTAAGATTGTTCTTCAAGCAAGATTTGAGTTGGAACACTTCAATATTTTTAACATTCGCCTTTCTAAAAAATAATTGGAAAAAAGAATTAAAGTTTCAATGCGATACTTTTGGTATCAATGTTTTTATTGTATTTTGAATGCGAAGGTTTGTGACGGCATTTTCCCCGATAACGTCAAAATGACGTCGTGGTTTGCTCATGGCATTTTCCCCGATAACGTCAAAATGACGTCGTGGTTTGCTCATGGATAAAACTCCCAAAGTACAAAATTTCGAAAATCGCCATAATTTCTTCAAATGACGCCGGAAATTATTCAAGCTTCATCAGGCTATTCAAATGTGTATACCAATCAGCGTATCAAATGTAAATATATTCGTATCTACACTTAACCGTAGCGATAAAGTTTTTAACAGTATGTCATAATGAACCATAAAGATAAGGTCCCTTGTATGTAAGTAAGCAACTGCCCAATATAAATGTCAGGTTAGTGGTCACAAATCAGCGTTCAAACTTGTTTGCATGCAATATATATTACTTTGTAGCGTCTTGACGACTAAGAGTTTTGATCTGTTTTTACTTCCTGATCCAAGCAAAATAATTGTTACACTTAAAAAATAATTCACACTGAATACCATGATATAAACCAATCATGTAGTTTAATATAGTCCATATTTGTCATTCATATACTAGATACTCAGAATGTTTGATATTATGCTTTTTTACCTCTGCTTTACAAGTTCTTTTGAAAACATTTCTCTTTCTTTCAAGTATTCAAACGATTTACTATGCCTTTATTTATTTGATGGTTTTCATTCTATTAGTATACTTACTTACATACGATATTTAAAGAAAATTAGGCTTATGTTTTGTTCGAGAACAAAAGAGCGCATCTTATGCTTCTCACTGATAAGTCAAGTAATCAACCTAACAATTGCTCCTATTAATGGAAAATATTGGTTTGCAACGATGTTAGGAATCAATAACTTGACCAGGTTAATCTAATCTAAATATAGAAACACTCCTAAGACAAAACACATAGTAGATAGACACAAATAGAGACGTAAATGCAACATTAAAACACTGAACACAAACTACTACACATAGAGCAAATAGATAACAGGCAATAGGTTCGAGCTGAGGACGTTCATCTGCCATTATAAGGGAGCAACCATTTTATTTGAGGGGGGAGGGGGCGGGAGAAGACTTTGCGAAAAAAAATTCCGGATCGAAATTTTAGGGAAAAAAAATTTCCGGCCCGAATGTACGACCAAATAATTTTCCGGATCATGAAATAGCCCCTCCCCCTTTCTTCCAACCTTTCCAAATGCCCAGTTAACACTTTTTGTGTGTCCTATCCTAAGTATAATAAACAAAAATAGAACAAACTTTATGAAATTTGGAGTGAATAAATCAAATTCAAAAGTCATTAGCACCATATATAGTAAAACAACCAAATCGCTCCATTTGAAATTTTAATCAACCCACCTAACACAGGGCTAGATTTTGCATCAAACGAAAGAATATAACATGGGTCATTAGTTTGAGGTGTAGTTAAATAATTCGTATGGTCATAATTTCTGTAATTTCACAGAAAAGCGGGAAATAAGTACAATTCAAAATCATAGATTTTTTTAACAAAAATTTACTTCGTTTTCACAAATGGTGACCGAAATAAATGTCATTTTGCTTACTGCAGTCGAACAAAACTTTTTGGATTAAATTGATTTTTCAAATTTCAATTTCATGGATGAAGAAGCACACATTGTAACATAAATAGGTAAAATGATAAAAAATCAGTCCTTTCACTTGAATTTTGAGAATGTTGATTCGAACATAAGAATTACCAAAAAGAAACGATATTATGATATGTGAATGTGTTTTTTGGAGAGTTTGATAGATATCGATTCAAAGACTTTAGAGTTACAGGCAATTAAACTGCCCCTCCCCATAGCTTTGTTAATATCAATTCAAAACAGAATAAACTAGATGTTTCCTCGACACTGTTACGAAGTTAAACACCGCATAATTACAGCAAAGCCTAAGTTTAACATTAATAGCCATTCTCTGTAAGGACCAAAATCGTTCGGCACGGCATGTCATGGATTTTGATGATTTTCGGTATAATGGGTATATATTAAGTACTGACCATGAAAATAACACTTTTCGGCCAATGTGACCTCTGGTTGCCATGGTAACGAGGTCATTCTATTTATATCACTTTTGGGACCATGAAATAAGCCAGCTCCGGAGACTTCGTTGCCATGGATACCACTGTAACAGCTTGTTCATCTTTATATAATCTATTCTTCCTTACTTCCATTCTTGCTTAGTACACTTAGATATGTGATATTAATTACAGGAAGCTTATTGTATTAAGCCAAAATAAGTCAAAATGAAGCAAAAAATAGAGGTGAAAATAAGGGCCAATTTAGTGTGTTTTTGACCATTTTCAAGCTTAAATATCACAAAAGGCACCAATAGGAGACTAGTGATTTTCATCAATGGAAATGTATGTTTATTGACAAATAAAATGAACGAAAAATTGGAGTGGGTATTTAAGAATTTTACCTAAATTCTGTTGTCAAAGACCGTTGCCATGGCAACATTAGACCTTTTTGCTTATTTCATACTATCTTTGAAATTGATTTTATTCCTCTTTAGAGTTACATAAGATTGTCAAAATGTATTCATGTATAGATATGACTTATATCTTTTACATAAGAACAATTAAAATGTTCAAGGTCATTGGCTTGATGCTCAAGGTCATTTATACTTTGAGACTCAAATTTTGCATAAAATATTGATTTTTTAATTTTTTTTGTTACCGATTTTAGTGATTTTTTTATTTGAATATTTTCATAGGTTATATATATTATGAAAGCACATGAATATAAGAAAGACAAATCTTAGAATTTATTGAATTGTAGCAATTCAATAGGAAAATACTTTTCCGTCAAAAAACAAGAAAAATACAGATTTCGTCCCTTTTTTATCAAAATATTCACCAAGAATTTAGATATTCGATGATGTGAAGAAACATAATCAATAGTTCTAAGAAATAAGTGATACATTTATCATTTTATGGCAAATAACTGTTAAGTTCAATATTTCAAGGTTTCTAAAATATTGACACCTTCATTTTATGAAAAATCAGGATTTTTCGTCAAATCTGGTCACTTAAAGTTTAATGACCTTGAAAATTCAGTGGGTGACCTTGAAATATTTTCAAGGTCAATTTTATATCAAAACGCCTCTGATAGATGTATACATGAACTTCTGTTCCAATATCATGCGTAGATCGTTTGATAGAGGCTGTGTTTAAATTCATCGTATGAAAACCTTTCAGCCGATTGTTGCCATAGCAACTAAATTTGATGCTGCTTTGCAATAAAAGATCAATTTAGCCCAATTAATTTTTTGTATTCATGTACAGTTCAAAGATGATACTAATTGGATAACTAGAATTTGGACTTCAAAAATTGGTGCTTTTATGAAATTTTCAACCTTGCAAAACAGTAAAAACATGCAAAAAAGGGCCTTGAAGTGCCCAAAACAGAGCCGTTTGATACCCTGTTTTGGCCCAATTTTTCATCTTGTATACACAAAGCATCCGAGATGAATGTAAAAAACTTTACATATATGCATAATAATAAGGATTAAAAGAAAATAATCAAAGCAATTTCAGATTAAAAAAGTACCCGTTTCCATGGTAACGAAGCCTACAAATATGCCTGGTCCTATAGATTTTCCCGATTTTTGAAACTTCAGGCACGGTTACCATGGCAACGACAACCTTTTTGAAAAAAACTGGGGTTTATTTACATACTAGTGCTTCATATTGAACTTCCATACCAAAAATCTCAAAAATCCATGACATGCCGTGCCAACATGTCTTGAAATTCTTTGGTTCTTACAGAGAATTGCTGTTAATATGAATAAAAGTACTGTTTAATTTTAAAGAAAACGACAAATTTACATCATTTATTTGAAAATAATGTTTTTTTTTTCTTCCTGCACTATCTCTATTCCGAAGATTTCAAACATTGTGATATGGAAGTCTTTTGTCCGCCCAATTATAAAAATAAATAAGTAAAACAAAGATTTTGCGATCAACAAAGCAAGGAAATGCGCATTGTATTTGACTTCCACAAACTTCAAGCTAGATAAGCAGCTTAGCTGCCTATACGACCCCATCATATTCAAGGTAATCATTCAATTTGCATTTTCTTCCTCTGTTTGACGGTGTGACAACACTTGTCGCTCAAACGTAACTTAAAGGCAATTATACTACATGTAGATGATAATGGAGATAGACTCTGATTTCTAGTTCTGGATCTCTAGTTTCTGATTGGCTGATCGTTGTTTGACATTATACGATATTGACCGCTTACGAAAAATATTACTTTGTATGCATTTTTTCTTTGGAGTTTTGACTGTCTGTTGATCATTTTCCATGCTTCATTCTAGTCTCATGAATATATTCTTAATTTGCCCCTGCAACTTGTTTATGTATAAATGAAACAGAAATAATAAAAACAAATAATGAAAACCAAACAAACAAACCTACAACAAACAAAGACACACAACATCAGTCTTGTCGTTATAAACGTTTGATTCTTATATTGTTGTATCGTATCTTGAACTCTTTAATATCCGTGGTTGAAAATCGGAACTTGGATACATTGCACTGTCTTCAGTCATACTTTTCATTATCTTTTTATTACTTTACTTTATTCGGAGCGCTTCGGGAAAAACGGCCATCGACGCGCCAAAATTCCAGGCTCCTCTCGAGCAACAGACCACAACACACACTTTTCTGCTTTTTCTTTACGAGTATATACATGTAGCTGTTTATTTGTTGTATTGTAGAAGTATGTATATAGACCTAATCAATGTAGGATTGCTCGATTACGTTACCAATATTTATGACTATGTGGTGATTGTGCTATGTACGCTGTACAGCATCACAAAACAAAGCACCCCCCAATTCTGTGACACTTGAGGACTTTCCATTGGATCCCCTGGACGCCTTAAGGAGGGTTCTCTGACCCAATGCATCATGAGAAGCATCCATTTAATTTGCAACATCTACGAATCTGAACGGAGGGTAAGTACCGATGATAAAAGGGGAAAACTGCACAACGTTAACAAAAGGCACTTCTCAATGTTTAAAGCAAAAAAAAAACGAAGAGTCCAAACTCTGACAAATGTACTTGGCACATATATTTACATCACTGTAGTACTAAAATAAACGTCATAAGATACTTTTTTTTTATTATTTTATAGAAACTTCATGTGCAGTTTTTCAATTTACGTATTTTCATTACAACTTGTTACAACCGGGTCTCCATACATGATCTTGGCACGGCATATTAAAATGAGGTATTTTTCATGAATTTGTCAACAGGGCGACATAATTCTACTTTCGGCAGTTACTTTTATCAAACATACGTATAAATACCGATAATAAGGTACGATTTGATAGAAACTGTAACACGTGGTCAACCGAATCTTAATCTACGGAATCTTCCTTGGGAAATGTTGATTAACTTAAACGTGCATACGCATTAGTTTTTTTATATTTATTTATAAGCATCTAGAAAAGTTATCGATAAAAAGGCCTCAGAAATAATAGACATGTATTTGTCGATATGTTTCGAGACAAAAATTCAGTCTCGGGGCTTTAGATAAGATATTAACACGGATTCTTCATATTTCATAGAAATTTGCATAAAACTGCCATGTTTCGAGAGAGGAGAAAACATTTTACCTCCAAAACAATTCTATATCATAGATACATATCTAATTCAAGGATTGCAATGACTTTCTGTACAAAACAGAGCCAAATATAGGAATACAGAGGATGTAACTGATAAATATTTCGTTTTTATTTTTCATGGTTTTATCATTTTTAACCCAATTTAAACAAAATCTGACCATGATATATTCTTTACGACAGCTGTTCTTGATAGCAGGGGTATATAGCTAAAAGTTAAGACCAAATTCAGGCCGGTGTTAGGGGTGCTGATTAAACTCGAAAACTAAGCCCCTTTTTCAATTTGGTCGCTCTACTAATAGCCTGTCTCCGTTGAGTATCATTTAAGTGAATAGACTATAGGTATAATATGTCATTCATGAAATTAAAATGAATTTATCTGCTGGCAAGAGATAAACTCATTCTGTGTTTGATGTTTAATATGGCCGAAAAATCACGCTGATTTATTTAAACGTTACAGTAATTTTCAAAAAATTCCAAAAAAAATAATAATATAAATTATCCGATTTATCTAAACGTTAGAGTAATTTTCAGCATTGAAAAATTCCATAAAAAATAATAATAAATAATCCGATTTATTTAAACGTTATAGTATTTTCAACATTGAAAAATTCCATAAAAAATAAAATTATAATCCGACCGGAAGGGCCTGCGGAAAAAAAAATTCCGGCTGGCAAAAGTCTCCCCCCCTAAATATCAAATGTTTGCCCCCTTATGGCATCAAATGGTCTTAATACGACATATTTGAAATGAACATCTATAACCTAAGGACGCAATTGCTTTAGAATAATTTTGACTCACTACGTTGATCTAACGAAGACATCAAATTCACAGCCATTGAAAAGAAAAGGATTGAAAGAACCAAGTCTCAAATAAGTTATTATAATGATTTCATCTTCTCCCCTCATGATTCTTTACATTTCAGTTCAAAATCACAATAAATTTAGAACTGTAAATTTAATTTCATACAGGTTGACTCAATGATAGACATATACATCATATACATGATGTACAATAAAGATTTGGAAAAGTGACTTTTCGTTACACGTAACACGTCATAATGTATCCCTACGATGAATTGGACAATTTCAGTATCTCATAATGAGGAAATTTAACTCGTTGAAAAAAATTTTTTTTAGATTTTCATGATCTGCTTGATTTTTACAGATTCCACCGTTTCCACAACGTGGTAGAGATTATATATCTGAATGAAGGACATTACTGACGACAAATAACATATTTCACAAGCAATAAATGTTTAAAAAAAATTACATATCAGGTACATGTAACAAATCATCTTATCAAAAAGTCATACAAAAATCACGTGAAATCATTAAGAGTATTGGTCCGTCGCCAAAAGACATGGTCCTTGATATCAAAGAAGAAAGATATATATTTAGTAAAGTTTGCCACTTTTATAGCCTACCTGAACTTCATGTACGCAGTGTTTGTAAAGTACACCATGGTAACAATACATATAAAAGGATCAATACTTGCAAATATTCAACAGAACGTAACCATTAAGTCAGATGGTTTCAGATGATCTGATGTTACTATATAACGTGAGTAATTTATCTTTCATCGCATTAGAACAAATTATTCTATTTAGAATTTTTCTTTTTTTGTTAGGTTTTATTTTCTAAGGATACGTTAATATACAAAATTAATTGCATCTACGAAAAGAAATAATGATACTTAATTTCGGCAGACTTATCGGCAGCTCTGCTTTTATACTTTCAAGGGAGTTGAGATTGCATTTGATTGTACATGTCTCGCCAGAGAGGTGATTGTAGAAGTTGCCTAAGGCTCAGGCAAACGAGACTATTAACCCTACCTTTTTAACCTTTATTGAAAACGGTTTTTTTTTTAAATCTTTTTAATCTTATTATTTCCATGTTCAAATCTATATGACAAATATGGATAATGACCATATCCCTGTATACAGCACAAAATCGATAATTCAAAAATCAGAAACCGAAGGCATACAAAATCAGGACAAAACAGGAACCAAAGCAAACAAACAAAAACCTCCACCATATGAAAAGAAGCGAACTCCCGATATGGGAGTGAGACCAGGTGCCCAGGAAGAGTAAGCATCTCCTGCTTGCATGCAACACCCGTCGCTTCAATTCGGTAGAACTGTCATATCCGGTTACTTCCACTTTGGAAGATATAGAGTACAATCTTTGGTTGGATGGTTCAAATGGTCTATGACAGAATATCATCCACCATTCTTGAGAGTGGAACATCATAGTGTATGACGAGTTCCCCATATCGACCGTAGAACTTCCTCAGTGACGATGTCAGTCGGTCACAAACATATCCCCGACCGTATATGTTAGGATAAAAGAAGTTGGTAATACAAATCGGAAGTTTAAAGGTAGCGAAAAAGGAAACATAGGTAAAATTTATTTTTGTGCAATGCTTCTCTTTAGAATTCGCAGGTTGAAACATATGAAATTCTTAGCTTTGATTATGTTGTTGTAACACAAATATTTGCCTTACTTACTATTTGAGATAGAAGATATGAACGGGAAAAAGCGTTAAAGACAAAACATTTATGAATCGCAAGCGATATAAGTCCCCTACCGGCATTAATCCATGTCCTTCAACTCTGCATTGAATACATGTAATCATCCATTTAATGAAGGTATACCTTTTCTCGTAATTACGAGTTAATTTTCTCGTTATTACGACTTAATTATGTCGTAATTACGAGATCTTTTCTCGCTTTTACGAGTTAATTATCTCATTATTACATCATAATTATCTCGTAATTATGAAATCTTTTCTCGTAATTGCGACATAAATTGATTTTTTTCTGAGATAGTATTCGGCTTTCGTGTAATTGAGAAAACTTTGTAATGTATATTTGTTTATATTTCCAACAACCCCTCTCATTTTTATCTTAATTTAAATACCTCTGCGCAGCATGATTTTTGAAAGTAGATGAATTAAGCACATTTGAAAATGTAGTTAATTCTTATAAACAATATCATCATTAGATCATTGATTATTTTTTCTTTGTTGACTTTTTATAGAAAAATAGTGAGATGGTCTACAATCAGACAATGTTATAATTACCATAACTGGATACATACGCAAAAATAGGAAATACGCGACTTCACAATTCAAATCAAGCACATCAACGACAAATCGGGTAATGAAAGAAATGAGAGCATTATTTTTTAGAATTATAAGTATTGAAATGTATATTCTTTCGTAATAATTCATACCATATAAGAATTAATGATAATTATAATGGCGTTTAGAGGAAATGTTACTTACTGCAATTTGATTGGACAAACTTGCACATGCGCATCACAATCACAGCTCATCTTTAAACAAAATTTATTCCATATATGGAATGATTTTTGCAAGCTTCCTATGGACAGATAAAATTAATGCACATTTTACGTTTGAACATGCGCAAATAATACCGTTTTGTATAATATGGGACACAAACTGGCAGATAGCTCATAAAAGATTAGAGGTCGAAGATAAACGGACACACTAATGAAAATTTAGTCTTTTGTTTAGCAAAGATGAAGAAGTTCAAGTCTGCAAGGAATGCATCATTGTTACCTAAAATATGTATAATAAGTATGCACTGGATGTCAATTGATTTCTTACATCCGTTGATCATTGATAAGAAAGGGGTAGGGGCAAAAGTGACCATTTTTGGCCCCAATCAGAATTTTTAAAAAAAGTTATATTTTCTCATTCATTATGCTTCTTCTAAACAAAAAATGACAAATTTTGTGTGATATTTTGAAAACCGTGCCTTTCAGGGCAAAATGATTGAAAATTTAGCACTATGTCTTCACATTAGAAAGTCTGATTTTTGGCAAGGGACACACATACCTACAGTTGTAAGCCCTAGAACAAGGACGTTTAACAGGTTCATACTCATATGAGACATTCCTTTTCATATTCTGAATGTACATGGAAAGTATAAGTTTGTTACATGCGCTTGCTCTATATATACTATAAACTTTTATGTTAAAATCTGGTTGTTATCATTTTACTACTAATTTCTATAGTAGTGGGCATTTTTGGCGGGAAATTACACTCATATTATTTGATTATATCTATTTTCGATTCAGCTTCAATAAACAACAATATATCTATTCTTATTTGAAAGATAAAAAACAGTATGAAAACAATTTTTGAAAATGGCAAAAAATGGGACCAAAAATGGCAGATTTTGCCCCTACCCCTTTGAAATAGATTTTCCTAGAAAAACGTTGCTTTGAATTTGAGTTTGTATTTTGTTTTATTGTCGTTTCTAAAATACACTAGCTGATGATACAAACAACAGGAATTCAGTGTTTATTTTTAAATCATTTTCAGCTTATTCAGAAATGTCGGTGTAAGAAAACAAAATGGGAAATAAGATCAGCAAAAAAAGAAAAACCCCGACTTCGAAACAACTTGATGAAAACAAATGCCAAGGTATTTATATGATGATTTAAAAAAAAACATATTTAAGAGTAGGTGGCTCGAAAAAAATCTTTTTTTCAACTTTAGAATAATGAACAGGGCATCCCCCATATCTACTAATATTTATCCGTCCCCTGACGTATTCACTCTTGTAAATTCTTTTATATATCAATCGTTAGCACACAAAACACTGTTAAAGGCATTACAAGAGCCGCAAAAGACAATAGAGGTTTATGTTTTAAAATCTTGTTTCTATTTTAATGAATGACACAAGAAACTTTTGCCAGGGGGTAAATAATCCCTATTTTTTTTAAAATTTCACATGTTTTATGTTTCGCATTTAAATTCTATTTGAAACAAAGGAAAAACTAATCTTTGAATCATAGTTATTACAGCGTAAGACATTTCCCTGTTATTGTCATATAACTTACGATTTTATCTGCAGAAGTAGTGACTGAGAAATTCCTCGCAGAAATCTCCAAAAAGATCGGCAGTGAGTGGATACTTGTCTGTGTGACATTGGGAGTGCCGTCATATTTTATTGATCAAATAAAAATTGACGGCACTTCCGATGTACCGACAAAGATTTTCGAAGGGCTGCGTCGATGGCGGGAACTTCGAGGAGAAAGATCAGATGATGAACTTATAGTAGAATTGAAGGAAGCCCTGGAGGAGCATGGCAGACAAGACCTGGTGGAGGTGGTAGAAAATCACACCAAAAGTGAGTATTTTTAAAACAATTGATTTCTTTTATCTATAACAGATGAAGATACATACACATTTTCACGTTACCACTTAGTTGAATGCGTATTTTAAGAAGGTACGTTTTACCAGTGATGCCCCGGGCAGAAAAGGTCAAATCAAAATAAAAAGAAATTGTGAATAGGAAATCGTCTTTTTAAGTATTTTATCAGACTTTGTAGATCCTACTCTTATCGATAAAAAGAGTCAAAGATATTTTTTTCTTTCTTTTGTTTTGTAATGATAGGCACATGACAAAACTGAATATCACATTCCACAACTATTATGGATACATGAAATGGTTCGTCGTAAAGCAAACATATATACTTATTATACGACATTGCTTTTACTTGTAGAATGTATGTTGGAGAAGGAAAAGAATATAAACACAACTTTACATTCCATGGAGAGTAAGTGTAATTAATTCATCGTTAAATAAAATACGTCATCGTGAATGTGGAAACACTTATTAATTGAAGAAGTGCGTTTTTTTTTCAGCTGAAGATACTGAGGTAAAAGACTTCCGGGAGAAGCTACATACGTTGAATTATTTAGAAACCCAAAAGGTTCCTGTATCTCCTCTTCAGCGAACAAGCAAGATGCCGTTGGAAAATATTTTCGCTCCTATTTCAATCAGAGAGGACCTCGAATATCAAGGGAAAGGCCGAAATATTGGAATGAAAAATAAACGAACTAAACCTGTAAACTCACCCGACGACATGTTTTACATCGACGGCGATGTTGCTAGAAATGTCTTTATGTTAGGGGATGCTGGGGTAGGGAAATCGGTTTTCTGTCTCAGATTAGTTGAAAATTGGTGCAAGGCCCAGACAATTTGCGTAAGTGATAGAGGTGAAAGTAATGTTTCATGGGTTAAAGCTCTCAAAATCTTTGATTTTCTTTTCTTTGTCCAGTTAAGACATGTTAACAAATCAAGGTCATCTGTCATAGATATGATAGTCAATGATGTGTTTCACAGTCATCCTGGCAATCATGACGTCATACGTCGCGTTCTTTACAGCCAGAGGTTTCGTTGCCTCATAGTAGTTGATGGGGTAGACGAATGGAAAGTGACAGATCAAGTTAGATTAGAGTTGAAGGTTGAAGGTCTACCTAACACTGAAAACATGGTCAACTGTACGTTTGTATGGTCAATGCGTCCTTGGGTGATAGATAGATTTAGTGAAATGATCAGGGGCAATGACAGGGTTGTAGAAATAGAAGGGTTGGATACCGACAGTATCGATGTTGTCATAGAGAAGATGCTTATAAACTTCTATGAGCTAGATAAGGACTCCTCTCTATATAAAGAAAAAGAAAAATACATCACAGAGAAATCAAACGACCAAACACTAGAGTCTATAATGCAAATACCTCTAATGGCTGTTACGTGTATACAAATTTGGTTCGAAGGGAAAGAAGTAGGTAACAGCATGGCAAGTCTCTATGTTGCAATTCTTGATTTGCTAATTCGGCGATCAAATAAAAAGGCTCCGCTAACTGCCGATATCATAGAGAAATTGGCAAACCAATCTGTAACAGAGAGGAATATACCTTCAATTCTTAATCAAAATAAGAACATAAAACAGGTCATGACTATGATTATGAAACTTGGTAGGATTGCCCATGATGACCTTGTGTCAAAGGAGACTCATCTTGTGTTTAGAGTTGAAGATATAGAAAAATATCTTGAAGAATACGAACTCGATTTAGCGTTAAGAATAGGTATACTTAGTAAATGCGAGGCACCGGGTAGCTTTAATGAAGAAAACGTGAGTGTTAATTTCTTTCATAAATCGGTTGAAGAATTTCTTGCTGCAACATACATTGAAAATCAAGGTCAAATTCAAACATTTTTCGGGCATTTGTCAAGTGTTAAGGTAATTCTGGAGCTTGGTAATGTACTTATATTTCTATCAGGTTTAAACCCCATGTTAGGTAGTAGAATTTCAAAACTAATTTTTGATGTTGCCAATGTTGATACAGATATATGTAAACTCAGGACATTTAGTGATGCAGTATTTTACCGTAACAATAAGGTAGAATTACTATATAGATTACAAGTCAATTGTTACAAAGAAATTAAATACGCCCAATCCAGTGAAAATACCACACAAGAATTACCCTATCACGTATCTGATGTATATGTAGATGATAACTGTGACATAGAGACAATAAAGGCTACAGCCGATATCCTCACACACCACCATACTGATATAAGGTCCCTGTATTTACGTAATGTATCTACTGATGTAGAGAATGGTATCCCTGATTCCCTACTGACACAGTACTTAGATCACACTGTGTCACTACAGTCACTGTATATAAATGGATACAACACAAACAGGACCTTACATCATATCAGTGATATATTCTCCTCTCTATCAGCTCTAATACTGTACAGAATAACATTAACACCTGATGCCCTCAGTACATTACATACATTACAGTCAAACACAGTCATACAAACACTGGGTCTGATGGACATTAAATGTCAGGTCAATGAAGATCAAGGTCCTGAACCAGCTTCTCTGGCAGGTATTATACAGATTCTACCTGATCTATCAAGTTTGTCTAAATTACATTTTCAGGTAGCAAACGACAAAGATATATTCCGTGATGTGTTAAGTCGTTTGAGTCATTTACATGGTATACTTTATAATGGTACATATCCTGATGATGATGAGTATGACCGTGATATAGTACAGACTCTGTCTACATGGTCAGGATTACGTTGGTTATGTCTGGTGCTTGTAGATCTGGGTGACAGCGGCCTACAAATGTCACATGATATGTTACATATAGAACGAATAATTCTGTTTAAAGTTAATATGTCACCATCAGGGTGGGGATACTTAATACAATCCATAATTGATATCAAACATGAATTAGATGTTTATCTCATTGATTCAAATATTGATGAGGAAGTTAAGACAATGATAAGATGTACTCCAGAATTTGAGGTATCACGTGATGAAAGTAATGATGATGGTAGTCATGATATATATTTCACAAGAGTATGGCCACCATCACAACAAAGACAACCATAAATAAACATTTGTAACAAGCATGTTTATATACTTCAGGTAAAACTGCAGGTATAGATAGAAAATCATCTCTTGGTTGTGATGAAAGTTAAAACATTGTTATATGTATTGTAATCATTTTAACTCATTCAATACAATAGACTGCAAAAAGGGAACTTAATATAAGAAACTGTATTTTAGATGGGTAATTTTAGTTTGAATGTTTATAATATTGGTATTTCTTGTTGTTTTATGATGTTTATATTTTGATTAGTTTTTATTCAAAGCTTATTACAGTTCAAAACTGCTGTACCAATATATCTAAATCAGATGGTACAAATATGTTAAATAATGTAATGTTAAATTCAATGTAACGGCAATTTAAGATAAAATACAGTAACTTTTAAAGATATTTGATCATTAGATGAAGCATTTGTTATACAATGATAAAGGACTTTCATAGGATGAAATTAAAAATATTGAATGAAGTATTCCATTCTTTTATTTTACTCAATAAATTAGCAGTCTTGTTTGCAAAAAACGTGACAACATAGTAATGTCGAAAGGTTCCAACTCTATACCTTCTGAAGAAAATTCAAAACCAATTTCCATGCACCAGACACGTGTTTCGAATATCAAATTCTCATCAGTGATACTTTCAGTTCATGATTCGTCTTATCGTATCCTATGTACATATGGAGATATCGGTGACGTCTCGTCCATTTAAACTTTGTTAAAATTATCTCGGTAATCTTCGGCAGTGTCTCGATATTTTCCGTGGCTTAGATAGCGGTTTGCATTTTGACCTTTGACGTTAGAAACAAATTTTTATGTTGCATTATGGTATATTTAGGTAAAGATATGCCGTTATTTGAACTATGTAATACATTTGATATTCATTTGTGCAACGGATACCTTAACATGTATCATTTAAAAAGTATTATGGTGACAGAGAGATACAATGGCATAGAACGGATTCAACATGACATGTATACAGTAAACTTGAATCTATAACCTTGGTAACATTGCTATGGAACCTTTCCCAAAATTAAAGAAATCATCGTAAAGGTTTTGCCTGTAATTAGTTTTATAGACCATGTTCACTTTGACATTGAATATGCAATGATGTCTTTGGCTCAAGGTCATTCCGCTTTCTTTTGTCTATACCGGAAATATGCATAAAACTACGCAAACCCATGAGTGCCAACTAAAAATATTTTTAACATACGCACGCAGTTTACCATCCTGCACGCGCATTTTAATGACTTGTGCGCTCAGGTTTTGTAACCTAAGCGCACAGTTTAATAACCTGTGTGCACAGTTTCGTAACCTGCGCACACAGTTTATAGACCTGCACGCAAAGTTTAGTAACTTGCTAGCACAGTTAAGAAACCTTCGCGCACAATTTAGTGACCTGAGCGCAAACAGTTTAGTAACCAACGCGAACAGTTTAGAAACATGCGCGCAAAGTGTAGAAACCCGTGCGCACATGTTAGGAACCTGCGCGCACAGTTTATCAAGTTGGCGCACAGGTTTAGTAACATGTGCGTACAGTTTAGTAACCTGCGCGCACAAGTTAGTCACCTATGCACACATTTTATTTAATCATGTTATTAACATGGTTACTATATTGCCCGCGCGAGTTAAACAACTTACGCACGCAGTCCATTACATTTTGCGCGCAGGTCAGTTGAGGATTTCGGTTACCATCACTCTGATGCGTGAAGTTATGATCAAGAGAGAGGTGGAATCCCAACACCAAACTAGGATTTTCTTTATAAAATTACATAACAAAAACAACATGCAACAGCTCTAGAGACTTACACGCGGAGATTTAGAGTGGGGATAGGGATGTCACGGCCTCCATCCCTGGGATTTGCCAAGAAAGCTTTTCTATCCGATTTTCATTTATATTTCTTCCGAGTCAAATCCCTCACAAAGATTTGTCCGACCCCTCCCTTCCAAAATGCCCGTTTCCCATGGAAAACATGAAGGAGATTATATCGACACACTGTGCTTACGATGTAGATACATCATAAGAAAATACCATAACTGATATAGGTTTATTAATTCATCATAATTTATTTCCATGAAATAATTTCAGCCCCTTTACACTCTGTTAATCTTATCAATTACAACGATTTCCCGCGGATTCTATAGATACTACAGTTTTATATAGAATCGTTGAGAATCGTTGTATCCGATTGAATGGAAAGAGGGATAGGAGAGACACAGCTTGAAGTATAAAATGAAAATTAAAACCCTAGCTATTTGCCCCTGAGATTCAAAATTACAAAATGACACAATATACACAATGTGAATGAGTTAAAGAAGATCCTGACGAGAATCTCAACAGCACTCACAATAGAGTACAAAATTAAGCATCGACGGACCCCTAGCAAGCTAGAGGTGGGACCAGGTGCCCGGGAGGAGTAAGCATCCCCTGTTGGCTAGCCGCACCCGCCGTCAATGTTTAAGCACGAAAATGAAAACAATATATAAACTTCATGCACTGTCTGACGATATGTCTATATAGAAAGTGCTATGGCGACAATGTCAGGGAAATATATTCAAAACACTTACTGTCAAACCGTGAAGTACATGATGATGACCGAAAGGGTTACTATCATATAGAGTTCTATCGGACAAAATAACTACATCCCTTTCCCAAGACCCTGGGGATCAGGGGCTCATGTACAACTAGACCACAGACCCAGTATTAAGTAAAAATCTATTCTCTATCAATTTTATTTTCTAGGAATTGATGTTTCAATACGGAAGCCCCGGATTTCGAAGCGAAAATATTTTTAATCTGTGCACGCAGTTTAGTTACCAGCGCAGAAAGTTAGTAAACTGCGCGCATAGTTTATAAACTTGCGCGTGCAGGTTTAGTACCCTGTGTGTAGCACAGGTTAAAAACCTGCGCGCACAGTTTATCAACTTGTACACTTTTGTTTAGTAACCTGCGCGCACAAGTTAGTGACCAGCTCTCTCAGCTTATCAACTTGTGTGCAGAGGTTCAGTAAACTGCGCGCACAAGAAAGGAACCTGCGCACACAAGTTAGTTATTTGTGTGGACAAGTTAGTAACATACGCGCACAACATAGAACCATGTGCGCACAGTTTATCAACTTGTGTGTACAGGTTTAGTAAACTGTGCGCACAAGCTAGTAATCTTCGCGCACAAGTTAATAACCTGCGCGCACAACTTTGAAAAGTACCAACACAAGTCATTTTTAAAAGTTTATCTCCGTACAATTTTTGGAACACCAATTCTCAGAAAATAAGATTGATAGAGAGTAGATTATCTTTGCTTGATAATCGGTCTGTGGTTTAGTTGTACGCGAGCCACTGGTCCCTTGGGAAAGAGATGGAGTAATTTGATCCGATATAACTCTATATGATAGTAATGAGTTAAAGAAGATCCTGACGATAATCTCAACAACACTCACAATAGAGCACAAAATTAAACATCGACGGACCCCTAGCAAGCTAGAGGTAGGACCATTTCGGTCCACAAATCATGTACTTCACATTGTGTATTATTGTGTCATTTTGTAATTTTGAATCACATGGGCATATAGCTAGGGAACTGTGTCTCTCCTATCCCTCTTTCCATTCAATCGACTACAGCGATTTTTCGCGATTCTACATACAAGTGTAGTATCTATAGAATCAGCGGGAAATCGTTGTACATAATTGATTCAATTGGGTAAGGGGGCTGAAATTATTTCATGGAAATGGAAATTAATAAACCTATATCAGTTATGATATTTTCTTATGGTGTTTTTACATCTTTTAGTACGGTGTGTCATTGTAGTCTCATTCAAGTTTACAATGGGGAACGGGTATATTGGAAGAGGCGGGGTGTTCGAGCCAATCTTTGTGAGGGATTTGATTAGTAAGAAATATACGTGAAAACCGGATAGAAAAGCTTTCTTGGCAAATCCAAGGGGTCGGGGTCATGACATCCCAACCCCCACTCTAAATCTCCGCTTATAAGTCTCTAGGACTGTTGCATGTTTTTTGATGAAATTTATTTGGAGAAATCCTAGTGGGGTGTTGGAATTCTCTCGTAATCAGAACTTCACGCATCAGAATTATTGTAGCCGAAATCCTCAACTGAACTGCGCGCAAAAAGTAATATATTGTGCGCGTAAGGTTTTTAACTATGCACACAGGTTACTAAACAGTGCGCGTAGATTACTAAACCTGTGCGCATAACTTGTGCACACAGGTTACTAACTTGTGCGCGTAGGTTACTAAACTGTGCACGCAGGTTACTAAACAGTGCGCGCAGGTTACTAATTTACTGATTTACTGATTAGTTTACCTGAGCGCGGCGCGCGCAGGATGGCAGGTTCGAAAAATACTTCTATTTCTTGGCACTCCGTGGCTGCCGTAATCCAAAGATTATACGGAGATGCATTTAGAAAAATGACTTGTGTGAGTATGTTTCTAAGTTGTGCACGCAGGTAACTAACTTGTGCTCATAGATTACTAACTTGTGCATGTAGGTACTAACTTGTTCGCGAAGGTTACTTACTTGTGCTCGCAGTTTGCTGAACCTGTGTACACAAGTTGATAAACTGTGTGCGCACGTTACTAACCAGTACGCGGAGATTCTAAACCTGCGCGCACAAGTTGATAAACTGTGCGCGCAGTTTACTAACCTGTGCGTGCAGGATACTTAACCTACGCGCTCAAGTTGATAAACTTTGCGCGTAGGTTACTAACCTGTGCGCGCAGGTCACTAAATAGCGCACGCAGGTTAAAAAGATATTTTACATGGTACTCCAGTGCTTACGTATAAAACAAAGCATTTAAGTAAAGTGAAAATTGATAGCTAAAAAATCTCATGAAATGAATAGAGTTCATTGAAGCAGTGATATATATAGCCCAGAAGGCTGTGAAGAGTTTACGATCGAGAAAGTCATATACAAATGAAAAAATATACCTTTTGACTTGATTTACTACTAATTCTCTGTAAGGAGAAAACAATTTCCATAGGACCGTGGCACGGCATGTCACCGATTTTAAAGATTTTTGGTAAAGGACATAGGTATAGGCCCACTATGACGAAAATTGGCTTCATTTTTGAAATTTAAGTTTCCGTTACCATGGTAACTATGTCTGAATTTTTCAGAATGTTGAAAATACTAAAAACAAAGCATATTCAAAAGACTCGTTTCCATGGTAACAGGTATAGCAGTCAGCTCTAAATTTCTATATAAGATCATTGTATCCTCTTATTTGTGTTTATGTAAAGGAAATGCGCTTCATCAATCTATATTCTTCATATAAGGAGTCTGGAAGAAGGTTAAAACAAGCTCAGAAAGGGGCAATTTTTTACTTGAAAAGTGCCTATTTTTGCCTGTTTTTATTTTTCATATTATCATCATCATAAATACATACAAAAAGTACCGCAAATAAGTCACACTCACGCATTCTCACTCATTCCCTCACATATCCTTACATCATTATAGCATTTATCATGATTGGCAGATTAAATGTTTGTCCACCTTTTATCAAACTCTGAATCTTTCATATTTTTCTTGTAAATGTAGGCCTCTTTTTTATGATAATCTATTTCAAGAAAAAGTTACGGAAATGAGGAAAGAATCTTCTGATGTCTTTTTCTATATATGTGACACTTGACTTAAAGCAAAAGCAAATTTATTATTGAATAATCAGGGCGGCTCATACCAAATAATTTCTCTTCTTTTGTTATGGAAACACTTATTTCCAATACATCGTTCAACCATGTTTGAAAAGCATTCCAAAGATTGCATACATAATAACAGTCAACAAATAAGTGAACAATAGTCTCCTTTTCTACTTTACAAAAATTACATTGATCCGATTCTTCTATCCCAATTTTTGAAAGATATGAATTTGTAGCAATAATGCTACTAATTATTCTATATTGCAACCAGACCAGATTAGTATCAGATGTAACAGAAAAGATCATAGAGTATTTCATTTTCCAAAAGTTTTCTGATGGCTCTAAATCTAGGCAATTTTCCCACTTTAGTTCGTATTTAGGTTTACAATTCATATTTTTAATAAATAGATCATAAAAATCACATGAACCTTTGTGAATTTTTGTCAGCTTTTTTACTACGTTTGATCTTATCGTTAGGATTAATTGATAAGATTGATTATTTGAATTATGATGTAAGAGCCTTCTTAAAATAGTTTGAATGTCATAAAATATTGTGAATGGGACAACAATGTCGTATTTATTGCAAAATTCCTCATAAGTAAGTATTTCACCATGATCATTCAGTAAGTCATATAAATAAACAAAAACAAACCATGTCTGATAGAAAATGTAATTTCCCCCTATTTTGATAGACTCGTTATACCAGACTGGTGTTAAATATGCATCATCTTCATCAATACATGATTGTAAAATAAGCAATCCTTTCAGGACATCAATCCAAAAAGGGTTTTTGACCTCTTTTATGAGATAAGATATGTATATTTTACCAAACTGAAACAGGGAATGTATAGGATATGGAAGCAGTTCTTCAAAGAGCGATAACCATGATACATTATTTTGCATTAAAATTCTCCTAATCCATGTTAGTTTCAAACTAATCATGAATGAATGAATATCTATCATCCTTAAGCCTCCATCTGTTTTATCTTAAATCAAAGTTTTTCTAGAAATTCTATCATTTTTCCTATGCCATACAAAGTTCATAAATAGTCTTCCTAAAATCTTGACTTTCTCTTCACTGGGATTAGGGAGACATAACCACAAATGTGTTAACTTTTACATTAAATTTGTTTTTACTACAGTGATTTTTCCGACAGTAGATATTTGTCTTTTAGACCAGAATGTAATATCCCTTTTATTTCATTTATTTTCCTTTCAAAATTTAAATTTATCATTCTATCAAGATTTGTTAAAAAATGATTCCTAAAAAGTAAATTTATCAGTTGTCCATTGAATAGGAAATTAAGGAATCGAATATTGTTCATTAGAGTTCATTTAACTGCCAATATATATGCAAATTGTTTTA
The DNA here is from genome assembly GCA_028142955.1 of Pinctada fucata. NCBI lineage: Eukaryota > Metazoa > Mollusca > Bivalvia > Pterioida > Pteriidae > Pinctada > Pinctada fucata. Next base: position 10,866,012 of record AP027112.1, on the reverse strand, counting down.
TCAAAGTTTGTTCGTAAGCCAGAACATTTCGCAAATTGGTTGACAATAGTAAGAGCCGATTTCACAGAATTTTTAGACCCATCTAGTAAAATAGCAGTATCGTCCGCGAATTGTAGCAATTTAAATTCTTTTTGGTGTATCGATATACCTTTGATGTCTTTTGAATGTCTAATCATTGACCCCATTATTTCCGCACATAACAAAAATATGTAGCAAGACACTGGATCGCCTTGTCTGCACCCTATTCAGATTCTAAAGAATTCTGAAAGATGTCCATTCTGAATAACGCATAATTTCATGTCATTGAAAATTAATTTAACTAAGGACTAAAGAATTCGCCAAAATTGAAGAAATGTAGCACATTGAAAATAAATTTCCATGTTATGGAATCAATGGCTTTCTCAGGTCAATGAACAGTAGGGATCCAGAAATATTTTTTCATGAGTTAAATAAATAATGTCATACATTAATCTTATATTCTCGCCGATGTATCTCCCTGATAAGAAGCCTTTTTGATTTTCATGAATAATAGAATTCAAAACATGCTTTAATCTTGATGAAATTACCCCAGAAAATAATTTATACGTAAAGTTTAAAAGAGAAATCGGTCTCCAATTTTCAAGAAATTCGTGCGGCTTATATCCCTTTGGAATTATTGATATTACGCCTTGCCTGCGTGCAATTGATAGGAAACCTTTCTTACAACTACAATTATATGATCTTAGTAAAAAGCAACCCAAATCAGACCAAAAAATTTGAAAAAAATCGACGTATAACCATCGGGACCGGGTGTACGATTTGATTTGCATCTCTTAAGAACACCGAGTATTTCACTTTTTGTTATATCATTGTCAAGGCAGTTTTCTGTTCTGCTGAAAGCTTTTTTAACCGCATGAGATAATCCAAAGAAACTGGTGTTAACATTCTCATATAAGTTTTCATAAAAACGTTTTACTTCATCTAAAATATCAGATTGATTATCAGTTAAAACACCATTTTCCTTCACAACTTTTGTCAGCGTTTTATTAAAAAAGATTGCGCTTATCCATTGAACGAAAATATTTCGTTGGTCTCTCGCCATTTTCTATCCAATGACAATGTGTTCGAATTAAAAGACCTGACATCTCGTAATTCCTCACTTCCTCCAGTTCTGAATTCAATGTCGATAATAAATCATTCAAAGCATCACTTGGAGTATGATCACATTTTCCTTTTGTTTCCGCAATTTGTTTTTCAATGTTTTCTTTTCTTTCGTTTCTTGCGCAATATGGTATAGCAATTTTTCTTATATTCATCAATAACCCATCAAGAAATAAGTCATCGTCTATAATCAAAGGAAGTTCACCATTCGGAAAATCTTGAACCTTTTCATTTACTTTTGGTAAAGGAACATATTCTTGCTTTATTTCAAGAATTACTTGTTTGACGTTATTTACATTAACACTATCCTTTAACAGTGAAAAATTGTTAAAAGTCCAAAAAATCCTTTACAATTTGTACTGTATGTTGATTTTAGTTGTAACATTACAACTGAGCGATCGGATCGATAGCCCGGTTGTATTTCAACATTATCAATAATTGATAATAATTCTTGTGAAATAAGAAAATAGTCTAGACGCGCTAATTTTGTAGGATTTTGCGTTGCCACGTATATTTTGTATCATTTGGATTATATATTCTCCATGGATCAATGAGATAAAAATCCAATTTCAATTTGTCAATAAAATTCTTGTTTTCTGGATTACATGTGTTTTGATGTAAATAATTGTAACAATCCTTCTCAAATCTTGAACAACGTTCCAGTCACCACAAAGTATAAAAAACAAAACAAAAGATGGGTCCTAATACATGACACATTAACATACTATTATTCATCACACACTCCTTATCATTCACAACATCCACACGATATTTGAGACAAAAATAATAGAAAATACATGCATTGAGAAAATAGTAATAAAAGAATACTTGTGGTCCATATATAGTGACTACTTTACATTAAGCCCTGGTCAATTAAGGGCTAAAAACAGAATAAATCATATAGTATGAGGATATTTTAAACATTGTGAAAGGAACAGTTTCACATGTATGTGTCAATATCGATATGGGGTAAATTGTATAAAAACTCACGTCATCAATTTGAATCTGGTCTTAGTCATCTAAATCGTTGGCAAGATCAAGAATTAGGTCTTCCATGATTTGGAAACGATCAAAGCCCATATGCCGCTTACCAACCCAACGATTGATAATCAATACGCAGTTCATAATCTGGTTATCTCGCAAACACCGCAATAGTCGTCTGCCAGCTCCGTGGTCCCCGTTATCATGGTAATCGATATCGGTGTCCTGGATTTTATGGAATTTGGTCCATTTCGATGAATACGTACAATCCTTTATCGCTTCTAGGACGATTTTCATCAAATTTTCACCTGACGTGTACTGGAAATGATGAATCAATATATTATCACGCTTGGAACTCCCTTTCAGTTCTACAATATCACTATCCATTTGCTCCATTTTTTTATCCATTCGTATCACAACTGACCGAAGAAGCTGTACTTCCTTACGTACAGATCGGTTTTCTTCTCTCAAATCTGTAATATCAGCATAACACTCTTCTGTCTGCTCTGCTGTATACTTAATCTGATTGTCCAGACCATCTTTGCTCAATATATAACACTTTAAATCTTCAACATCTTTTAAAACTTTTTCGTATTTATCGAAGCGTTTATTGATATTAATCAATTGCTCTTGAATTCCACATAGAGCGGTGCTCACACTAGCATGTCCCTCTGTATAGGTGATCTCTGAGCGGTCAAGTGCAGATATGTTCTCATTACCTTGTTTACCTTTATGATCTTTTATTTTTTTCCAGAAATCTCCATATTCGTAATAATTTAAAACGAAACTCGGTGATGGTGGTCAATAAGCAAAGTTAAACAAACTCACAAATTTTCCTGAGTAAAATCATTAAAAAAAAACCGCCCATAGTCGACCAAAACTTTCTCTGCAGATTTTAAGCTGAAATCGTCAACATTAGTCACGTGACCTCCAATAGTTTTGCCTGAATTTGCTTAGTTTACAGCATGCAATATTAGATATGCAGGCTCACCTGGAGTTCGGGTGCATTTCATCGAAAATGTGTATCACCCATGGACTTCCAAAAAATGGAAAAAAAAATTAGAGTGTGGAAATTTCTCATTTAAACAGAAAATAACATAAAAACGGTTACTATGGAAACATTTCGTTCAATATTACTACACATGGAGTATATTTTTGCTCCATTTCTAATTGTTCGCCTTGCCATCGCATGAATTGTAGTCCCCTAAAATCAACTTTATTCAAAAAGAACTATGTTAATTCATCTTTCTGTTCATGTTATAGTAGCATGGAAGAAACGACAAAGCACTTTCTACTTGACTGTTCGAAGTATTCCTCGATTTGCAATTCTTCTCTCGACCTTCTCCCATATGACACAAATCTAGATTCATTTCCACGTAGCATATCATGTGATATGCAAATAATCTCTTACCAGGGAATTCACTTCGATTAAACAAGGTAAATACTGTCTGAATCTACTTTATATGAAAGTATTTCTGGTACTTCATATGAACATCATGTCAACGTCTTCAAATTGAATAACATCATTCAAGAACAGATAAATTGGCAACGTGGACCAGACATGCACGTTTCAGGAACAAAATCTAAACAATGTAATATGTCAAAAAAGTATGAAAGTTACTATGTCGACAAAGTGTACCGAAAGACGTAGCAGGATGTGTGGGATATGATGCTACAGGACCCACGTTTTAGAAATTTCAAGAAATTTTGATAACAGAAATTTAGAATGCGTTGAAGAATCGATCAACCGAAATTGATCGAACTTGGCTACATGTGCCCTAGGGACTCATGGTCCACCAGCAGTGACACTCACCAAGTGGTATAGATGTAAACGTATTCAAATTGAATAGCATCATTTAAGAACAGATAAATTGACAACATGGACCAGACATGCACGTTTCGGGTACTTAACCCTCGTCAGTGATCCTAAAATCTAAACAATGTAATATGCCAAAAAAGTATGAAAGTTACCATGTCAAAAAAGCGCACCGAAATACGTAGCAGGATGGATGGGATATGATGATACAGGATCCACGTATTCGAAATTTCAAGAAATTTTGATAACAGAAATTTTAGAATGCGTTTAAGAAAAGATCAACCGAAATTGATCGAACTTGGCTACATGTGCCCTCGGGTACTCCTGGTCCACCAGCAGTGACACTCACCAAGTGGTATAAATGTAAACGTCTTCAAATTGAATAGCATCATTTAAGAACAGAGAAATTGGCAACATGGACCAGACATGCACGTCTTAGACGTGTTTGCTGCTTTTGAATTCATCAATACTTTTGGAAGACTGGCACTTAACCGTTTTAGAGTGGCATTTTCTTCAGAAGCTAGAGACTCCCTTTGGCCAAGGCGAAATACATCTGTAATATATATTTACGAAAGAAATGTTGATAATTTAGATATTAAATTATGATAAAAGAATTTCACGGGAAAAGAGTATCTAGCTTCTGAATGAAAGCAGACTATACTGTATAAACAAGGTGACCACAACGAAAAGAATAAATTTCTATGAGGTAACTAAGAGGATACTCCCTCCTCATACGTAAGCGTAACTTGTATGATATAAATGCTTCCATTACCAACATCTTCATACATGTACATGATCATTAATATGAACCAAGTGGTTACATAGACATAAATGCAACACCAGCCCGTCCATCCACCAAGTGGTGACATATGAATAAGTAACTTAACCAAATGAAACGAACATCATCAGCAATGGGAATACCAACATCTTCATACATGTATATGATAATTAATATGAACCAATCGGTTACATAGACATAATTGTTATACCCTTGTCAGTATCTCTATATAAAATCCCCAAAGGAAAAATGCCTATAAATTCGAATATTTGACCAAGCGGTCAATATTTACATCAATATTGGCCCTAGGGCAATATTCAAAAAAATATTGACCGATAAACGGTACATCGTTTGTGACGTCAGGTCATTGATGACGCTATCAGCTCTACCTATTTTCCGCGCTCTTTCTATTATAGAAGAAAATGAACGTTAACATGCCGGCCTAACCGGTTCGTTGCTGCAGTATTGATGTAAGGTATAACAAAACAATTATTGACTGGGAATTCGGGCAATATATGATTTGTTGGACCTTCAGACAAAATATTTTATCTTCAGGTCCAACAAATCATATATTGCCCTCATTCCCGGTCAATGATTGTATAATGCTTCACCAGTCCGTACATTCACAAAGTGGTGACAAAGGCATAAGTAACACAACCAAATAAAACCAACATCAGCAGCAATGGGAACCAAGTAGTTACCTACATCTCGGTGCATTGCCATTATAAAAGCCCAAATAATAACCAACAACTTCATACATCAGTACAGGGAACCAAATGGTTACCCACAACATAACCTTGAACTAAAAAGTTACCAACATTTTTTCATAAATCACAATCGTTGGGAACCAAGTAGTCACCCACATCTCTATACCACATCAAAACTGGGAACCAAGTGGTTACCCATATCTCTTTGTTATACCCTTATCAGTATCTCTATATAAAATCTCCATAGGGAAAATGCCTATTAATTCGAATATTTGACCAAGCAGTCAAAATTTACATAAATATTGGCCCTAGGGCAATATTTAGAAAAATATTGACCGATAAACGGTAAATCGTTTGTGACGTCACGTCGTTGATGACGCTATTAGCTCTACCTATTTTTCCGCGCTCGTTCTCTTATAGACGAAAATGAACGTAAACATGCCGGGTTAATCAGTTCGTTCCTGCAGTATTGATGTAAGTGAGTTCAAGAAGATCCTGACGATTATCTCAACAGCACCTACAATAGTGCTCAAAATTAAACATCGACGGACCCCTAGCAAGCTAGAGGTGGGACCAGGTGCCCGGGAGGAGTAAGCATCCCCTGTTGGCTAGCCGCACCCGCCGTTGATGTCTAACCATGGAAATATGAATATATAAAATTCATGCACTGTCTGACGTTATGTCTATATAGAAAGTACCATGGCGACAATGTCAGGGAAATATATTCAAAACACTTACTGTCAAACCCCTCGCGGGGAACTTTTTTACGAGCTCCACACGGCAAAGGGCATAAGTGTGACACAAATGAGTTAAAGAAGATCCTGACGATTATATCAACAGCACCTACAATAGAGCACAAAATTAAACATCGACGGACCCCTAGCAAGCTAGAGGTGGGACCAGGTGCCCGGGAGGAGTAAGGTATAAAACAATTATTGACTGGGAATTCGGGCAATATATAATTTGTTGGACCTTCAAACATAATATTTTATCTTCAGGATCAACAAATCATATATTGCCCTCATTCCCAGTCAATAATTGTATAATACCACATCATAACTGGGAACCAAGTGATTACCCACATCTCTATACCACATCATAACTGGGAACCAAGTGATTATCCACATCTCTATACCACATCATAACTGAACTGGGAACCAAGTGATTAACTGCATCTCAGTGTTATCATCAATTGGCATCTGGTAGTTACCAAAATTGTATTAAAATATTTGATAAATATAATGAACTCATGATAATCATTATCTCAATTCATCTCAGCATAATCAACTCAATATGATTTTTCTTATCAAATATATCAACATGTTTCTTGACAAAAATTATCTATGAATGAGTAATATTAAATTGAAACTCAGTCTTTAATGTTTATAAACAATATGACATTTTATGAAAACTCATAGTCGTTTATCTTAGTACTATTAATATGGCGAAATCCTGACGACCAAGACATTACTACGAAATCTGTCAGTTCCAAATATTGATTTAGCATAGGAACCCGATACAAAAATGTCTTTATCATTTTTAAATTCTAAAGCATCTGAAATGTAAGAATGACACTGCCAGGAATTACAAAAATCAGCGTCCAAAATGGCCACTAAGGTAAACGCAACACAATGTTTAATAACTTTTCTCGCAAAATAGATCGGTAGAACTAGCCAATTATTGTGACCTCTCCATTTCATGGAAAATGCATCAACACCTGATGTGCCAGTAGTGAAAAGTTTGAACAAAATATAGGTAGCTTAGTTTTATTCGAATCCGCAAATCTATCCACAGTATTGGGGCCATAAATACTATCAATAAACTTGAAGAACTGAACAGAAACTCCTCAGTCGTCAAAATCGAACACCTTACTTAGTTCGTCAGCTTGAGTATTGAGTGACCTTGGGATCTATTGCATATCCAACGTAATAGATTTCTGTCTATAAATTTCAAACATAGCCAGAGAAATACATGTACGTTGTAAATGAACCTTCACTCCCAATCGAAATAACCGAAACACAACACTTGCTATCTCTAAAACACTTAACCGTTTTACCAGAAAATGAATCTTTGAAATGGTCAAGATAAAATTCTATAGCTTTCACCTCTCTCCACGTGGAGCTCATTCTTGACTCTACATCAGTCCATATTTTATGAAAAACATCACCTTCCTTACTCTTACAGCAAGCACCGCATGCATAAGAACTAGCATCTGAAAATACAACGATAGGCACTTCATACTGACAAAGATTCTTAACATTCAGCGACCTAATAATTGATCTCCAGAAAGACAACTCATCCGTAATTGTTTGATCAATCAGTTGAAAAATGTGATCCCATGACTGTCTCGCTTCAATACACCTGTACAGGGACCTGGTCATAATGCGAGACACATTACCAATAACTGGGCACATCGATATAATACGACCAGAAACCTGAGCTAACATCCTAGCAGATACACTTAAACGGTCTTGCAAAACTTCTTCAATAATCAGTAATAGATCTAAAATTCTTTGATGAGGAATACACAATGAAAAATCTAACGAGTCCCATACAAGGCCAAGCCAATTCAAACAGTGGGGTCAAAAATGGACTTCTCCCGATCAAAAAGAAAACCTGCATCTGTAAGAGACTGGTATACAAAACAAACATCAGCCAACGACTTATCATAAGTATCATTAATACACCAGCTTTCATTTAGATAAAGTACGATATTCACTCCCTCAGATCTCCAGTACTTGACAATTGGACGTAAACACTCTGTGAATACATATGGAGCTGATGTGAGACCAAATGGTAACACAGTACAAACGAAGAACTTTCCCAGCCAATGAAATCCAAGATAAGTCCTACACCATTCAGCCATATCGATATGATGATATCCAGAGGTCAAATTTAAACATATATTGGTTAGCCTGAAAATACGCGAAGGCGACCTTGAAATCTTTACATGTGACCTTGCTTTTCCTCTTTTTACCAGATTTTTTCACTGACACGCTTAAGGGGTTTACAACTTCAGGCCGAACACAGAAACTTGACAAATGCAACCTTTCACGAGTAATTCAGAAACTGCCTCTGTAACAAATTCAGGATATTTTAAAGCAGAATTGTTATTTCTATTTAATTTGCGAGGTGGTGCAGAAATAAATGGAATAGAATAACCATTTTCTAAAATATCTCAGACAAATGAATTTGCATCTATTCTTTCCCAGAAATGTAAATGATTTTTAAGTCTACCCTTTACATTATCAGAGGAAGACATTTGGTATTCAAATTTGTACGAACACAAGTTGAATTCACATAAATCGTTTGAATAGTCAGAACAATGAAACTACTCATCATTAATGTTTGTTGAACTCTCGTTGTTTCGGGCAGTCCTTTCTCCAGTGTCCAGCCTCACTGCAGAAAAACAAACAGATGTCTGTAGGCTTGGAGCCGAATTTCCTGTAGGGATGAAAATTATTCTCGGGGTTGGGATGGGTAGCAGACAAAGTGCGACCAGAAGGAATAGAATAAGGCTTAGCAGTTTCGCTCCTTCTCCTCTGATTTGATCGAGAACGCACAGCACGGGACTCAGCAGAACGGATACGTTTGTCATCATCTGAATCGGACGCAAGGTAATCTGAAATATACTCTCGAACGGTTTCCCAGCCTGCAGGCGACTTAACGGCAATCTTAATGCATTTATTGCACTTATGGATAAGTTTAGTGACATCAGCGCAAATATCTTTGACAGAAATATAATCTTTAGCATCAGCTGCGCGTTAAATTTTTCTAATAGCGAGCTGAACCTCCTCATTGAAACGGAACTGTTTGTCATTACCGGAATACTTGAATTTGTAGGAATGTTCAGTTTTTAATTTACTCGCTAATTCTGCACTTTTCTTCAAAGAACCCAGCTTTTTGTCTAAATATACTTTAAATAAGTCAAATGCTTCAAAAGCTTCACTGGATTCACGCACAGGAACAGGTTGAATATTTTCATGTTCTACACGTGGCTCAGAATCGCTCATAGTTGTACAATATAGAAAAAAGCAACCAGCTTCTTTGAAGGCAAAGGCGCGAATGCTTAACCTTACCATACACATATGCATGAAACCTAACTTTGATATTAGTCAATCAAAACCCCTCAACATCACGTGACACATCAAAACTCATTCGAACACTCTCATTTCCCTTCTTCTCTCTATCCATTTCCTCACTCTATCCCATTTCCTATATTCGTATACCAATGTTGATAAATACATATATAGCTTACTCCACAGTCTTGTGAGGGCTAAAAATAGACTGACCTCGTTTTCATGGCAACCGTCAATTACATTGAAAAAAGGTCATTTTACTTGTAAATGGATCAAAAGTACCATTTGTAGAAAAATCAGCAAAATCCATGACATGCTGTGGCCGGCGAATTTTGGTCATGACAGAGAATTGGTATTAAAAAAATAGTTGCTCAACTGCTTGAACAAATGTAATTATGTCTTCATTGACAATTTGTTGAGCTCCCTTTTTCCATGATGGGATGGATAAAAAAAATGGTAGAATAAATGATGAGGTAAATTCCAAGATTGGGTGGATTCGAAATGGGATGAACTCAGGAGTTTTTGTAATCAACATGGGGTGGATCCCATGATGGGCTTGTTCCATAATGGGGTGGATCCATCATGAGGGGTTCATTTATTATGGGGTGGATCAATAACGGGGTGGATCCTTCATGGGGTAGATCATTGATGGGATGGATTATTGATGGGATGGATTATTGATGGGATGGATCATTGATAAGGTGGATCAAAAATAGGGCGGATCTTTGATTTAAAGGATCCAATATGGGGATATATCCCAAATCGAACGGATCTAAATTTGGTGGATCCATGAAGGGGTTGTATTCATAATGAGGTGTATTCATGATCAGGTTGATGCAAGATCGGGTGGATAAAAAAGACTTGGTCCAAGATGGGATTGAACAATGATGATGGATAAAAGATGGGCTGGATCCATAATTAGGTGGATTCAAGTTGGGTCGGATCCCAAATGGGGTGGATCCAAAATGATATGAATCCTAGAAAAGATAGATTTATGTAAGGGCGAATCCCACGATGTGGTGGATCCAAAATGGGATGATGACAGGATGGTATTGATCCGAAAAAGGTTGGATCTATGATTGAGTGGATTCAAATTGGGATGGATTCAAGGTGGGGTGGATTCAACATGGGGGTGAACAATAATTGGTGGATTCAAGATGGGATGAACAATAATGGAGTTGGTCCGTTATAGGGTGGATCCATCATTGGTTGGATCAAAGATTGGGTGGATCAATAATGGGGTGGATCTAAGATGGGGTTGATCCCATGATGGGATTGATCCAAAATAGGATGTATCTATAATGTGCGAGTTCAAGAAGGATCCAAGATCTGGTGATCCATTACACAATTAAAACATTCACATTAAATCTTAAAGAAGAAGGACCACGAGACCCCTAAATCGGCCCTTGATTTTTCCCTTGAAATAAATTTCATGAGGAATACTTGATATCTCTCATGAAAATACACGAATGTTTACCGCTTTTCATGAAAAGAATAATATCACCAAACAATGTGCCATTGAACTGTAATGACGACACGAAGTCATTTTGACGTTATTGACAAAATATGGCGAAAATTGCTCGAAATTTGGTCTTTTGTCGTAGAATTCAATGTGGCCGCATGCGTTAACTGAGATAAAACGTTTATGACAAAAGGATATAATGATAATCTTTCACATATAAATTTTCCATTATAGTTAATGCATGCGGCCATTGCTAATTTAATAGAAATATTGAGTTTTTGCATCAATTTCGCCGAATATGACCTTTTTTGGTGTTTCCAAAGGGCTAAAAAGTGTTGATAAAAGCTATGTTAACAAAAAGAAGATTCGTAATTCAATAGAGAATGTTTCAAAATGTCAAATAACAGTTAAAAATTCTATGAAGTACAATGTTCAAAATTTATCAAAATTAAGGCCAATGTCGGGCTTCGTGGCCCTACCCTTTTGATACATGCCTTATCATTTGTCATACATGTCCTAAATGTTAACCTTTACTTCACTCCATCCTGCTTCCAATAACAAAATAGAAAGCAAATTATAATCAATAAAATTAGCGCATACCAACATCGCTATTCTTAGAATTCATTACTTGGAAATTTTATCGTTTAACATTTTTTCCAAAGAACTTTTATTATGTATCAAAGATTCCTAAAGGAACTTTTATTATTAAATGGATCTTCCATGATCATAATAAAAGTTCTCATACCATGGAAAATTATATTATATAACAAAAATTCGATCCGAATTTTGTTTTTAATGTTCATCATGTAATAGAAGTTTTAATACTATAGTACCATCGATGAAAAAATCTTACATTACAAAAATTCCATTAAGGATGTCATATATGCACATCATAATTGTCACTGGAAAAATATTACAATGGACTTATTTAAAAATAGAATTGTTAATCAGAAATAATAAATTTCAAAACAATGTACGATATATCTCGAAAATGTGATCCATACATCATTTCCTCCGATAGCCGAGTGTTAGAATTAAAAAGTATAAATAACAGTATCATATTAAAATTGAAAAGGCAAATGTATTACATGTAATACCTTCACTAACATGTGAACCATTCCACAGAATTTTCGTCATGTAATTTTTATTCCTGTTACATGTAGCTAACTATGATTTCAAAATCACTGAAATGTTTTTTTTAAATTATTAGAGAATATCCGTAAATCAGTCATTTACAAGAATTTGTTTGAAGCAAAGATGGAAAATATATTATACATGATATTCACATACATTGTTTCTACTGTTTTAAAGAAAAAGCAGTTCTTTAGGTAAAAGAAAAAAATATAAAACATCAACAATGTTCACAGCAACGTTCCGTCTATGTAGACTGTTGATGTTTTACTCTTTTTCATGTACCGAAAGGACTGTGGAAAAAGTATTTTGCTCAATGAAAAATTGTTCCACAATTAAAATAAAAATGTAATGATCGCTGAGCGATAAAAGTCCTCTATCGGTGGCTTAAATTTATGTCCTGAATCTCTTTTCACGAGTGTATTATCTGCAACAGCCAAGAGGAGTCCGGAAAAAATGAATATTTCATTAAATTGCTCAGTCCAAGGTCCATCACTCTTGTAAAAATAGGTCAATGGAACCAAACTCAAACTTGGTCAGTATCCCATTAAGATGTATTCATATACTAACAATCAGTTCATTAATCTGCGAAAGAACTGAAGAAAGGTCCGAAAAACTGATTTTGCGTGATATTTGCTAGGTTCAAGGGCCGTAACTCTTTTGAAAATAAGTCAATCGGAATTAAACTCGAACTTGATCTGTATCACATTATTATGTATTCAGATACTAAAATCAGTTCGTTATCTGTAATAGCAGACAAGAGAAGTAAAAACGGAAAATTTCAAGAAATTTGCTTAGTCCAAGGGCCATAACTCTTGTAAAAATAAGTCAATGGAGACCAAACTGAAACTTGGTCTGTATCACACTAAGATGTATTCATATTACAAACATCAATTCATTATCTGCAACAGAACCGCAGAAGAGTCCGGAAAACTGAAATTTTCATGAAATTTGCTAAGTCCAAGGGCCATACCTCTTGTAAAATAGGTCAATGAAAAAAAAACTCAAACTTGATCTGTATCACATTGAGACATATCCACACACCAAATAAGAGTTCAATATATGCAACAACAGCGAAAAAAGTCCGGAAAACTGAAAATGTGACAGACGGACTGACAGACGGACAGACGTACAGACCGAGAGGAAACTAAGAGTCCCCATCGGCTTTGCCTGTAGGGGACTAACAAAGGAGGGGATTTTCAACAACACCAGGTTGCAGCACCCACAGCAAGACCCTAACACACCCAATACAAAAACACAGAGCAGACAAGCACAGAAGGAGACACAAAACGGACAATGAACGTCAACGCACAACACAGAAAGATCAAACACATAGGACTACACATAAACAAATGGGCAACCGGTGCCGACTTAGGACGGCCATCTGCCACGGAAATAGCAGAAGGTGTGGTTATCCTGGATTAAGTGCGCACAACCCTCCCACTTTTCCGATTACCAAGAGGTCTCGAAGAACGCACAATTGTGGTGTAAAACAACCTCCTCACTGTCAGATGACCACACACAAACAAGACCGTAAAACGCAGGAGCCCAAGCAACACAGATGAATGTGTAAATGGATATAAAAAGAGGGCGTACTTAATACAATCCGTGCTCTGCTGCCGCGAGAGCTCATGTATGTATAACCCGAGTAATCCGACTGACATTCAGAGAGGACAGGTGGTTGGGGCCCTGTCTTCTCTAAAGAGGTTTTGACAGGACCCGTCATGGAGTCCCGTCGTCACAGTCAGTCAGAGTGCAAGTTTTAAGAATGCGCTGGTACAAGACTATAGATTGGTCAATTACCAAGCCTAGTGTCCGTCTGGTGACATAAGGATCACATCCACGGTAAAAAAAGGCGTTTGATGATTCTGACTTATTTTCGATAATTATGTTGTCTATCTTTGATTCTTCTTATGTTGTTAATTATGTCACCATAAAATGCAGGTTATGAAATACCAAAAGTGATATACTCTGTTACCTGTATTGCTCCGAATTTCAAAAGAAGCTGACAATAGTTTTTGTAAAATTTCCAGAAAGTCTTTACTAGTTTGTGAAAGCGAAGATCTTGTCCTAAAAGTTTCTTGGTAATTTGCAAACTTCTACTATGAAAATCAAACTTCCACTGTCCTGTTCACTAAATCCAGAGCATCCTGTTTTGGCGATTTATTCTGCCGTTTCAAGAAAGTTCCTATTAATTATTGTTTCCGAGAATTGACCTCCTTTATTATTAGATTAAATTAAACTTACCCTAACAGCTGCCTTGAAACCGCAATATGAAAAATAAAATGTCTATGGGAAATTTTCATGTTAATTTCAAGCCGCCGTGTCAAGAATATTAACATTGACGTCAAAGCGTCCGACGTCACACATTTTCAATGATTTTACTATACGAAATTACCGTAGACTTTTTTTTATTTTCCGTCCTACTTCTAACTTAATTGACGTACAGCCTATACAATGGTATTTTCTGTTACGACTAAAGGAGTGCTATAAAATTGACATCTTTTTGGAAGATGACAATATCCTTTTTTAGAGAAAAACCGGGAAAATTGGGTGCTCTAGATTTAGTGAACAGAACAGTAGGCAACATTATTGAATAAAATCTTTGAGCAAAATAGCATTAGAAGGACAATGCTAAGATGTTTAACCCAACAGGGGATGCTTACTCCTCCCGGGCACCTGGTCCCACCTCTAGCTTGCTAGGGGTCCGTCGATGCTCAATTTGGTGCTCTATTGTGAGTGCTGTTGAGATTTTTGTCAGGATCTTCTTTAACCCATAAAGAATTGTCAGAAGAAAACATAGCTCGCCCTTTGATATAAAAATTGTACTTTCATAAAATAATGAGATATAGTATTTATTAAATAGGTCAAACTGTAACATGTAAGTCAAAGTAACCGAGTCAAAGGTCAATAACCAAAGTAAAAGTTCTGGTCATGAAGAATCTACACGCGAATGATATTAACAACTTATAGCCCACAAGATAAAAACAAGATGAATGTTTTAAGAAGGCCAAACTCAAAGGTATTTCTCTAGGGAAAAGGTGAGGTTCCAAATGAAAGGATCTATAAGTGAATTTTCAAAGTCCTATCCCTTTTAGTTCTTGAGGCATAGTTCAAGTTAAGTTTCAAAAAAGTAGATCACATTCCAAGGTCAAGGTCACTAGGTAACATATCAAGGTCCCAAATTAAAGACCTTGTCATGCGGATACCACAAGTGAAATATTAAAGCCTCAACCTTCAAAATTCATCAGATATAGACCAGGTTATAGTTTCGTCCCGCAATTAAGCGTATCTCCAACAACACTCGGTTGCAGCATCTCCAGCGAAACAACAAGACATCCAATTCAAACCACAGAGCAGATACCCTCAGAAAGAGACACAAAAGGGAAAAGGAACATCATTTCATACCATACAAACATAAAACACAAAAACACAAAAAACACCAACGAGGCCATTGGATAACCAGAAGTAGCAGAATGTGTGGTTATCCGGATTACGTGCGCACAACCCTCTCAATTTTCCTATTACCCAGAGGTCTCAAAGAACACACAATTGTGGTGTAAAATAACCTCCTCACTGTTAGATGACAATTCAAACAGGCAGTATGACGGAGGTACATATGGAACACACCGATGGATTTGCAAATGGATACAAATTAGAAGGCATACGAAATACAGTACATTCAGAGCTGTAGCGAGCTCAAGCGCGGGCATGGCTGAACATATCAACAAACAAAACTTTAGCAACAAGATCTTTGTATGCTCTTTCTGATGGTAACATCCTTTTCGCTATGTGCTAAAAGACCTATGAATAACGTGTCAGAAAATGAACAGGGGTAGGAATAATAAGAATAATACTAAGGGCAAGGGGCGGTAAGGGCCAAAATCAGCCCAATATCAAAACTCGAAAAACATTGAGCATTGAAAATACAAGAAATACAGAGTATAAATCAATTTAAATTTTGAGAATCCGACATTCCGTCGCAATTCTACACTAAATTGAAACCAAGATGGTCGGCTTTATGTAACACTGATTTTAACGTCATATGACGTTACGATAACGTTGTCTGTAGGTAACATGCTGCTATATTCTAACACTATTTAGGCTACTTAGCATAAGTTTTTGTGCAATAGAATGATAAAAAAACATCTTTAAATAATCTAAATTTTTATGTAAAGGAAGGGAGGAGGTCTCCAACAATACCCCGTTGCAGCAACAACAGCAAAGCACTAAAACACCCGATGCAAAAACACAAAAGAGACACACGACATGTAAACATCAAACACAAAAGACTACACATAAACCGACGAGACCAATGGGCAACCGGTGCCGACTTTGGACGGCCATTTGTCACGCAAGTAGCAAATGGTGTGGTTATCCTGGATAACGTGCGCACATCCCTCTCACTTCTTTAATTACCCAGAGGTCTCCAAGAACGTACAATTGTGGTGTAAAACAACCTCCTCACTGTAAGATGACCCCAAACAAACAAGACCGCGAAACGTAGAGGCCCCAGTAACACAGATGAATATGTAAATGGATATAAAAAGAGGGCATGCGTAATACAGTCCGTGCTCAGAAAATTTTGAAGCTGCAACTTGTTACGAAAAATGAGAAAACGATAGTTAAATGTGTTCATATGAGCACTATCAATATCACGATATAATATCAACATACATGTACGTGGTAGCTTTAAATATAATATAATGAGG
Organism: Pinctada fucata; assembly: GCA_028142955.1. NCBI lineage: Eukaryota > Metazoa > Mollusca > Bivalvia > Pterioida > Pteriidae > Pinctada > Pinctada fucata. The sequence goes on along the minus strand of AP027112.1, from coordinate 10,849,206 downwards.
GCTAACTGGGGCACCCCTTTGTTGACTTTATGAAATCTTACAATAAATGATATTAATGTGACAATGATACTTTTCACCAAGGCATAAAAGGTACGTGTATTTCCGGTAACCCAGCAGACCCTACACTGTATGTTAGTCCCCACCCCTTTTTCCCGTGTAAATCATTTCTTTTGTCTCATCTGATTCATCTGCATTTAGAGGGGTACGAGATTCCCTCTTTTGGTGGTCAACACTTCCTTTTCTAATAGAAATCTTTTTCTTTATATTTTTTTTATATTTAAGAAATCCTTTGGCTCGCTAAGTACCGCTCGTCATTATCAAGAATAACCTCGCAACCTTTTTCATGCGCTACACGGTCGCTACGCGCGCGTTGAGAACGTTGCCTCATTATAAAATTTCGAACAAAACCTCGACGTTCGCCGGCGTGTTGAAGGTCGTTACTCGTGTGTTGGCCTTAAAAGTGAAGGTGTGACAGGGCCTTTATAAAAATAATTTAAATACGCATGGGCATCGGATTGATCGCTGGTTATAAAATACCAGGGATAACATTTCATACACGTCCCTGTAAAATAAACACATTAGTAGGGATATTTCCTTCTTTCTTAACGCATTGATTTTTACCGACTGGAATTATCAATATACAGAATGTTCTACTGTGAAGGATTTATTTACAAGGCGTGAACAATAGACTATCGGTATATCTGTACTCGCAGAATGTCCGTTACCGTAACATCGCTCTTCAGGTTAAAAATATAATTTTTATATATACTGTATGCGCTGTATTCGTTTGGATAATTTTCGTTATTGACAATACATTTTCTATGAATATGTTCAATAAAATTTAAAGGATATTTCTCAGTCGAAATTGATACATGGCAGATATTTTTCCCCAATTTGAAAAAAATAAGTACATTTCATTGACGGCAAATCATACGCGGCGATGTAAATCTTACATGACCATAATTTCTCGATATTGAAATAAATTTTACCCCAGCGTCAAAATCAGATAAATTACATATATGTTGTGTCCTTCATGATATATTTATATTAAAGTTAAAACTTCTCTTCATGTAGAGAGGTTTCAGTTACAAGCGCTCTCAACGTGTACGTATGACTTACAAGTACACGTCATCGTTTAACGTCACAATCCGATGACGTCGTTTAGTTATACGTAAGAACCGGAGAAGGTCTAGCTATAGCTATGTTGGAAGGTATACGTGTAGCTAGTTTCTTCTCAATCAGTTTAATCTCCGAGAAATGTACATCGAGATTCGTAAAACCTCGACGTAAGGAAAGTTAGAATCCTAAACGTGTTTTATAACACCGAAATCTGGAAGTTCGATCAATGATAAGTGTGGAAGTTTTCAAAAATGTTACCCGTTCTGTCGTTACGTGTAGAGCGTCGTTAACACGTCCATAACGTGTAGCTATACGTCACGTCATGACGTCATTTGATCAAAGATTGCAGGAAGTGATGACGTCATACGTACACGTCGCGCTAAAACTTGTAACTAAACCTCTCTATTTACAAAATACTTGTACGGATATACAGAAAAAATATGAACTTGTTGTTTTCATGTGGCCAAGTCTAATTTCGCCATCATAAGCGAAAATTTATTGATTTTTTGTTCATTTCCGGTTTCAAAGGGGGATAACTCTAATGAAAAAAAAATGAAATCGAACATAATTGAACCTATTGAAGACGAGCTTCCTTTAATCAATTTCAGTATCAATTTCAATTGTCTCAAAGGAGTAGGGTCACGAAGCCCCTAAATCGGCCCTGTTTCAAACATTTGAATTGATTGAATATTTTTTGTGATTTGATACTTTGTCAAGTCCTTCACTATATTATGTGTTCAGATTTTGTAAATAATACATTTATCAGTAGCTTTAAGCCCTATGAAAACCCCGAAATCGGCAATTTTCCGTGAAATTGTTGCAAAACCTACAGGTTTCTTTAACATTAGCATTGGCCAAATGTATCGAGAAACATGAACATCTTACAAATGAAAGATAATCATCATATCTTCTTGTCAAAAAAGTTTAATCTTTCTCGACGCATGTGGCCACATCGAAATTCTCAACTAAAGACACATTTTCGAGCATGTTTTACCATGATTTGTCAAAAACGTCAAAATGACGTCATTTCGGTGACGTCACAATACCTCCTACGGTGCATCAGTAGGTGATATGCTCCTCTCATTAAAAACGGGAAACATTCATTATATTTTCGTGATATATCAAGTATTTCTCATTTAGTTTTATTTAATAATATAATCAATTCGTCTAATTCATTACTTTAATTATTTTTGAACGGACAGTAGATGTACAGTGGATGAAATTCCTTTAAATGTACATATGTCCTAAAGTCCTATCCCGTTCCATTCCTTCTTGACACACGACTCCATTCGCACATCAATAGTGACAAAGGATGTCTGCATTTTCAGATTGTTTTGTACATTATATACCTGAATTTAAACAAATTATTCACAAGTCCAGGAACCCTTGTGAATATAACGAAAGAGCATACACAAAAAAATTATCAAAATTCGGATTCAAAGAAAAGTTAAATGGTCTAGTTCCTCATCCCAACATACCACCGTCCACGTAGCAGAGTGTACGCTCTACGGGTTTGCCAGTGTTTTGGTTAAGATGAGTAACATCCAAAAGAAAGGAGAAGATCTCCAGCAACTCTTGGTTGCAACACCCATAGGAAAACCCCCAAATACAAAAATTGAAATGCAAAATCACAGATCAGACACCCACACAATGAGACGCAAAAGGGACAAGGAACATCAACTAACGTCATTGAAACACACAGTTGGAATTGATAAAAAAGAAGGCATACGTATAACACTGTACTCTCTTGCGACTGTAGCGAGCTCATGCATATGGACACCCGAGTCCGACTGAGACTCAGTGAGGACAGTTGGTATGGCCTGTCTTCTCTAAAGAGGTTTGGACAGGGCCCGTCATGGAGTCCTATCGTTACAGTCAGTTAGAGTGCAATTCTTATGACTGAGCTGGTACAAGGTTGCAGATTTGTCCAGTACCCGTCAGTCAAGTGTCCGTATGGTGACGGAGGGATCATATCCACGGTACAAATGTTCTATGTTCTATAAAAAATCATCTCTTTTGTAATACACACTTGTATGAATCTCCATTAACAATATTTACATCAACTGAGTTAAAATAATGGTGTTTACTTGATTACAATGTTTGCCTTGAATAGAGTCAATTCTTGTGGATATATAGCAGTTTTATACCTTTCGAAAACATAATTATTATTAGTAGGAATATCATCCAGGTACCAAGAAGAGCCATTGAGACATTTGAAATCATCATGTTTTCTTTGCTTTTAAAAATTTTGGATAAATTCTTTTTAATACGTGTATAAAAATAATTCTGCTGCAAGAGGCAAACAAATAGTACCAATTGGGACTTATACAATTATTACAATTACAGTTATTTACATATAAACAGTCCATACAACGTTATTTTTGTCAATTTAATCGTATCCTGCGTCTATCATATCGTAGCATGCGTGTATAGAATCGTATTATGCGTTGATAATTTCGCGTAACGTATATCATATCATATCTTATCCTATCGTATCCAATCGCACATCGCGCATCGTGTATCATGAATCATATCGTATGTTGAAACGGGCAAAGTTTTTTCCTATAGAATAAGGTAATCAATCAAATCATTGATATATCTTTTCCATGTTTTTTTTTATTCGGATTACTTTGTTTTCGTTGTGGGTTCAATAGTGACATGATCCCTCGTTGATGAATAATAAACATGCATACATTGTTCTTTACTCTTGATTTTACTATTGACTCCTAACAAATGGGGAGGGGGTAAGGACATTTAAAAGGTAGGTGTAAAATAGCAAGTAAAGTAACTAGATCGATCGACGCCTTCAATTCTACCTGGTCAACGTACATAGGATATATTTCCTCTATCTAAGTGATATCAGTACTACTATATACATACAAATCAATTAACATACATCTATTGAAGCAATATTTTAGTAACATACAGTCAGTTCGTCTCGCTTAATTTCCGAATCGGTAATATGCCCTATTTTTCTTTTTTATTCTTTATTTTATGACGCCTTGGGTAGAGTAAAGTGATATACATGTAATAGATTCTAAGCCGCGACTTTGATTGACGAAAAACGTATTTGTTTTTTTCTTTAATAATGCGAGTATAATACAATTATGGGCTTTTTACGAGGTGATCATGGTAAGATATTTTCTTATTTTGAAAATACTTACCGAGGCGACAGATCTAAAAAATATCACACAATATTCATCGAGTGCAAAGTCTAAAAATGTGTTATTATATGAAGGACTTAATCAGTAATTATAAAGGTTCCTTTTCGAAATTGCTTGAATCGAAAAAGAAGGGAGGAGATCTCCAACAAGACCCCGTTGCAGCATCAACAGTAAAACACCAAAACACCCGATGCAAAAACACAAAAGACTAGTACAGCATGAGACGGAAAAGAGACACACGACATGTAAACATCAAACACAAAAGACAACACATAAACCGACGAGACCAATGGATAACCGGTGCCGACTTTGGACGGCCATCTGTCACGCAAGTAGCAAATGGTGTGGTTATCCTGGATTACGTGCGCACAACCCTCTCACTTCTCCAATTACCCAGAGGTCTCGAAGAACGTACAATTGTGGTGTAAAACAACCTCCTCACTGTAAGATGACATCACACAAATATTTTACAGCATTTTCAACTCGGAATAGCGCGAGAACCGTAAACATTTTTCTTTAACATGTTAGCGTATAAAAATTTGCAAAGTTTCCAATGCACAAATAAAACACATTTCGTTCAACAAGATGTAACAAGAGTTTAAAGATGTGCTCTCTGATTATCTCTAGCTGGGACATGGCTGAACATATTAACAAACAAAACTTTAGTTTAACAAGATTTGTGTATGTTTGCTTTGTATGCTCTTTCTGATGGTAACATCCTTTTTGCTATGTGTTAAAAGACCGTTGAATATAGTTTTCGGAAATGAACAGGGGTAATAAAAACAAAAATAATCCTATTTTGAATGAAGGAAAGACATTGCAATAAAAAAAAAAGATTCCGACGGAATAGTGAAAATCCTTAATAAAAGAAAAAATTGAAAACATCAATAAGGCTTAAACATAAAAGCAAGCACAGGAATAATCAGGGGATCGAGAAAATGACAAGCGAGATTGATTTACTTCAATGCATTTATACAGCACCATATATCGGTTATTATCTATTATTTTTAACAAGGAATTATCGTTTTCTGATCAACCTGTTATCTAGATTCTATAAGAGAAATAACGGACACAAGGCAAGATGGACAACGAAAAGGTGAGACGAAAAGAAAAATATATACCATATAGCTTTTCGAAGGAAGCAAAATAAGACAAACTATTTCCTTAAAGAACAAACGTCCATTTTTAAGGAAAGGAACCCGATGTTTGTTTAATATACATGCATTGTTTTATGATTTTGTTTCGTATTAAGTTAATATTATGTTATAGATACCAATCTTGTCACATTTTCTTTCATTTTGTCCATATTCAAGGACTGCGTATTTTCTGGACAGCCCTATGCCACACATTCAATCCTTAGTAAATACGGAATAAATTACAAAAAGAAAGTAGGGTTATATTTAGTAATGACCTACTTAACATACCATTATATTTCACTGAGTCGACTGCGAGGTATCGTCTTTATATCTTTTATGTCTATTCATAACAAACACATGTTATTTTGTCTGATGTTTATTAATGTACGAAAAGTGATCTATGGATTAATTTTGTGCCGTTGAATTAATGATATAATCAATTTGTCTAATTTATCATTTTTGAACGGACAGTAGCTGTAGAGTGGCTGAAATTCCTTTTATACACCAATGACCTTAAATCATATTCCATTCCATTCCTTCTTGACATATGACTCCATAAATGGTCAGATTGCATTTAACATGCAATTTTGCAATAGAGAAGCCCGTACCTTTAACATATTTGAAATTCCATGCTATATTCGCACGACAATAATGACAAAGCATGTCTGCGTTTTCAAAATAATATCTTTTAAAATGAAATAAACATGTTTATTACTACTTCGTCGAAAAATCGAATTGTTGACCGTAAATCAACTTGGACTTAAACGTCCTTGAACAGGTAGAAACTAGCAAAACTACTGATATCTATGAAATTTATTCTTATCAGTGATTAATAAAATGTCATTAAGTAAATTCTTTCGAATAATCAGAAAAAAATGTAAATAAAAACACACACGGTCTTATTTCATGTTACTATTCACACATTTCAAAACTAAGATGATAACTATTACAGTTCAAATATTGACAGGAAAAACATAAACATAAAAATACGATGCTACTGAATAGAAAATTACTTTTAAATTTAATGGATGCAAATGAACTAAAGAAGATCCTGACGATAATCTTAACAACACCAACAATAGACCACCAAATTGAGCATCCACGGACCCCTAGCAAGCCAGAGATGGGACCAGGTGCCCGGGAGGAGTAAGCATCTCCTGTTGGCTAGCCGCATCCGCCGTCGATGTTCATGAAAATGAAAACAATATATAAAACACATGCACTGTCGGAGGTTATGTGTGTATAGAAAGTGCTATAGCGACCATGTCAGGGAAATATATTCAAAACACTTGCTGTCAAACCCCTCGCGGGGAACCTTTTCACGAGCTCCACACGGCAAAGGCAAAGGTGTGACATAAATGAGTTAGAGAAGATCCTGACGATAATCTTAACAGCACCAACAATAGAGCACCAAATTGAGCATCGACGGATCCCTAGCAAGCCAGTGATGGGACCAGGTGCCCGGGAGGAGTAAGCATCTCCTGTTTGCAAGCCGCATACGCCGTCGATGTTCATGCATGAAAATGAGAACAATGTATAAAAGACATGCATTTTTGGAGGTTTTGTCTATAAAGAAAGTGCTATGGCGACCATGTCAGGGAAATGTATTCAAAACACTTGCTGTCAAACACCTCGCGGGGAACTTTTTTACGATCTCCTCAAGGCAAAGGGCAAAAGTGTGACGCAAATGAGTTAAAGAAGATCCTGACGATAATCTTTACAGCACCAACAATAGTGCACCAAATTGAGCATCGACGGATCCCTAGCAAGCCAGAGGTGGGACCAGGTGCCCGGGAGGAGTAAGCATCCCTTGTTGGCTAGTAGCACCCGCCGTCGATGTTCATGCATGAAAATTAAAACAATACATAAAACACATGCACTGTCGGAGGTTATGTAGACACATGTTTCGTAATAAAATGTAACATGTGTTATGCCCAATATTTATCCACATAAACCAACGAGACAAATGGTGAAATGGGTACCGACCAACGGCGACCATTTGCTACGTTAGCATCGAGATGGATAGAAAATCTAAATCAAGGAGGTTGAGACGTTGATTGTTTTCTGTAAGAATCTTAAACATTGTTCTTCACATTTTCCTCCACTTAACAGAGGAGAGGATATCTCCAACAAGACCCCGTTGCAGCATCAACAGCAAGACACCCGATGCAAAAAGACAAAAGACGAGTACAGCACGAGACGGAAAAGAGACACACGACATGTAAACATCAAACACCAAAAGACTGCACATAAACCGACGAGACCAATGGGCAACCGGTGCCGACTTTGGACGGCCATTTGTCACGCAAGTAGCAAATGGTGTGGTTATCTTGGATAACGTGCGCACAACCCTCTCACTTCTCCAATTACCCAGAGGTCTCGAAGAACGTACAATTGTGGTGTAAAGCAACCTCAAAGTGAGATGACCTCACACACACAAGAACGCGAAACGTAGAGGCCCCAGAAACACAGATGAATATGTAAATGGATATAAAAAGAGGGCATGCGTAATACAGTCCGTGCTCTGCCGGCTGTAGCGAGCTCATGTATGTAATCACCCGAGGAGTCCGACTGACATTCAGAGAGGACAGGTGGTCGGGGCCCTGTCTTCTCTAAAGAGGTTTGGACAGGGACCGTCATGGAGTCCCGTCGTCACAGTCAGTCAGAGTGCAAGTCTCAAGAATGCGCTTGTACAAGATTGTAGATTGGTCAAGTACCAAGCCTAGTGTCCGTCTGGTGACATTAGGATCAAATCCACTGTATAAAAGGCGTTTGATGATTCTTACACATTTTCGATGGTTATGCTGTCTACCTTTGATCTTTCTAATTTTGTTTATCATATCACCATAAAAGATAGGTTGTGTAATACCCAAAGTAATGTACTCTGTTGCGTGTATAGATCCGAACTTTTAAAGAAGTTGACTGTAATTTTTGTAAAATTTCCAGAAAGTCTTAACTAGTTTATGAAGCGAAAACCTTGACCTAAAAGTTTACTTGTAATTTGTACATTTCTACTGTGAAAATCCGAAATATCATTACATGCTCTAGTGTACCGGATGAGCTGTGATATGTAAATGCCGTATGACGGTAATCTTCGAACATCGCCGTCAAGCCAGGGGAAATTTACTATATTGAATCCAAAATCATTCCTTTTGTCATATACACTTGTATGAATCTTTCCGTTTACAATTTTGATATGTAGGTCCAAATACGGTGTTTCTGTATTTGTAACGTTTGTCTTGTTAAGTGTTAATTCTTGTGGATAAAGGACCAGAGCCACGAACGGCAAAATCGGCCTAATTTGCCACAACGTTCATCTTTTATATTTTGAAAATACCATATTTCAGCACTTCAGAACTGGCCAACTTTGTGATTTACGGTCTTGCTGAAGCAAAATATTTTAATGTGAATTGAGGGTATGGTATATTGTTTGCGACGTCTTTTGACGTCATTTTCACATATGACGTCGCATAATGTCAGGACAAATACCATGGCTTACTAAGATTAGAAATGATAAGAGATATTTCTACATTGAGAAAATGTGTGAAATATTAATTTAAGGAATAAAACATATTTTTAAAATCTCTATAAATACAAGATGTGTACAATTTATTATGTACAGTCCGTGTTTGTTTTCCTCTGCTAGAAATCACAGGCTGAAAATATCCGTCCTGGAACTACAGTATACATACCTTCAATGTAATACTTTTACTTTTAGTATTCGTTTAAATCGCGTTAATTGTAAGCTGCATCGTTCCACAAGAAATTGATGTCATTATTTATGATTATATGAAAAAAAAAAATGAAGAAAGACTTCATGTTTACCATCTTCATGAATCGCGGATCCGATACGTCCCAACTGTCCTAAAAGAGTGTTAGGGTGTATCAGATCAGACAAAGACATACATTGTATGCTTCTTCATTTTTTCCGACAATTTCTGAAATACCGTTAAATTCAAAGATTTTTTCGTAATAAAGTTGTCAGACCATCTCCAATCAAAAGTGAATACCCCTGTACAACATCAAAACACGGTTCTATATCTGCTGCAGACCTAGACACTTAATTTTGCCGTAGATACACCACTGTCAGCGATGTATGAAGATGAACATTGGTGTGACTCAATTTGACATCTTTAAGTACTTCAATTTTTTCCTATATACTAGTAGGCTCAAATTACACGTATCAGATTTTAATCCAATTTCGCGGTCAGTTGCATGCTGGACTAGACAGAGATAATACATCCGATTCGGCTAAATTGAAAATCTCTTCCTACACTTCGGTGTATATGAGTCAATGACTCCATATAAATAAGTACAGCTAAAACTCGAGTTGAAAAACGAAAAATAATGTCTTAATTCTTTGCATGATTTTCCTTCTAAAATCAGTGCGTAATGCCCATTTGGCGAGGTTGTGGCGGATACAGGAACTAGGGGGGGGGGGGGGGGGGGGGTATTTCTCACATAAAAGCGAAGGGTCCCAATCGGGTCAATATGGTAGCAGACTTCATAGAGAAAAAAACGATGGTTGTATTTTGAACATTTCGTTTTTCATGCTCCCGTTCTTATCATGACATATATACTTATTGATTAGAGAAACACGCGTGACTCTTCTCACATGTGCTAGTATAAGTGTTGGACAATCGGAAGTTTAATCATAAGCGGAAATAATCGGATGGGCATAACCCATTATTATTATAATCGGAAAATTCAAAACATTTTTTTTTCATTTTGCAACCAACAATGAATTGAAATAAACACCAAATCGTTATTTCTTTGAATTTAATTGTTTTATTGAGTAATACACTTTCGATCACAAATGAGTTAAAGAAGATCCTGACGATAATCTCAACAGCATCCACAATAGAGCGCAAAACTAAACATCCACGGACCCCTAGCAAGCTAGAGGTGGGACCAGGTGCCCGGGAGGAGTAAGCATCCCCTGTTGGCTAGCCGCACCCTCCGTCGATGTTTATGAAGTATGGAAATGAAAACATAAAAACTTCATGCACTGTCTGACGTTATGTCTATATAGAAAGTGCTATGGCGACAATGTCAGGGAGGTATATTCAAAACACTTACTGTCAAACCCCTCGCGGGGAACTTTTTTACGAGCTCCACACGGCAAAGGGCATAAGTGTGACACAAATGAGTTAAAGAAGATCCTGACGATAATCTCAACAGCACCCACAATAGAGCGCAAAATTAAACATCCACGGACCCCTAGCAAGCTAGAGGTGGGACCAGGTGCCCGGGAGGAGTAAGCATCCCCTGTTGGCTAGCCGCCTCCGCCGTCGATGTTTATGAAGTATGGAAATGAAAACATAAAAACTTCATGCACTGTCTGACGTTATGTCTATATAGAAAGTGCTATGGCGACAATGTCAGGGAAGTATATTCAAAACACTTACTGTCAAACCCCCCGCGGGGAACTTTTTTACAAGCTCCACACGGCAAAGGGCATAAGTGTGACACAAATGAGTTAAAGAAGATGAATACCCTAACAATTCGTTCAAGCTTCTTTTTCTTGAATACTATGCAACAGAAAATGTTATACACTAGTATGTACTTTGAAGTACAAGGAAAATAATAATAGTATAAAAAGGGAAATACACGAATTTATCAAAACCAAGATACTAAATCGGACAATCCGGAAATCAGCGATGTCGGCGACAATCGCGTTTGATTTTCAACATCGATTAGAAATGTTCATCGCTGGCCATTCAACGACCGATAATCAATCGTCAGTGATAATCGTTTCATAACTAAACTAAAATCCGTTGTCATAACTCCCATTCTGATACATTTTAGTGTCATTTTGTGTGAAGAGAGAACAATTTTCAAAGAGATTAATCGAATATCAGAGATGGAGTTAATCGATAGTCGGCGAGTTGGATATTTAGAGACGAGAGCGACGATGTCTGCGACTATCGTTACAATAATGCATCATTATTATATAACAAACAAATAAACCGAAACCCCCAAAATCCCACATACATTGTATATGCCTTCTTTTAATTAAAAGATTTTTAAATTATTCTCCTATTTTTCCTCATACCATCACGTGTTTACATACCGATATATACAGGGGAGACATAGAGTGGTTCAAAAGATTTAAGTATAACGAAAATACGTATCGTACAAATGTAACTACTCGAGTGCACAACTTGACCTTTCAGGAAATTCATAAACGTCAATTTTGATGACGTCATTAGTATAAATGACGTCACAAATATTATCTACTACGGAGCAGTTCTCTGAAGGATTGGAATAGCTTGAAATAGGTGTAAAAATAATCAATCGCCAAATTTATAAAATTATAAAATTTTACATAATTTTAAAAGCTTTCAGATTATCTACTACCTATCTTGAAATACAACTTCTCATTTTCATTGTCTGGGAAGTCTTTTTCATGACGTTCTAACCATCTTTGATGAGCAATTTGTCAAGAAATGTGCCAACAGCGAACTAATAAAAGTTTAATTTTCGACTACGGCCGGACCTTCTACCAAAGAAATCTCCATCGAAATAATCACAGGTATAATCAAAGAATATTTCAATATGATTATTTTTTTGGTAGAATGTCCGGCCCTAAGCGAAATTATTGATCAAATTTCATGATATCTCACAAAAATACCGGAAATGCAAAATCCTGGCTTGGTTTTGAGCTCTAAATCTTCTTAAAAGAAGGGAGGAGATCTCCAACAAGATCCCGCTGCAGCATCAACAGCAAAAAAACCAAAACACTCGATGCAAAAACACAAAAGACGAGTACAGCACGAGACGGAAAAGAGACACACGACATGTAAACATCAAACACAAACGACTGCACATAAACAGACGAGACCAATGGGTAACCGGTGCCGACTTTGGAAGGCCATTTTTCACGCAAGTAGCAAATGGTGTGGTTATCCTGGATTACGTGCGCACAACCCTCTCACTTCTCCAATTACCCAGAGGTCTCGAAGAACTTACAATTGTGGTGTAAAACAACCTCCTCACTGTCAGATGACATCACACAAACAAGACATGTCCGGAATCTCGAAACTTTGCACGTTTTCGAAAGACAAAGTGTTCTCCTTTCCTTTTATTGATAATTTAGAAACATTGTCTGCGTTTGAAAATATACGAAAACTTTAGGCCGATATCGCCGTTCGTGGCTCTGGTCCAAAGTTTCATTCTTATATAATTCAAAAGCAGGATTGTCAATGGATAGAATATCATCCAGATACCTAGAAGTATTATTAGAGCTGTTCGAATAAGCGACGTATAACTACCAACGAACTTCGTACTACGTATTGGTACGTAAGGAAACAAAATAAGGGGTGGTTACAAAAGTAAATTATTAAACATGCTAAAGAATATATATATCTCGTTTCAATGCATCGATAGAATAAATCAAGCTGTATTCATAGAGTTGTGATGAACCAAAGACGAACTGACAGACAAAAATAAACAAAATTCCCTAAACCTTTGATTGCGGGGTATGGTAAGTTGTAAAGGCATTTCTCTGCTTCTTTACTGCAAAAAAAATGAATTGTTCTTTATCATATGTCAGGTGCATAGCTAGAGTGGTTTCGACGTTGTTGTGAAGGGGGATTGTGAAAGCCGGTGGATTCTACTTTGGAACGCTATTTTTTAGCATTATTTCTTCCTAATTTTAAGCTACTTGTACTATGATATGTTTTGATTTCCTTAAACGAACGTGTTCATTTATCAGTCTTCAGACTAGATACAAGACAAATAGGCGGATCCAGATTTTGTTTTTAAAAACAGGGGGAAATGAAAACTGAAATATCTGAACAGAAAACTGAAATATCTGAACAGAAAATATTTAAATTTATTGTGTGCAGTTTTGAGTCGATAATGTAAGAAAAGGTCAGCAAAATATTTTTAGACTATTCATCATGAGATATTGACGCCTCTGTCATAACTTTTCTTATTTCAAAACACCCCCTTATATAGACAAGTTTTCTCTGTTTCTCTAAATTCTCCTTTTTCGGTCTGATCAAAAGGAAAGGAACTCAAGACGATCTGATATTTTGTAACATCAAGAAAAAATATCTATAGGATTTGACTGGGGGGATATCAAAAAAGGAAAGGGGTCTGGGGGCCTCATCAAAGTGGGACTTGGATAGGGGTTTCTGGGGGACGCCCCTCCCTCCCAAACAGAAATTATCTTTCTTTGACTGCAGAAAATACTGCAATAGAATTTTAGCCTTTTAAACGAAAGCTTGGAATATCAGTAGTTGAGAAACTAATCTAGGACAGAAACTTATCCTTCCGATAGATTAAAGATCTGAAATTTTGTAACAGATTAAGGGCGAATATAGAATGATTTCACTTGGAGAAAGGGGTTTCTAGGAACATCAAAGTGGACCTAGGATGGGGGTTTCTGGGGTAAGTCTCCTTGCTTAACAGAAATTATCTTGCGGAGAATGACAAAAAGGACGGAAAAAAAAAACGCTGGCCTTTTCATCAAAAGCTTGGAATATCAGTAGTTGATTATCTAGGACAGAAAATTTTACGCCAAGTTCGCTAATAATGCTGCTAGATTTACCCTTTTGATGAATTATAGTACGATATTTTGTACCATTAGTTTATAATGTGTTTTGAGACCACCCCTTATTTTGTTCCTTTACGTACCTATACGTAGTACGAAGTTCGTTGGTATGTTTACGTCGCTTATTCGAACAGCTCTATTGAAACATTTCAGATCATCAAGTTTTCTTAGCTTTTGAAGATTTTGGATAAATTCTTTTTCATAAGTGTATAAGAATAAATCTGCAACAAGAGGCGCACAGTTAGTACCCATAGGAATTCCTACAACCTGCTTGTATAGATCCTCACCAAATCTAACATAAATATTGTCCAAGAGGAAGGACAAGTCATTACACAGGTCACTACATGTCCATGATTTGTATGATTTGTAGTCTGTCGAGGAAAAGAAACCCTTCGATTCAGATGTACAAATGTAAGTTTTCCGCTCTCGACCAAAACACCATTTAATAAAATTAGATAATCGATAATTAATTTTGTCATGAGGAAGTGTGGTGTACATATTAGAGAAGTCGTATGAAGAAATCGGTTTGCTTGGAAATTTAAAGATTTCATTTTGTCAATCACATCCCCTGAATTCTAAATAGACCAAAAAAGATTAACATTGTTCATGTTTAGAACCGTTTCACAATATCTAGTTATGTGTTCTTTAATAGTAGTAAGTGCTGACGTCAGATTTCTAGACAAAATTGTAGTGGAGCAGTTACTTGAATTAGCAATATTTTTAAGGAGACTTGTGCAGTTTCGGTATGCAACATAGTGTTGGGAGATCCGATTTAGAAATAGAGATATTGAATGAACATAGTTCACTGTTATGCTTGCTTAAAATGTTAGATGCACTTTCATTGCTTTTGATATATGTATTAGTAGACTAAATTTCCGAAACCAAAGTTGATATGTAGCAACGTTTTAAAATGATAATGGTGTTGTTGGCTGCTTTATCAGCTGGTGCAAAGACATATTTTTCATGTTGATTTCCTTGGTTTGGATTTGAAATAACCTTCTGATTTGGAACGTGGATTTTGAAAAAGATGAGAGTTTTTATGGAAGTTATCTATTCGAATATCCGTTATATCTAAAATGAGGTTTTTCAAGTCATTCAGAGCATGCGGTTCGACTCCTGATTTACACATCTTTTCGTATAATTATCTAAGGCTTCCGTAAGCACCTCACGGCATTTGACGAAATCTATCTTGGATGGGATTCTATTCTTAGGTCCTTTTTTAAGAAGACCACGGAGCTGTCTGTCTTGGATAATTGAAAAGTCACCTGTAACAACATGGTCAGCTGGTTTGTAGAGATATTTAGAAGTTGCACATTCTCAAGAAGCAGGACACGATTCAAGTATGTCAGGATCCGATGTAACTTTATTATAGTTAAAAGCAAAGTTTCGAATAGGTTTCTTGTACTTATAACAAATCAAAGGTGGCTCTAATTTTTCAAAATATTGAGGAATGGTACTTTGTACGCGATGATGCCGAAAAATATAAGAGATATTTAGAAGATCAAAACATTTGTAAATAAACGGTAATTTTTATGAATCGTCTGTTAGGGGAGATGTTTTACTCAATATGATAAAGTTTATACTGTGCGAATGAGACAATGATATTAAGTCTGAATCAGTCAGTGTTATTTAAGAATGCAACCTCTGCTTTATCGAAGATAGATTTCAAGTGCATGACTTGTATTGACGAAAGTGCATGTAACATCTCATGTCTGCCACCATTGCGTGCTATAGTAAGTAAATCGTTGAGAGAGCGGTAGATTCTGGATCGTTTTCTTTTTTGTCTGTTTCGTCTTTTCCCGTGCGACCTGTATTTCCTTTTAGTGTTTGGGCGAATTGGAAAGATGTTGATATTGGTAGATGCTGAGGAAATGTTTCCTTGTCCATAGATTTGATCGTTTAAACCAAGAGGGTACGTAGTCTGAAGTTTGGTGATCCAGGACAGTTCAGCTTGTAGTCGGCGTTTTTTAATTTCGGTCTTACTTAGTCATTTTTACGTTTGGGAAAAGTCTGAACTGGGGTAATAGTGATATCCGAAATAGAATGATTATATTTAACAAAGTTATTATAAAGAAAGTTTCTGTGTTTTTGTTGACGTGAGGTTCTGATCTTATAAGAATGGTTCCTAAATCGAGATTTTAAAGGTTGGCCTGTCTCACCTACATATTGTGCGCCATATCGCCTGGCATTTCAAGTCATAACGTAAATAGGATCTTGAGACGATCAATCGATGTCTTGGTCTACCTCGATTTTGAATTTCTGCCCATTTATACTAGATGTTATTGTGGAGTCGCATTTGATGAGGTGACACAAAGATCATCTTCTACTATTGCACTTTGAGATAATTGAGAACCCTCTGTGTCTGTTGTCAATGACAATTAATTATTCTCATTTGAACAGAATAGTACACTTGAGTTAGAGAACACAATGAAATAAACACACTTCAAACATCGGGTCGCGGTGAATTGCTTTACCAACTCCACACTGCAACACAAAATAAGTGTAGATATAAAAGAAGGGAGGAGATCTCCAACAAAACCCCGTTGTAGCATCAACAGCAAAACACCCGATGCAAAAACACAAAAGTCGAGTACAGCACGAGACGGAAAAGAGACACACGACATGTAAACATCAAACACAAAAGACTAGACATAAACCGACAAACAGGTTGTTTATGAATGAGCAACTTCATTAAAATTGATTCCAGAACCCCCAATATAACACCCTCTTCTACGAAACATCACTTACATAAAACACATACATAAGCATGATAATATCAAGAGAAACATGGTAACATTGCCATCTTTCAAAACACTGTTTCCGTCATGTCTACAAATAATGAGGACTACATATATAAGGATACAATGTGCTTTGGATCGATTTTTCTAACACCAAATCGCGATCAGTCTAATTAAACTGCGCGAATTTGATTTCAGACCATTGATTTAAACCTAAGGTCATTTGATCGGATATCCCAAGACATCCTTCATACATAAAGGCCTTTTATAAAGCATTTAACATGTTTAATCATCTGTTTCATCATAAATTTTGAAAGTCAAACAAAGTAAAAACAAGGATATAAAAATCGCGTTCATACGGCGTAGAAATTAATGAAAAAAAATATATATAGGAATATCTCATGATAAAATGAAATAAAGTGGAAAACAGATGGAGATCATAATTAAGCAATTGGGATGTTATCTTTGACATAAATTCACTTATTAATGATACTTATTCGAATCTCATATCAATCATGTAGCATGATCGTGACAATTCTACCGAATAGAAGCGACAGATTTTGCATGCAAATAGGGGATGCTGACTCTTCCTTTGCACCTGGTCTCACTCCCTAGGAATTCGCTTCTTTTCATGTGTTGTAGTTTTTTATTTGTTTGCTTTGGTTGGTTCCTCTTTTATCATGATTTTGTATGCCTTCGATTTATGATTTTCTAAGTAATCGATGGATATGGCCATTGTCCTTATCTGTCATATATAATGCAAGAAAAATAAAATAGAACTAGATGGCTACTGTTGCAAGCAACAGACGGATTCCTCCTTTCTTAGACCTTCCTCGGAACTGAAGTGTTAAAATCCGAATAAAGAAGATGGAAAAAAAAATAGTTGCTTAAGTATCTTATTCACTTCAGCAAACGGGTCAAAAGAGCTTATGTCTAATTTGGGACTCTTATTTCTTTATCAACAAAATAGAAGAAAAAAATTAAGTACCTTTCATCTTTGCGAAAGCTTTAAACTCCATGCTCTATTGATATCAAATCCTTTACAATTACTTTCTCAAAACAGAATTGCACAATGAATTTGCAATGACATTATTTCTATTAATAGAAAATGACAACAACATGAAAGTACAGATATGTAATGCTACTAAGAAAAAAAAAAAGAAACAGACGCAGCATAGTTAAGGCTTATTTCGGCCATTTTCGCGGTAAAATTGCGTATCTGATTTAACAGCATATTTTTCATTTTACCTTTGCTTAAATCTAAAATAATTTTGGTTAATTTTGAATTATATGATGTCACAAAATGCAGTCCATATTTTTCATCGCACATGTCACGTGACCCCAGCTGTCAAACTGCTAAAAATAGCTTCTCGTCGATACGCTACATACCTTGCAAAAGCATCCCCTGTTGCACGTATTTATTTTTCATGTTTTTTAAACCAATCGATTCTCCGTTTCATGCTTTCAAATAAAAGTGCTACCAGACCGTATGAATTATTTACCTATTTAGTTTATTTTAGGGAAAATTCAGTGCAACACAACCAAAAAGGTAATCTTTGATCGTATTTGCATTTTATGGGCAATAACCAAGTCCATGCCAATGGTCTGGTAGCACTTTTCTAGTAGGGAAATTATCGCAGTTTCTAAGAGTAACAGCCTTTTTACAATATATTGTCAGTAACAGGGGGTGCTTTTACTATTTCTATCAGTTATTGACTATGATACTGTTTCTGTACGAAATTCAAACGTTTAAACGACGCTAATTAAGAGCACGTAACTCTTACCGTCAAATGACTTTTTCATGTTTTTAAACTGCGAAATATGACTTTTGAAGAAGATTTCACCTCTGTTAAGCCATAAACATTATCGAACACAATTTACTCTTTCCTTTACTTACTTTTCAGACAATGTGACTAAAACGAAAATATTTTTCAAAAGGTGACTGTACATAATAATTTTTTTTGTCTATCGACCAACCCCCCCCCCCCCCCCCTCCCCCGATTATGCACAACATATATTTTGTTTGTGCATCAGTTTTTGTCTATACACCGATAGACAGAAAAATTGTTACAGTCATTTCTTATGATTTAAATAAATTACCATTTCATTATCTAGTTTATTTTTAAATTGACGACATTTTTTCAAGTTTTTGAAACTGGCGACGTAATATTTGAATACCGAGGCCTAACATAGCGGCGCTCGGCGTTAGTGACGATATTGCCATACAACTATAGATAAAAATTCACTCCGTACGTTTGTACATGTAAAGGCGTTATACAGACACATTGAATGAATATTTTGCAAAATGTATAATCAATGTTTAACATAGTACATGTATCAAAAGAGCTGGATTTATACATAATGTAAACAGAGAAGACTTTATTTCATGAACAATATGCATGCAAGCTAGTACATCACATAAATCTACAGTGAACATCTGTAATTAAGCAAAGGTCATACAAGCTCTATCCACCCGCAAAGTCCAATGGCAATGGTGGCAAATATCTTCAATAAGTCCGAAACATTTACCAGTGAATCCACAAAATCCCTGCAATATTGGAGTCTCTCAACTTTACTCATTTTACATGAAAATTATGCAACGATGAATAAGGTCGTACGTTAAAGTATCACACCGAAAATGGAGCAAAATTCATAAATTTATTGCCCGGATGTCAGTGCTTATTATGTACATCCTTTATATTTTTTTGAAGAAAACAATTGCAATATCGATTTCCATTCATACATACGCAAGTTTATATACTTAAAAACAAACCTTTAAAAAAATAGCAGGAGAAGAGGGCTATATATCGCCTTTGCTACAAGGTATTTTTTTTTCTCGTGAACTAATGAAAATACATTATTATTTGGTTGTCATCCTTGAAATGACATCCGCGCTATTTTTATGAATAAAAAAAAAGGATAACGCCAATATTTATAATTTATTTATTTACTTACAATGCGTTCATGGGAAACCTCTATTCTATTGGAAAATCACCTAGTCAAACGAATTTATCGCGCTTCCCGGATGCTTGATGTACTTTGGGTTAAAACTTAACATATCAAGCAACCGGGAAGCGCGATAAATCCCTGTGGTCCAAGTCTAGATCTTGAGTACCCCCGAAACCTCTACATTTTTATTTATTAACTCGGCCAAAGGTTAGTTTTTAAGGGGGAGGGGGAGAGGGGCGAGAAAGGGAGGTGAAGTTGTGGGAAAAGTGGTTTGCTTTCAATTGCCTGACATATTAAAAAATCTTTTTATGTCTCATATGTATAAACACGTGATGTGCTGATGTTAGGGAAGGGGCGCTTAATTATTTCCGACGGCATTTTTTTTTTTTAATCTAAGTACTTGTAACATTTTTCAGTTTTTGAAATTGACTTTTGAAATCTTATGAACATTCCGTCTTTAGTGATTTAAGTTCCAATAGACCGAAGCAATTTCATGTAGACCATAATGAAATAAATGAATAACCTTGAAGGTATCATCTTTAATGCATTATACAGGTACTTTGTTTATTTTTCTTTTCATGTCGGGATGGGTTAATCTTCTATGTATTATAAACAGTACCTGCAAAACCAGGTAGTCTTTGACCTTGAAACTTTTTATAGATGCATGTACATGCAAAATTAAAATGTGAGAATTTCATTCTGTTTCATGAAGGAGGCATAATTCAAAATGATATTCATGTATGTTACACAGATGTTTTTTTGTGATTTTGATGCTCGAGTTTCGTATAGACAAATTGGTTTATGTATTTTTTTTATTGCTGTATAGACCGATCAAATTTACTGTACACACTGGCCAACGTTCATTCTAAATAGGAAGAATTCACGTAGATCAAGGGGGTGGGTGGCATTTTCAGAGCGTTGTTTTCTGATTGATATCTCGCGGCTGTTCATGCATGTCTGATTTTCTTTCCCAAAGACCTTACATGATCCAGAATCATAAAGTCCTTTTTAAAAATCTAGTTTCACACATTCATTAAGAAGACGGACGAGTTGCTATGACAACTTCAGCTTGCAGCCTCATTGTGAAGTTGTATTTTGAAAAAAAAAACACTCTGCTATATCAGATTAAACTCAAGATTTTTTTTTTACACTGACATTCGTCCACAAAAGTTCTGATGTGTAAATGGTCAAGCAAGTGAAATTATTTCTTTTGTCTAAATATGACAGATTTCAAGCATCCATAAATAATATACAGCTCATATACTGGAATTTAAAAAATACTTCTTTTAAAAGAAATTAGAATATACATGAGTTCAGAGGATCATCATTACTTTTTGTATTTTTTCTTAAATGACAAGAAAACTTTCATTTCTTGATGAATTATCTTTAATGGATAATAAATCTTGTTTAACAATAGGCAGTTGCTTGGCATCTTCTCCCTTGGGTTCAGGTAAATTACTAGCTTTACTTTTTTGAAAAGGCAAATCTCTGAAATGAAAGAAATTGTACAATGATTATCTCTAAAATTGATATCATAGACTAGGATTACAAGTCAGCTGTTACAAGTTATTCATTTGAGTTTACCTTTATTTACTTCATAATTTCTAACTTTCAGAAAAGGAAAAATTGGACACAAATCGTGGCAAGCTACATAGTAAATTATACATATATATTGTAATCATGTCTTAATACTATTATCATAGATTTTATAAGACATTATTCTGAAAAACCAGTATAGTCTTATACATAAAAAACTGACAGTCATACAATTTAACATTGATCATTGATTCGAAATGGATTCTTTCATTGTCTAAGTAAAGTAAATATATACCTTCCAGATACTATAGACAGTCCCATTTCATCCCATGTCACATAAAAAGTAGATCTTCACTGCACTGCAACATCCAATAGCTCAAACCATTTGTTTTCAATCAGAAGGTGTTTATGTACCTTTCGTCAATCTAAAATTAAAAATTATGAATCAATATACCTGTAACATCACTTGGATTGTGAAGATTTTGACTTCTGTAGTGTATTGAATTCTCTTTCACTTTCAGTTTATGTGATTATAACACACTAAGATACTTACAGAGACCACCCCCCCCCCCCACCCCACCCCGGTACAATTTACTTACAAAATAGAATTATACTAGTAGAATTTTATCGAATACATATATTTTGTGTTTAATTGAATGCAAGACCCATGACTACTACGTTATTATAGCGACGAAACAATATGATGCAACTACATACACATACACCGTATGACACGTGTACTGCATTGTACACAATGTGGAGCATAAACAAGGTACAAAATGAACGATTTCTGTCCTTTTCAAATATTTCATCGTTCATGAAGGATAATATGAATCAAGGCAAAGCCTTTTTGTGCGAGCGGAGAGAAAATAAATATGATTATATATTAAATAATTTTAGACTATGACGGTTTATCCTATCTTACAAAACTTTCTGTTTGATGATTGCCAAAAAAAGGGCAGTATAAGGCGAGTGGAAACACAGAGGCATTTGTAAAATTGGTCTAGACCAGCAGATGAACATTTTAAGGGGGGATGGCTTAAAATATGGTTCTTTGTACGTTCCTGTTGTGGCCTTGACCGGCAAATATTAGATTAGGTTGGGGGGGGGGGGGGTGGATTCCAGTCAAATTTACAGAAAAATACGAGCAAACACAAAAGGTGTATGATTTTGAAACCTTATATCAACGATCTGGTTTAAAGAGCTCAGCTAGAACTGGTCAGACCAAGGATTTATAAACAGACCTGGTTATATTTCCTATATGTGATTTTTTTTATTTCAAGCCATTTCAATTTTGTAATTATAAAACGTTAAATGAAAATAAATAACTCATTGCATATCTCCCAAAAGAAAAAAAAAACCATCTCGCCGATGTCAGATGCAATCGCCCAAAGCCTGTTTCATAACATTTCAATAAAGAAAACCACTTAATATCGGACATCAAAATTATGATTTTGGAGAAATGTTCGGATGCCTCAAAATACTATCGTAAAATCCGAGAAGTGTTCTGGATTGAGAAACTTAATAACGTGAAGCCATCCGGATTGAACACAAAATCGCCCATGGGAATACTTTGGCAGGATTATTGACCTTTTTAGAAGCGTTTACGTCAAGCAAAATACGTCCATTAAAGGAAAATCTTACAACGTCAAAGTGACATTAAGAATTTGGCGCGATGACGTCAATGACGTCATAGAAGCACAGTAAACAAAATACTCAAACGGAGATGTCGGCTTTCCTAAAAGGATTCCGCGGTTACGCCGAGTTATCGATGCTATTTCGTAATCTGCTTTACGAAAAATTATGTCAATAAATTTAACTTGTAAACAAAAATTGAGTATAACATATACGTATACTTGGAGTCGAAAACAAAAATTAAATGGCAATATTCAGCATCTCCGCAGTAACTCTGTCTGCGAGGGGACGAAAGTTTTTGAAAGCATAGTAATACATTCTCATTCTTTGATTCAGCATATTTTCTCAATAAGGTAAGTGTATACGCGTTACCATAAGGGCGAGCTTCGCTCGCAAAGGCCCTTCGGGCCTTTGCAGCGAGCTCCGCTCGCTATTATTTAAATCATTAGGATGTTGTCGTTGTACAGCATGTCTGATTTTACGTCTGTTAAATGAATGCATACCATTATTTCATCTTTTCTTGCTGCCCGCCCTGTAAACTTTGGGATCGCACCTGGCCATCGCTGCTCAAGCTTCTCAGTAACACAGAGTACCATAACAACGCACAGGGGGTCACAGAGTACAACTATCGATTAGGGGTCTTCTCAAAAGTATTTTGACTCAGCGAAGTAAAAGTTATTAAATCTGATATGTAACTTTTTATTACTGGCAATTTTTGCATATGAATTTACCGAATATCAATCAAATAAATTACAAAACTGTGTTGCTACCGTACTTGACGACACGGAGTCTATGACGTCAGCTGACGTTACATAATTTCACGGCATTTGACGTTTTTTGAATGCTGCCTTAACTATGCTGCGAGAACAGAGAACAAGAATAAAAGAGTTATCTTTCTTATACTATGTTAAATTCAAATAAGAAGGACTACTTGTGTGAAGAATAAATAGTATAGGACAAAAAGTGTAAATTCTACTAGAGTAAATGATTTTTAAGACCTTGAGAATGATTATTTGGCCTTTAACCAATGTCATGGATGAAAGCTAAGTACTGTGATTATTCTCATCACGATTGATCTTAATCTGAGCAAAGCTCAATATCTAATCAACCAAAGTCAGTTGTGACCTTGAAATGGAACAAATGACCGTTGGTCAAGGTCATGATGAAAGAGTTTGATGCAAGGAATATTTGTTTAAAGTTTGAACTCTCAAGGTCAAACAGTCTTTGTTTTATAGACTTAAGTTTGTTGTGACCTTGAAAATCAGAATTTGACCTTGGGTCAAGGTCAAGGTGAAAGAGCTGGGCCCAAGCATGATATGTATAAAGTATGAACTCTGAAGGTCAAATAGTCTTTGTTTTGTAGGGAAAAGATGCTGTGACCTTGAGAATGAGAATTTGACCTTGGGTCAAGGTCAAAGTGAAAGAGCATGACTGAACAATTATTTGTATGAAGTTTAAACTCTGAAGGTCTAATAGTCTTTGTTCTATAGGCAAAAGTTTGTTGGGACCTTGAGAATCAGAATTTGACCTTGGGTCAAGGTCAAGGTGAAAGAGCTTGGTTTAATGGTATTATGTATGAAGTTTGAACTTTGAATGTCTAATAGTCTTTGTTCTATAGGCAAAAGCATGTTGTGACCTTGAGAATCAGAATTTGACCTTGGGCCAAGGTCAAGGTGAAAGAGCTTGGTTTAATGATATTATGTATGAAGTTTGAACTCTGCAGGTCTAATAGTCTTTTTCTATAGGCAAAAGTTTGTTGTGACCTTGATAATGAAAATTTGACCTTGAAAGTAGGTCAACATCAAATGACTACCTATAAGTAACCTAGTATCCAAGTTTCAACTCAAAATCTCGAAAACTGTAGAAATTGGCATTGTGTCAATTTAAAGTTCCATTTTCAACTCAGAATAGCGCGAAAACCGTTAATAGTTTATCGAGCATGTCGAATATAAAAGTTTACAAATTTCCCAAAGAACATTTTAAAACAAATTTCGTTCAAATCGTACGGTTAGTTTAGGAGTTATAAGAGTTTAAAGATTTGAACTTTGATGACCTCTAGCGGGGGCATATGTGAACTTTTCGACGACAAAATTTTTTTACCTCAAGATCTTTAGATGCTCTTTCACATGATCCTTTTCGTTTTATCATAAGAAGTTTTACTTTTTTGCACAGTGACTGGAACGATCTGGGGGTAAGAATAATAATAATAATAATAAGAACTAGATGGCTACTGTTGCAAGCAACAGACGGATTCCTCCTTTATTTGACCTTCCTCGAAATTGAAGTGTTAAAATCCGAATAAAGAAGATGGAAAAAAGAATAGTTGCGTTTGTACCTTATTCACTTCAGCAAATGAGTCTTAAGAGCTTTAGTCTAATTTGGGACTCTCATTTATTTATCAACATAATAGAACAAAAAGAAAATAAATACCTTTCATGTTTACGAAAGCTTTATACTCCATGATCTATCATTTCTAAATCCTTTAAAATTACTATCTCAAAACAGAATTGCACAATGATTTTGCAATGAGGGCATTTCTATAAATAGAAAATGACAATAGAATCAAAATACAGCCAGGTAATGCTACTAAGAAAAAAAAAGAGACCAAGAGTAAAAGAATTATGTTTCGTATACTATGTTATGTTCAAATAAGAAAGACTACTTGTGTGAAGAATAAATAGCGTAGGACAAAAACTGCTAATTCTACAAGACTAAGTTTGTTATGACCCTGAGAATGATCATTTGACCGTCAATAAAGGTCACGGAAAAAAGATAAGTATTTGAGGTAATTCTTTTCAAGATTGATCTTAATCAGATCAAAGCTCAATATTTTATCATCCAAAGTATGTTGTGACTTTAAATCGAACAAATGACCTTGGGTCAAGGTCAAGGTAAAAGAGCTTGATGCAAGGAATATTTGTATTAAGTTTGAACTCTAAAGGTCAAATAGTCATTGTTCTATATGCAAAAGTTTGTTGTGACCTTGAGAATCAAAATTTGACCTTGGGTCAAGATCAAAGGTGAAAGAACGTGGCTTAACGATAATATGTATGAAGCTTGAACTCTGAAGGTCAAATAGTCTTTATTCTATAGGCAAAAACATGTTGTGACCTTGCGAATCAAAATTTGACCTTGGGTCAAGGTCAAGGTGAAAGAGCTTGGCTTAACGATAGTATGTATGAAGTTTGAACTCTGAAGGTCAAATAGTCTTTATTCTATAGGCAAAAGCTTGTTGTGACCTTGCGAATCAAAATTTGACCTTGGGTCAAGGTCAAGGTGAAAGAGCTTGGCTTAACGATAGTATGTATGAAATTTTAACGCTGAAGGTCTTATAGTCTATGTTCTATAGGCAAAAGTATGTTGTGACCTTGAGAATCAAAATTTGACCTTGGGTCAAGGTCAAGGTGAAAGAGCTTGGCTAAACGATAGTATGTATGAAGTTTGAACTCTGAATGTCAAGTAGTCTTTGTTCTATAGGCCAACATTTGTTGTGACCTTGAGAACAAAAATTTGACCTTGAAAGTAGGTCAGCATTCAATGTCTACCTATAAGTAACCTACCATCCAAGTTTCAACTCAAAATCTCAAAAAATGTAGAAATTGGCACTGTGCCAATTTAAAGTTCCATTTTCAACTCTGCATAGCGCGAAAACCGTAAATATTTTATCGAGCATGTATGCGTATAAAAGTTTGCAAATTTCCCAAAGAACAATATAAAACAAATTTTGTTCCAATTCGACGGTTAGTTAAGGAGTTATAAGAGTTTAAAGATTTGACCTTTGATGACCTTCAGCGGGGGCATATGTGAACCATTTGACAAGAAAAAAAAATTTCATTCAAGATCTTCATATGCTCTTTCATATGGTACTATCCGTTTTTTCATATGATGCTGTACTTTTTTGTAAAGTGTCCGGAACGGTTTGGGGGTAAGAATAATAATAATAAGAATAATAACTAGATGGCTACTGTTGCAAGCAACAGACGGATTCCTCCTTTATTAGACCTTTCTCGGAACTGAAGTGCTAAAATTCGAATAAAGAAGATGGAAAAAAGAATAGTTGCTTTAGGCCATACAAAATTAATGTTTAGTTTGACGGGCACTTTTTGAGAAAAAAAAGTGAGGGAGGCAGGTTTTTTTTTTTTTTTTTTTTTTTTTTTTGCAAACGTGAAATTTGATGAATGTAATTTATCTTTAACCAAATTTCTAATTCTAAGTGTTTTTATGGTGAAAATACATTAAAACTTAAGTATAGTATGAAGTGGTAATGTTGAGTGCATTAATTATCAAGATAACCCAACGTCTTCCTGTAATATACTTATTGCATTTCCAAATCTGAAGTTTGCTTGATATTCTGTTATTTGGTCACACTTATTATATGTATCATATGACAGACGATGTCCTATGACAGACCAGTATGAAGATGTAGACTAAATACATGCATGTTGTACATCTGATTTATGCTAAAAAGGATCAACAATCTCTAGCCGTTGCCCTGTGTAAGGTTAAAACTTCAAATGACGTTAACATTTTGTAAACTACTTCTTTTAGTTGGAACTAAGTGAGTGAAAATCGTAATTGTTGCTCAGTGCTTAGACCGAACATTTGATCCTTGGCGTTGACAAAAGAGTAGAGAAAATACAAAGAAACTAGAAAGGTTTCTTGTTGCGGTTGCAACAAGAGTGTCTTCCTCCTATACAATTTTTGGTTTGGAAATATGAAGGACGTCACATTACATGTATTTATATTATATATTTAAGTTTTCAAATAGCAGTAACATTAAATTTTCAAACCGATAATTGTTGGTGAGCAACCATTTGATTTGGGGGGGGGGGGGGCAGGAATTCTATTGCCAGCCGGTAAAATTTTTTCAGCAATTTTCTGAGTAGGCCATTTTTTTCAGCCATTACCAGAGTCGGAGAAAAATTTTCGCCGGTTCTTCGGGCCTGATTTAAACAAATTGTCAAATGTTGTGAATGTCTGTGTAAGTTAAACTCCCCGCTGTTACAGAGTATGAGTTAATAACCGTTCCTTCAGATGTCTCTTTGCAATTAGCGAATTTCAGACAGATTGTATGATGTTTAAATAGAACCTTTTCTAGAATTTTGTGCCTATGCGTATTAGGTCTCTGGTAGATACAGCTATGTGAACAGTTTGTATTTATATTAATTAATTTTTTGACTTTAAATTGTCTGGCACAAAGGGCAAGCAAAAATTTCCATATCATGCAATGTATCCTTACTTTTGCATGGTCCGGGAAAAAAAATGGCGGCCCTTTGGGCCGGAATATTTTTTTCAGCATTTTTCAGAGCCGGGATTTTTTTTTTTTTGCAAATTCTTCCTGCCCCCTTCCCCCATAAAAAAGGCGAGCTCGTAGCTGTAGAACCAATTTTCTTGAGAAGAGAAATGGTAATAACAAGTTACGTTCAATATATATATATATATATATACCATGAGGTTCTCGCTGTGCAGGTTCAAATTTGGACCCCCCCTTCCCTTTTTTCAAAGTTTATTTTGAATTTCCATCATGGCGACATCGTTCAATATAAACAGAACTGTTTTCGAAAAACGAGGGGAGGGAAGAATGTTGGAGAAATTGTTCATCAATTTGTAAATAAACCAACCGAAAATTATGTTCGAACGTTTGCTAGAATTAGAAATTAAACTTGATGTTCAAAATATAGTTATTGAAGTTTAGAAACAGGTTTGTAGGTTAGAAATCGGAATCAAACTACCACTTTTTGTGTGTAAATTCTGGTTTGTAGCTGATCTCTTCTAAATTAATCAACTGTTTTAAAATCAAATTGTGTATATCGAAATGTATTTATGAAAAGCATATTCATCATTGTCGTGAAATCGGAATTTGAAAATCTCAACACTGCTTTTCTCGAGTCGGACTCGGACTACCAATTTTAGTGTGCGCCCGATCTGTTGGCGTGAAGGTGTATCGAAATACCCAACTTAAAATTTCGATGCTCATATCTTTTCAACAGTAAGAGATAGGAAAAATCAGAAAGACTAAATAAGACAGATATATGGATAAAAAATAATAATATTGAAATTTTTAGGAAACTTCATAAGCTTAATTTTTGTTTACTATTATAAGCAAAAAAGTGTCTTCCTCCTATGAACTTCTGAATTTGGAAATATGAAGGACGGTGAAGGACGTCATCGTAATAAATCGTTACAGTGTGCATCTAGCATTTCATATCTTGCATGGCTGTCGACTTTCAAAAAGAATGGAAATTGTAGATAGCAAAATACGAGATATTTAAGCTTACAAATAGCAAAACATGAAATTTTCGGTCCTTTTGAGTAATTCGACGCTCCCGTCAAATATTTGAATCTACTAAAAAACATGATAAAAAAAAATAACAGAGACCAAAAATGAAAAAGACCAATCTAGCTTTTACTCCAAACGTAACGTTGGAGAACTTTCATTGTCCTAGCTTAAAGGGTTCTTGAGAAATCGCTGATCCAATTTTCCACGGTTACGAAAACAATAGGTCTTCCGACGGAAGTCGGAAGACCTAACAAGTCCAGGCATTGGGAAGGCCCATTCTGATAGAAAATGGCCCATAAAATCGGCAACTCGCTGCGCCCTGGTGCCATTATTCTACGGCGTCCATTTTTGTTTTTTAAATCTATCTAAAATGAGTTAAAGAAGATTCTGTTCTCGTATTTACGTTGTAACGTAGATCTACACCAGAAGCAGTAATACAGAGATCACAGCTTTCTGTACATGGCCAGTCAGAACTCCAAGGCACAAAATTCTTCTGTTCACTGACAATTGAAAGGTCCTTTGCTATTTTGATACAATATTGATTTTTCTCCGACATCTGCGCCTGAGATTTAAATCTCCAACGTCCACTTACGTATCTTATCTACGTTAAGGTACTTGTGTATGCGTTCGTCCGTAAAATTATCATGTCATTTTTCAAAAGTGGTCAGTCAATGGGTACAAATTGAAGTAATAAAATTTGTACAGAAATGTCTTCCCTAATATCAACAAAGCTGAAAATGAAGCTGCCCATACGTGGACACGAAAAATTCAGGAAAAGTGGCCGAAAGTTTGGTCTTGGCTGTTCTGTGATCCATGCTAAAAATGTACTGTAAATTATTCATTGGAAATGGTAAAATTGGGAATCTCGCGACAATAAAATGTGCTAACGTCTGATGCATAATGCATGCATATGCATAGCTTTTTGAAAATTGATCATTTTTGGAATGGCCCTTTCGTGAGGAAAGATGGCCCATTGTTTTTGAGAATGACCCATTGAAGTCCAAGTGGAAGGGGCCATCGTCCCATTGAGCAAGTTTGCCTTTCCGATCACTCCATGTCTGACAATTTAGTTTGAATTTTAACAACGATTACACAAGGGTACCCTGATCGATTCGTCATCCCTTTTCACTGTTGGACTTGAGTAAGTTGTTTGTAAATTTGAATTTCTATCCCTCGGAAAATTTGAAGTATCTGCGATGTGCTTAGGGTTTAATTGACCAGTTTATCCGAATCGAAATTAGGATCGTTTAGTATTTCTGCCCCTCCCCTCGATCCCGTCACCGGCGTTCCCGGGTGATCAATCTGACGTAAACTGTGAGTTCTAAGCAAAAATGTTTTCAAATTTCGAATAAATTAGATAATTTAACTAATAAAGAATAATGCTCTTGCACATTATCACAACAGAGTCAAGCATCATTTTACGTTACGTTACCTCGTCCGTGATATGGAATATACGCGTGGTCGCGATTACCGTACATACGGTAGCTCGGGTAAATAATACTTTTTTATGTAAACAAGTATTGAGTTACAGCTTTACAATTTATATATTTAGTGAAGTAAAGAATATGTAAACAAACAATTTGTATTAGCACGACATTTTACATTTGTATTAGCATGTTCAATTGACTACTTTAAAATTATGGCAAAACACGCATAAAAATCGGAACTGCGGCGGGTTTTTAGGCAATGCGGCGGTGCCCGTCAAACGAAATCTTAATTTTTTTGGCCTTAGTACAATATAAACTTCAGCAAATGAGTCAAAAGAGCTTATGTCTAATTTGGGACTCTTATTATTTATCAACAAAATAGAAGAAAAAAATAATAAATACCTTTCATGTTTACGATAGCTTTAAACTCCATGCACAATCAATATCTAATCCTTTACAATGACTTTCTCAAAAAAGAATTGCACAATGATTTTGCAATGAGATAATTTCTTTTAATAGAAAATGACAACAACATGAAACTACTGATATGTAATTCTACTAAGAATAAAAAAGAAAGAAACAGAAAACAAGAATAAAAGAGTTATCTATCTTACTATGTAAAGTTCAAATAAGAGGTACTACTTGTGTGAAGAATAAATAGTTAAGGACAAAATCCTGCGAATTCTACAAGAGTAAATGTTTGTTATGACCTTGAAAAAGTTAATTTGAACTTTAACCAAGGTCATGGATAAAAGATAAGCATTTGAATTTATTCTCATCAAGAGTCCTCTTAATCTAATCAAAGCTCGATATTTTATCGACAAAAGTCTGTTGGGACCTTGAAATCGAACAAATGACCTTGGGTCAAGGTCAAGGTGAAAGGACTTGATGCAAGGAATATTTGAGCCAAGTTTGAACTCTCAAAGTCAAATGGTCTTTGTTCTATAGGAAAAAGTTTGTTGTGACCTTGAGAATCAAAATTTGACCTTGGGCCAAGGTCAAGGTGAAAGGGCTTGGCTCAATGATTGTATTTATGAAGTTTGAAGTGTCAAGGTCAAATAGTCTTTGTTCTATAGGCAAAAGTTTGTTGTGACATTGAGAATCATAATTTGACCTTGAAACTAGGTCATCATCAATGTCTACCTATAAGTAACCTACCATCCAAGTTTCAACTCAAAATCTCAAAAACTGTAGAAATTGGCACGGTGCTAATTTAAAGTTCCAATTTCAACTCAAAATAGCGCGAAAACCGTAAATATTTTATCGAGCATGTAAGCGTTTAAAAGTTTGCAAATTTCCCAAAAAACAATATAAAACAAATTTCATTCAAATCGCACGGTTAGTTTAGGAGTTATAAGGTTTTAAAGATTTGACCTTTGATGACCTCTAGCGGGGGCATATGTGAACTTTTCGACAAGAAAAAAAAATTAAATGAAGATCTTTATTTGCTCTTTCACATGATACTTTCCATTTTATCATATGATGCGGTACTTTGTTGTAAAGTCTCTGGATTGGTTTGGGGGTAAGAATAATAATAATAATAATAAGAATAATAAGAATAAAGAAAAGACAATACAATAACAGAAAGGATTCCGACGGAAGTCGGAATCCTTAATAAGAACTAGATGGCTACTGTTGCAAGCAACAGACGGATTCCTCCTTCATTAGACCTTCCTCGGAACTGAAGTGTTAAAATCCGAAAAAAAGAAGATGGAAAAAAAGAATGGTTACGTTAGTACCTTATTCACTTCAGCAAATGGGTCAAAAGAGCTTATGTCTCATTTGGGACTCTTATCTATTTATCAACAAAATAGAAGAAAAAAAAATTAAGTACCTTTCATCTTTGCGAAAGCTTTAAACTCCATGCTCTATGGATATCAAATCCTTTACAATTACTTTCTCAAAACAGAATTGCACAATGATTTTGCAATGAGATAATTTCTATTAATAGAAAATGACAACAACATGAAAGTACAGATATGTAATGCTACTAAGAAAAAAAAAAAAGAAACAGAGAACAAGAATAAAAGAGTTATCTTTCTTATACTATGTTAAGTTCAAATAAGAAGGACTACTTGTGTGAAAAATAAATAGTATAGGACAAAAAGTGTAAATTCTACAAGAGTAAATGTTTGTTAAAACCTTGAGAATGATTATTTGGCCTGTAACCAATGTCATGGATGAAAGCTAAGTATTGTGATTATCTCATCACGATTGATCTTAATCTGAGCAAAGCTCAATATCTAATCAGCCAAAGTCAGTTGTGACCTTGAAATCAAACAAATGACCTTGGGTCAAGGTCATGATGAAAGAGTTTGATGCAAGGAATCTTTGTGTAAAGTTTGAACTCTCAAGGTCAGTCTATGTTTTATAGACTTAAGTTTGTTGTGACCTTGAAAATCAGAATTTGACCTTGGGTCAAGGTCAAGGTGAAAAAGCTGGGCCCAAGCATGATATATATAAAGTATGAACTCTGAAGGTCAAATAGTCTTTGTTTTGTAGGGAAATGTTACTGTCACCTTGAAAATGAGAATTTGACCTTGGGTCAAGGTCAAAGTGAAAGAGCATGACTAAACAATTATTTGTATGAAATTTAAACTCTGAAGGTCAAATAGTCTTTGTTCTATAGGCAAAAGTTTGTTGTGACCTTGAGAATCAAAATTTGACCTTGGGTCAAGGTCAAGGTGTAAGAGCTTGGTTTGATGATATTATGAATGAAGTTTGAACTCTGCAGGTCTAATAGTCTTTGTTCTGTAGGCAAAAGTTCGTTGTGACCTTGAGAATCAGAATTTGACCTTGGGTCAAGGTCAAGGTGTAAGAGCTTGGTTTGATGATATTATGTATGAAGTTTGAACTCTGCAGGTCAAATAGTCTTTGTTCTATAGGCAAAAGTTTGTTGTGACCTTGAGAATCAGAATTTGACCTTGGGTCAAGTTCAAGGTAAAAGAGCTTGGTTTAATGATAATATGTATGAAGTTTGAACTCTGAAGGTCAAATAGTCTTTGTTCTAAAGGCAAAAGTTTGTTGCGACCTTGGGAATCAGAATTTGACCTTGGATCAAGGTCAAGGTAAAAGAGCTTGGTTTAATGATAATATGTATGAAGTTTGAACTCTGCAGGTCTAATGGTCTTTGTTCTGAAGGCAAAGGTTTGTTGTGACCTTGAGAATCAAAATTTGACCTTGAAAGTAGGTCAACATTAAATGACTACCTATAAGTAACCTACCATCCAAGTTTCAACTCAAAATCTCAAAAACTGTAGAAATTGGCACTGTGCCAATTTAAAGTTCCATTTTTAACTCGATATAGCGCGAAAACCGTAAATATTTTGTCGAGCATGTAAGTGTAAAAAAGTTTGCAAATTTCCCAAAGAACATTTTAAAACAAATTTCGTTCAAATCGCACGGTTAGTTTAGGAGTTACAAGAGTTTAAAGTTTTGACCTTTGGTGACCTCTAGCGGGTGAACTTTTCGACAACAAAAAAAAATTCAATTGAGATCTTTGTATGTTCTTTCACATGGTACTATTCATTTTATCACATGATGCGGAACTTGTTTGTAAAGTGACCGGAACGATGAGGAGGTAAGAATAATAATAAGAATAATAATAAGAAGAAAGAAAAGACAATACAATAACAGAAAGGATTCCGACGGAATAGTCGGAATCCTTAATAAAGAAAAGACAATACAATTACAGAAAGGATTCCGACGGAAGTCGGAATCCTTAATAACTAGATGGCTACTGTTGCAAGCAACAGACGGATTCCTCCTTTATTAGACCTTCATCGGAACTGAAATGTTAAAATCCGAATAAAGAAGATGAAAAAAGAATAGTTGCTTTAGTACCTTATTCACTTCAGCAAATGGGTCAAAAGAGCTTATGTCTAACTTGGGACTCTTATCTATTTATCGACAAAAAAGAAGAAAAAGACGATAAATTCCTTTCAAGTTTAGGAAGGCTTTAAACTCCTAGATCTATTCTATCCATTTTGAATCCTTATAAATTACTATCCCAAAAAGAATTGCACAATGAATTAGCAATGCGAAAATTTCTATAAATAGAGAATGACAACAGCATGAAAGTACTACGAAAGCCTATTGAGCTCAAGTGGTAGCTGAGAAATTTATTTTTTCGCGTTATAACGCGAAACTTACGCGTTATATCGCGAAACTTACGCGTTATATCGCGAAACTTACGCGTTATTACGCGAAACTTTCGCGTTATTACGCGAAACTTTCGCGTTATAACGCGAAAATTTTCGCGTTATAACGCGAAAATTTGTATGTATGCAGTATGTAAAAGATTTCAAATCGGAGCCCTTGTAGGAGCTTCAGGATACCCCCAGCCCAGAGTAGTTTCATAGCAATAACAATATATAAGATTATTATGAAATACATGTATATATATATATATATACGACGAAATTTCAATCAGAAAACAAGAGTAGATTTTTCAAGAAAATGTCAAGATTTACTTAAAATACCTTGCCATTTCCAGGAACTACATATTATGAATGATCGATATAGGCATTACACGAAATACCTTAATTTTGGGAAGTACGTAAAATCCCTTATTATACTTATTCACTGTAACATATACACATAATATCACGAAATCCATTGAGTTCAGGAATATTAATATACATGTATATATTATAGAGAATAAATGTAATCAGAGATTTTACGTGATTCCTAAAATTAAGGGATTTCGTGTAATGCCTGTATCGATCGGTCATTACATGGAACTCCTGAAGTTGGCCAGGCGTTCCATGTATTTCCTTATCGTTATTTTTTGTCTTCTTTTGACATTTGAAATCATAGCTTTTCTGTCCTTTGATGCTGAATATCCTCTCTGACAAGTAGAAAGGAATGTTTATGTCAAATAAATAGAAATATTCAAGCTAGAGTTTAGGTAATATCCATCAAATTATTGCTCAAATTAAGGGTTCAATTTATTATTTTTATGCAGATTGAACATTAAACCAAAGTATCAATCAAGAACTGATCTAACATGATTGATGATTGAAGTATTTTTAAACATAAACCGAAAGTAGAAGAAACATTAGTATTCTTAAGAACATTTAGTTTTCTCGATAAGGCTTAATAAATGCCTTAAATGTGTTGATTTCCAACTACCTTTCATGTGATACATATTTATCTGAATCTGATATAATGTATATAAAAGTGATGAACGAACGCCCTGCCAAACATATCAGTATGAAATGTAATTTTAATACGTCAATCATTGCTGTCTCCCAGTAAGCACTTTTAAATACTAAGATTGTTAATTGCGACAAGATTTTGGGACGAATCGAACATCATTGCACTTTGGTACGAAAGCTTATATTGAGTTCCATGGTCCAAGCAAGATTCACCTCGACGTAGAAGAGGGAGAGGGAGGGGGGTTTGCGGCAATGGTGTCCGCACTCAAGAAAATGGGACCTATATTTCACGCTTGAGCAACCAGGTTAAGTGAAACAGGACATGTCCTTTATCAGCATATCTTTTAAAAGTCCTAAATCAACCAAACTTGTATGTGTGATGCATCTACTCTAGTAAGGATGCATATTGTAATGTACGGTACGTATGCTGCATTAGACCTATATTGCATGCCTGAAAAACCAGTTTAAGTAAAATTGGACAGGTCAATTTCCAGTCTATTAAAAGTCCTAGATCATTCAAATTTGTGTGAATGATGAATCTGAGGATCCTTCCTGCAATGCATGGTAGGGAAGCTGAATTTGACCTATATTTTACACTTGATTGACAATATTAAGTAAAACAGGACAGATCCAGCTTATTACGAGTCTTAGATCAACCAAACTTGTATGTATCCGAGGATGGCATGCTTAATGCAATTCTGGTGTGGATGATCTGAATCATACTTTATACTCTAGTGACCAGGTCAGGTAACTCCAAAATACTTTAACCATGTTTACCATACTTTTAAATTGCTCTCAGTCTGCCATTAACTTTTGGCCTATATTTCATTTAAAGTCGAGAAAATTGAACGCAGATAACTTTTATACTATCAATGGAAGGTCATTGATATTTCATACATATATTCATCGTACATAACCTGCTTATTGGTTTCGCGATATAACGCGAAAGTTTCGCGTTATAACGCGTAAAATTCGCGTTAAAACGCGTAAAGTTCGCGTTACAACGCGTAAAGTTCGCTTAATAACGCGTAAGTTTCGCGTTATAACGCGAAAGTTTCGCGTTATAACGCGTAAGTTTCGCGATATAACGCGTAAATTTCGCGTTATAACGCGAAAGTTTCGCGATATAACGCGTAAGTTTCGCGTTATAACGCGTAAATTTCGCGTAATAACGAGTAAGTTTCGCGTTATAACGCGAAAGTTTCGCGATATAACGCGTAAGTTTCGCGTTATAACGCGTAAAGTTCGCGTTATAACGCGAAAGTTTCGCGATATAAAGCGTAAGTTTCGTGTTATAACGCGAAAGTTTCGCGATAAAACGCGTAAAAGTCGCGTTATAACGCGTAAGTTTCGCGTTATAACGCGTAAAGTTCGCGTTATAACGCGAAAGTTTCGCGATATAACGCGTAAGTTTCGTGTTATAACGCGAAAGTTTCGCGATAAAACGCGTAAAAGTCGCGTTATAACGCGTAAAGGTCGCGTTATAACGCGTAAAGTTCGCGTAATAACGAGTAAGTTTCGCGTTATAACGCGTAAGTTTCGCGTTATAACGCGAAAGTTTCGCGTTTAAACGCGAAAGTTTCGCGTTATAACGCGTAAAGTTCGCGTTATATCGCGAAGTTTCGCGATATAACGCGAAAGCTTCTGCACGTTTATTTTCGCGATATTACGCGAAAGTTTCGCGATATAACGCGTAAAGTTCGCGTTATAACGCGAAAGTTTCGCGTTATAACGCGAAAGTTTCGCATTATAACGCGTTAGTTTCGCGTTATAACGCGTAAGTTTCGCGATATAACGCGAAAGTTTCGCGTTATAACGCGAAAAAATAATTTTCTCAGCTACCATTTGAGCTCAGTGGGCTTTCGTAATGTATAGACAAGTAATGCTACTAGGATAAAAAAAAGGAAACAGAGAACAAGAATAAAAGAGTTATCTATCTTACTATGTAAAGTTCAAATAAGAAGTACTACTTGTGTGAAGAATAAATATTTAAGAACAAAATCCTATCAATCCTACAAGAGTAAATGTTTGTTATGACCTTGAAAAAGTTTATTTGAACTTGAACCAAGGTCATGGATGAAAGATAAGCATTTTAGTTAATTCTCATCAAGATTCATTTTCATCTATTCAAAGCTCAATATTTTATCAACAAAAGTCTGTTGTGACCTTGAAATCGAACAAATGACCTTGGGTCAAGGTCAAGATGAAAGGACTTGATGCAAAGAATATTTGCGTCAAGTTTGAACTCTCAATGTCAAATGGACTTTGTTCTATAGGAAAAATTTTATTGTGACCTTGAGAATGAGAATTTGACCTTGGGTCAAGGTCAAGGTGAAAGGGCTTGGATCAATAATTGTATTTATGAAGTTTGAACTGTCAAGGTCAAACAGTCTTTGTTCTATAGGCAAAAGTTTGTTGTGACCTTGAGAATCATAATTTGACCTTGAAACTAGGTCATCATCAATGACTACCTATAAGTAACCTAGCATCTAAGTTTCAACTAAAAATCTCAAAAACTGTAGAAATTGGCACTTTGCCAATTTAAAGTTCCATTTTCAACTCAAAATAGCGCGAAAACCGTAAATATTTTATCGAGCATGTAAGCGTATAAAAGTTTGCAAATTTCCCAAAGAACAATATAAAACAAATTTCATTCAATTCGCACGATTAGTTTAGGAGTTATAAGGGTTTAAAGATTTTACATTTGATGACCTCTAGCGGGGGCATATGTGAACTTTTCGACAAGAAAAAAATTTTAAATTAAGATCTTTATTTGTTCTTTCACATGATATTTTCCATTTTATCATATGATGCGGTACTTTGTTGTAACGTCACTGGATTGGCTTGGGGGTAAGAATAATAATAATAAGAATAATGAGAATAAAGAAAAGACAATACAATAACAGAAAGGATTCCGACGGAAGTCGGAATCCTTAATAACTAGATGGCTACTGTTGCAAGCAACAGACGGATTCCTCCTTTCTTAAACCTTCCTTGGAACTGAAGTGTTAAAATCCGAATAAAGAAGATGGAAAAAAAAAGAAATGTTGCCTAAGTACCTTATTCACTTCAGCAAATGGGTCAAAAGAGCTTATGTCTAATTTGGGACTCTTATTAATTTATCAACAAAATAGAAGAAAAAGAAATTAAGTACCTTTCATCTTTACGAAAGCTTTAAACTCCATGCTTTATGGATATCAAATCCTTTACAATTACTTTCTCAAAACAGAATTGCACAATGATTTTGCAATGCGATAATTTCTATTAATAGAAAATGACAACAACATGAAAGTACAGATATGTAATGCTACTAAGAAAAAAAAAATCAGTAACAGAGATCAAGAATAAAAGAGTTATCTTTCTTATACTATGTTAAGTTCAAATAAGAAGGACTACTTGTGTGAAGAATAAATAGTATAGGACAAAAAGTGTAAATTCTACAAGAGTAAATGATTGTTAAGACCTTGAGAATGATTATTTGGTCTTTAACCAATGTCATGTGATAATTCTCATCACGATTGATCTTAATCTGAACAAAGCTCAATATCTAATCAACCAAAGTCAGTTGTGACCTTGAAATCGAACAAATGACCTTGGGTCAAGGTCATGATGAAAGAGTTTGATGCAAGGAATATTTGTGTAGAGTTTGAACTCTCAAGGTCAAACAGTCTTTGCTTTATAGACTAAACTTTGTTGTGACCTTGAAAATCAGAATTTGACCTTGGGTCAAGGTCAAGGTGAAAGAGCTTGGTTTAATGATATTATGTATGAAGTTTGAACTTTGAATGTCTAATAGTCTTTGTTCTAGAAAGAGCTGGACTCAAGCATGATATGAGTATGAACTCTGAAGGTCAAATAGTCTTTGTTTTGTAGGGAAAAGTTGCTGTGACCTTGAGAATGAGAATTTGACCTTGGGTCAAGGTCAAAATGAAAGAGCATGACTAAACAATTATTTGTATGAAGTTTAAACTCTTAAGGTCAAATAGTCTTTGTTCTATATGCAAAAGTTTGTTGTGACCTTGAGAATCAGAATTTGACCTTGGGTCAAGGTCAAGGTGAAAGAGCTTGGTTTAATGATATTATGTATGAAGTTTGAACTTTGAATGTCTAATAGTCTTTGTTCTATAGGCAAAAGTTTGTTGTGACCTTGAGAATCAAAATTTGACCTTGGGTCAAGGTCAATGTGAAAGAGCTTGGTTAAACGATATTATGTATGAAGTTTGAACTCTGAAAGTCAAATAGTCTTTGTTCTACAGGCAAAAGTTTGTTGTGACCTTGTGAATGAAAATTTGACCTTGAAAGTAGGTCAACATTAAATGACTAACTATAAGTAACCTAGTATTCAAGTTTCAACTCAAAATCTCAAAAACTGTAGAAATTGGCACTGTGCCAATTTAAAGTTCCATTTTCAACTCGGAATAGCGCGAAAACCGTAAATATTTTATCGAGCATGTAAGCGTATAAAAGTTTACAAATTTCCCAAAGAACATTTTAAAACAAATTTCGTTCAAATCGTACGGTTAGTTTAGGAGTTATAAGAGTTTAAAGATTTGACATTTGATGACCTCTAGCGGGGGCATATGTGAACTTTTCGACGACAAATTTTTTTTACCTCAAGATCTTTATATGCTCTTTCACATGATCCTTTTCGTTTAATCATAAGAAGTGGTACTTTTTTGTACAGTGACTGGAACCATCTGGGGGTAAGAATAATAATAATAATAATAAGAACTAGATGGCTACTGTTGCAAGCAACAGACGGATTCCTCCTTTATTAGACCTTCCTCGGAACTGAAGTGCTAAAATCCGAATAAAGAAGATGGAAAAAAGAATAGTTGCTTTAGTACCATATTAACTTCAGCAAATGAGTCAAAAGAGCTTATGTCTAATTTGGGACTCTTATTCATTTATCAACAAAATAGAAGAAAAAAATAATAAATACCTTTCATGTTTAAGAAAGCTTTAAACTCCATGCACAATCAATATCTAATCCTTTACAATGACTTTCTCAAAAAAGAATTGCACAATGATTTTGCAATGAGATAACTCCTATTAATAGAAAATGACAACAACATGAAACTACTGATATGTAATGCTACTAAGAATAAAAAAGAAAGAAACAGAGAACAAGAATAAAAGAGTTATCTATCTTACTATGTAAAGTTTAATTAAGAAGTACTACTTGTGTGAAGCATAAATAGTTCAGGGCAAAATCCTGTGAATTCTACAAGAGTAAATGTTTGTTATGACCTTGAAAAAGTTAATTTGACCTTTAACCAAGGTCATGGATAAAAGATAAGCATTTGAATTTATTCTCATCAAGAGTCCTCTTTATCTAATCAAAGCTCAATATTTTATCAACAAAAGTCTGTTGTTACCTTGAAATCGAACAAATGACCTTGGGTCAAGGTCAAGGTGAAAGGACTTGATGCAAGGAATATTTGCGCCAAGTTTGAACTCTCAAGGTCAAATGGTCTTTGTTCTATAGGCAAAAGTTTGTTGTGACCTTGAGAATCAAAATTTGACCTTGGGCCAAGGTCAAGGTGAAAGGGCTTGGATCAATGATTGTATTTATGAAGTTTGAAATGTCAATGTCAAATACTCTTTGTTCTATAGGCAAAAGTTTGTTGTGACATTGAGAATAATAATGTGACCTTGAAACTAGGTCATCATCAATGACTACCTATAAGTAGCCTACCATCCAAGTTTCAACTCAAAATCTCAAAAACTGTAGAAATTGGCACTGTGCCAATTTAAAGTTCCATTTTCAACTCGGAATAGCGCGAAAACCGTAAATATTTTATCGAGCATGTAAGCGTATAAAAGTTTGCAAATTTCCCAAAGAACATTTTAAAACAAATTTCGTTCAAATCGCACGGTTAGTTTAGGAGTTATAAGTGTTTAAAGATTTGACCTTTGATGACCTCTAGCGGGGGCATACGTGAACTTTTCGACGACAAAATTTTTTTACCTCTAGATCTTTATATGCTCTTTCACATGATACTTCTTGTTTTATCATAAGAAGTGGCACTTTTTTGTACAGTCACTGGAACGATCTGGGGGTAAGAATAATAATAATAAGAATAATAATAAGAACTAGATGGCTACTGTTGCAAGCAACAGACGGATTCCTCCTTCATTAGACCTTCCTCGGAACTGAAGTGTTAAAATCCGAAAAAAGAAGATGGAAAAAAGAATGGTTACGTTAGTACCTCATTCACCTCAGCAAATGAGTCAAAAGAGCTTATGTCTAATTTGGGACTCTTATTTATTTATCAACAAAATAGAAGAAAAAAAATTAAGTACCTTTCATCTTTACGAAAGCTTTAAACTCCATGCTCTATGGATATCAAATCCTTTACAACTACTTTCTCAAAACAGAATTGCACAATGATTTTGCAATGAGATAATTTCTATTAATAGAAAATGACAACAACATGAAAGAACAGATATGTAATGCTACTAAGAAAAAAAAAAGAAACAGAACAAGAATAAAAGAGTTATCTTTCTTATACTATGTTAATTTCAAATAAGAAGGACTACTTGTGTGAAGAATAAATAGTTTAGGACAAAAAGTGTAAATTCTACTAGAGTAAATGTTTGTTTAGACCTTGAGAATGATTA
This sequence comes from Pinctada fucata, assembly GCA_028142955.1. Taxonomy (NCBI): domain Eukaryota; kingdom Metazoa; phylum Mollusca; class Bivalvia; order Pterioida; family Pteriidae; genus Pinctada; species Pinctada fucata. The sequence goes on along the minus strand of AP027112.1, from coordinate 10,806,879 downwards.
TTTGGGTCAAGGTCATGATGAAAGAGTTTGATGCAAGGAATCTTTGTGTAAAGTTTGAACTCTCAAGGTCAAACAGTCTTTGTTTTATAGACTAAAGTTTGTTGTGACCTTGAAAATCAGAATTTGACCTTGGGTCAAGGTCAAGGTGAAAGAGCTGGGCCCAGGCATGATATATTTAAAGTATGAACTCTGAAGATCAAATAGTCTTTGTTTTGTAGGGAAAAATTGCTATGACCTTGAGAATGAGAATTTGACCTTGGGTCAAGGTCAAAGTGAAAGAGCATGACTGAACAATTATTTGTATGAAGTTTAAACTCTGAAGGTCAAATAGTCATTGTTCTATAGGCAAAAGTTTGTTGTGACCTTGAGAATCAGAATTTGACCTTGGGTCAAGGTCAAGGTGAAAGAACTTGGTTTAATGATATTATGTATGAAGTTTGAACTCTGCAGGTCTAATAGTCTTTGTTCTGTAGGCAAAAGTTTGTTGTGACCTTGAGAATCAGAATTTGATCTTGGGTCAAGTTCAATGTGAAGGAGCTTGGTTTAACGATATTATGTATGAAGTTTGAACTCTGAAAGTCAAATAGCCTTTGTTCTATAGGCAAAAGTTTGTTGTGACCTTGAGAATTAGAATTTGACCTTGGGTCAAGGTCAAGGTGAAAGAGCTTGGTTTAATGATAATATGTATGAAGTTTGAACTCTGCAGGTCTAATAGTCTTTGTTCTGAAGGCAAATGTTTGTTGTGACCTTGAGAATCAAAATTTGACCTTGGGTCAAGGTCAGTGTGAAAGAGCTTTGTTTAACGATATTATGTATGAAGTTTGAACTCTGAAGGTCAAATAGTCTTTGTTCGACATGCAAAAGTTTGTTGTGACCTTGAAGATGAAAATTTGACCTTGAAAGTAGGTCAACATTAAATGACTACCTATAAGTAACCTAGTATCCAAGTTTCAACTCAAAATCTCAAAAACTGTACAAATTGGCACTGTGCCAATTTAAAGTTCCATTTTCAACTCGAAATAGCGCGAAAACCGTAAATATTTTATCGAGCATGTAAGCGTATAAAAGTTTACAAATTTCCCAAAGAACATTTTAAAACAAATTTCGATCAAATCGTACGGTTAGTTAAGGAGTTATAAGAGTTTAAAGATTTGAACTTTGATGACCTCTAGCGGGGGCATATGTGATTTTTTCGACGACAAAATTTTTTCACCTCAAGAACTTTATGCTCTTTCACATGATGTGTTTCGTTTTATCATAAGAAGTGGTACTTTTTTGTACAGTGGCTGGAACGATCTGGGGGTAAGAATAATAATAATAATAATAATAAGAATAATAATAAGAATAAAGAAAAGACAATACAATAACAGAAAGGATTCCGACGGAATAGTCGGAATCCTTAATAAAGAAAAGACAATACAATAACAGAAAGGATTCCGACGGAAAAGTCGGAATCCTTAACTAGATGGCTACTGTTGCAAGCAACAGACGGATTCCTCCTTTATTAGACCTTCCTAGGAACTGAAGTGTTAAAATCCGAAAAAAGAAGATGGTAAAAAGTATAGTTGCTTTCGTACCTTATTCACTTCAACAGATGAGTCAAAAGAGCTTATGTCTAATTTGGGACTCTTATTTATTTATCAGCAAAATAGAAGAAAAAAAAATAATAAATGCCTTTTATTTTTACGAAAGCTTTAAACTCCATGCTCTATATCAAATCCTTTACAATTACACTCTCAAAACAGAATTGCACAATGATTTTGCAATGAGATAATTTCTATAAATAGAAAATGACAACAACATGAAAGTACAGATATGTAATGCTACTAAGAAAAAAAAAAAGAAACAGAAAACAAGAAGAAAAGAGTTATCTTTCTTATACTATGTTAAGTTCAAATAAGAAGGACTACTTGTGTAAAGAATAAATAGTATAGGACCAGAAATGTGAATTCTACAGGGGAAAATGTTTGTTATGACCTTGAGAATGATTATTTGACCTTGAACCAATGTCACAGATAAAAGATAAGTATTGGAGTTATTCTCATCAAAATTGATCTCAAATTGAATCAGATCAAAGTTCAGTATTTTTTAACAACCAAAGTATGATGTGACCTTGAATTCGAACAAATGACCTTGGGTCAAGGTCAAAGTGAGAAGGCTTGATGCAAGGAATATTTGTGTAAAGTTTGAACTCTCAACGTCAAACAGTCTTTGTTTTACAAGCAAAAGTTTGTTGTGACCTTGAGAAGGAGAATTGGACCTTGGGTCAAGGTCAAGGTGAAAGGGCTTGGCTCAACGACTATATGTATGAAGTTTGAACTCTCAAGGTCAAACCGTCTTTGTTCTATATTCAAAAGTTTGTTGTGACCTTGAGAGGCAAAATTTGACCTTGAAACAAGGTTAACATTAAATGACTGCCTATAAGTAACCTACCATCCAAGTTTCAACTCAAAATCTCAAAAACTGAGGAAATTGGCACTGTGCCAATTCAAAATTCCATTTTCAACTCGTAATAGAGCGAAAACCGTAAATATTTCATCGAGCATGTAAACGTATAAAAGTTTGCAAATTTTCCAAAGAACAATATAAAACAAATTTCGTTTAAATCGTACGGTTACTCTAGGAGTTATGAAAGTTTAAAGATTTGACATTTGATAACCTCTAGCGGGGGCATATGTGAACTTTTGGACAAGAAAAAAAATTTGAATTGAGATCTTGATATGCTCTTTCATATGGTATTTTCCACTTTATCATATATTGCAGTACTTTTTTGTAAAGTGTCTGGAACGTCTGGGGGTAAGAATAATAATAAGAATAATAAGAATAAAGAAAAGACAATACAATAACAGAAAGGATTCCGACGGAAGTCGGAATCCTTAATAAGAATAAAGAAAAGACAATACAATAACAGAAAGGATTCCGACGGAAAAATCGGAATCCTTAATAAAGAAAAGACAATACAATAACAGAAAGGATTCCGACGGAAATCGGAATCCTTAATAAATGGAAGGATGGAGGTTCCTGTGGACACAGCAGACGGATTCCTCTCATTTTCATCTTGTTAAGAACAGAAATGAAAATTGAAAAAATGCGAAAATGACTGGCCGCAGCTGGACTCGAACCAGGTACCTTCACCAAGGTAGGCCCCATCGTATCTTGTACATGTAATGTCAGGTCACATGGTTGAATTGACCAATGAAATTTGTAACACATCCTGGGTCATGCATATTAATTATGTGAGGGATTTTCCAATGAATCATGACAATATAGCAAGTGTTTTTAAACTGGTACTCGATATTTCTTGATTCTGTAAGAAAACATCTTGAACTAATACATAGTATTATATATTACTCGTATAAATTTTGAAATGAAAACAATGTTGAAGCACTGTACTTTATGTTTGCTTACGAATGAAAAAAATTGAGGGGAAAAAATGGCCGAGGCCGGTATCGAACCCCGGACCCTCCGATTAGAAGTCTGACGCTCTACCGCTGAGCTATTGCAGAACTGACAAAGGTTTGCATCAAAAGTCTTTAGAAGGATGAAATCTTGCGACTATGATATGACTCAACATGTCGAGCATGTTCCGAATGATAAATCTTTATCGATCGATTCTATTTACAGGTTTGTATTCAGGAGTAAACAACACAGAATTTCATCAAATGTATTTTTTTTATTGACTTTCATTGACCATGTATGTAGAGAATAAAATTATGAATCAATAAAATGTGTTTGCTTATTTTGCAAGGGCGGATCTAGACAGGGTAGGTGAAAACAGGTATGTACACGTATGTAACATGTAAGTCGGAGGGGGGGGGGGGGGGCAAAAACTCATCAACCTCCCCCTTTCGAAGGACTAGCCTATGTCATTGGATAAACAAACCGTCAAAGATCTTGTACAGTTATTTCAAAGATTGACGAATTCAAAAAGAAACAGACAAACAAAAGAGAAAAAAAATGCCCAAGGGGGCCACATTGCTCCGTCAAGGGTCTTGTACAGTTGTTTATAATATTAAGGAATTCAATAAGAAAAGACAAACAAACAAACAAAACAAATGAAAAAAAAAAAAAAAAAAAAAAAAAAAAAAAAGAGGTCCAAGGGAGCCATATTGCTCAGTCAAAAGTCTTGTACAGTTGTTTCAAAGATTGTCGAATCAAAAAAGAAAAAAACAAACAAACAAGCAAAACAAATGAAAATAAAAAACAAAACAAAACAAAACAAACAAGAGGCCCAAGGGGGCCACATTGCTCCGTCAAAGGTCTTGTACAGTTGATTCAAAGATTGACGAATTAAAAAAACAAGACAAACAAACATAACAAACAAAACCAAGAAGCCCAAGGGGGCCACATTGCTCCGTCAAAGGTCTTGTACAGTTGTTTCAAAGATTGACGAATGAAAAAAAGAGGCCTAAGGTGGCCATATATACACGTTGAAGTCAATGACAGTGAAATAAATATGTGCACTATGAAATGTGTTTTTCTTCTGAATAAAAAGCTATGAATAGGACTGACTTGTTGCATGAACGATCGATAATTCTTGTAATGCTGAATCAGCCATTTGTATTTCTCCATCTGTATATCAAAAATAAAAACCACTAACATTCAGGAACTCCAATGGCTATGTGGATAGGGCGTTGGACTGCTGGCCAAGGGTACCGGGTTCGATCCCCAGTCTGGACGTTTTTTTTTTTCGCCGATCGTCTGCGTTTCTGTCTAGTACTCTCTCTATCTGTTCGTATGTCTGTTCGTTCTTCTATCGTTATCAGTCTATCTAACATTGTCTATCTTACACTGTCAGTCTGTCTGTCTGGTCCATGCTGAAAATTTACCAGTTAATTTAAATGATGCTATTCAATTTTAAGACATTTTTAAAACATTTAATTAGAAAATGACAACAGCATGAAAGTACAGACAAGTCATGGTACGAAGAGAAATAGAAATAAAAGATTTATCTTTCTTAGATCATGTAAAGTTCATATAAGAAGGACCACGTTTGTGAAGTAGAAGTAGTGTAGGACAAACACTGTGTATTTAACAAGTAAATGTTGTTATGACATTGAGAATGAAATTTTCACCTTGAACCAAGGTCAAGGAAAAAAGATGAGTATAGAATATCATTTTCTTCAAAATATATATGAAATCGAATAAAGCTCAATATTTTATCAACAAAAGACTGTTATGACCTTGAAATCGAACGAATGACCTTTGGTCAAGGTCAGTGTGACAGGACTTACTGCAAGGAAGATTTGTACCCAGTTTGCACTCTCAAGGTCAAACAGTCTTTGTTTTATAGGTAAAAATGCTGTTGTGACCTTGAGAATGAGAATTTGACCTTGGATCAAGGTCAAGGTGAAAGAGCTTGGCTTAACAATTATATGTATGAAGTTTGAACTCTGAAGGTCAAATAGTCTTTGCTCTATAAGCAAAAGTTTCATGTGACCTTGAGAATAAAAATTTGACCTTGAAAAGAGGGTCAACATTAAATGACTTTCTATAAGTGACCTAACATCCAAGTTTCAACTCAAAGTCTCAAAATTTGTAGAAATTGGCACCTTGCCAATTTAAGGCTCCATTTTCAACTTGAAATAGCTTGAAAACTGTAAATATTTTATGGAGCATGTAAGCGTATAAAAGTTTGTAAATTTCTCAAAGAACAATATAAAACAAATTTTGTTCAAATCGTACGGTTAGTAAAGGAGTTATAAGAGATTAAAGATTTGACCGCTGATGACCTCAAGCGGGGGCATATGTGAACTTTTCGACAAGAAAAAAAATATTAAATTAAGATCTTTATTTGCTCTTTTACATGATACTTTCCATTTTATCATATGATGCGGTACTTTGATGTAACGTCACTGGATTGGCTTGGGGTAAGAATAATAATAATAATAATAATAATAATAATAATAAGAATAATAAGAATAAAGAAAAGACAATACAATAACAGAAAGGATTCCGACGGAAATCGGAATCCTTAATAAATGGAAGGATGGAGGTTCCTGTGGACACAGCAGACGGATTCCTCTCATTTTCATCTTGTTAAGAACAGAAATGAAAATTGAAAAAATGCGAAAATGACTGGCCGCAGCTGGACTCGAACCAGGTACCTTCACCAAGGTAGGCCCCATCGTATCTTGTACATGTAATGTCAGGTCACATGGTTGAATTGACCAATGAAATTTGTAACACATCCTGGGTCATGCATATTAATTATGTGAGGGATTTTCCAATGAATCATGACAATATAGCAAGTGTTTTTAAACTGGTACTCGATATTTCTTGATTCTGTAAGAAAACATCTTGAACTAATACATAGTATTATATATTACTCGTATAAATTTTGAAATGAAAACAATGTTGAAGCACTGTACTTTATGTTTGCTTACGAATGAAAAAAAATTGAGGGGAAAAAAATGGCCGAGGCCGGTATCGAACCCCGGACCCTCCGATTAGAAGTCTGACGCTCTACCGCTGAGCTATTGCAGAACTGACAAAGGTTTGCATCAAAAGTCTTTAGAAGGATGAAATCTTGCGACTATGATATGACTCAACATGTCGAGCATGTTCCGAATGATAAATCTTTATCGATCGATTCTATTTACAGGTTTGTATTCAGGAGTAAACAACACAGAATTTCATCAAATGTATTTTTTTTATTGACTTTCATTGACCATGTATGTAGAGAATAAAATTATGAATCAATAAAATGTGTTTGCTTATTTTGCAAGGGCGGATCTAGACAGGGTAGGTGAAAACAGGTATGTACACGTATGTAACATGTAAGTCGGAGGGGGGGGGGGGGCAAAAACTCATCAACCTCCCCCTTTCGAAGGACTAGCCTATGTCATTGGATAAACAAACCGTCAAAGATCTTGTACAGTTATTTCAAAGATTGACGAATTCAAAAAGAAACAGACAAACAAAAGAGAAAAAAAAAATGCCCAAGGGGGCCACATTGCTCCGTCAAGGGTCTTGTACAGTTGTTTATAATATTAAGGAATTCAATAAGAAAAGACAAACAAACAAACAAAACAAATGAAAAAAAAAAAAAAAAAAAAAAAAAAAAAAAAGAGGCCCAAGGGAGCCATATTGCTCAGTCAAAAGTCTTGTACAGTTGTTTCAAAGATTGTCGAATCAAAAAAGAAAAAAACAAACAAACAAGCAAAACAAATGAAAATAAAAAACAAAACAAAACAAAACAAACAAGAGGCCCAAGGGGGCCACATTGCTCCGTCAAAGGTCTTGTACAGTTGATTCAAAGATTGACGAATTAAAAAAACAAGACAAACAAACATAACAAACAAAACCAAGAAGCCCAAGGGGGCCACATTGCTCCGTCAAAGGTCTTGTACAGTTGTTTCAAAGATTGACGAATGAAAAAAAGAGGCCTAAGGTGGCCATATATACACGTTGAAGTCAATGACAGTGAAATAAATATGTGCACTATGAAATGTGTTTTTCTTCTGAATAAAAAGCTATGAATAGGACTGACTTGTTGCATGAACGATCGATAATTCTTGTAATGCTGAATCAGCCATTTGTATTTCTCCATCTGTATATCAAAAATAAAAACCACTAACATTCAGGAACTCCAATGGCTATGTGGATAGGGCGTTGGACTGCTGGCCAAGGGTACCGGGTTCGATCCCCAGTCTGGACGTTTTTTTTTTTTCGCCGATCGTCTGCGTTTCTGTCTAGTACTCTCTCTATCTGTTCGTATGTCTGTTCGTTCTTCTATCGTTATCAGTCTATCTAACATTGTCTATCTTACACTGTCAGTCTGTCTGTCTGGTCCATGCTGAAAATTTACCAGTTAATTTAAATGATGCTATTCAATTTTAAGACATTTTTAAAACATTTAATTAGAAAATGACAACAGCATGAAAGTACAGACAAGTCATGGTACGAAGAGAAATAGAAATAAAAGATTTATCTTTCTTAGATCATGTAAAGTTCATATAAGAAGGACCACGTTTGTGAAGTAGAAGTAGTGTAGGACAAACACTGTGTATTTAACAAGTAAATGTTGTTATGACATTGAGAATGAAATTTTCACCTTGAACCAAGGTCAAGGAAAAAAGATGAGTATAGAATATCATTTTCTTCAAAATATATATGAAATCGAATAAAGCTCAATATTTTATCAACAAAAGACTGTTATGACCTTGAAATCGAACGAATGACCTTTGGTCAAGGTCAGTGTGACAGGACTTACTGCAAGGAAGATTTGTACCCAGTTTGCACTCTCAAGGTCAAACAGTCTTTGTTTTATAGGTAAAAATGCTGTTGTGACCTTGAGAATGAGAATTTGACCTTGGATCAAGGTCAAGGTGAAAGAGCTTGGCTTAACAATTATATGTATGAAGTTTGAACTCTGAAGGTCAAATAGTCTTTGCTCTATAAGCAAAAGTTTCATGTGACCTTGAGAATAAAAATTTGACCTTGAAAAGAGGGTCAACATTAAATGACTTTCTATAAGTGACCTAACATCCAAGTTTCAACTCAAAGTCTCAAAATTTGTAGAAATTGGCACCTTGCCAATTTAAGGCTCCATTTTCAACTTGAAATAGCTTGAAAACTGTAAATATTTTATGGAGCATGTAAGCGTATAAAAGTTTGTAAATTTCTCAAAGAACAATATAAAACAAATTTTGTTCAAATCGTACGGTTAGTAAAGGAGTTATAAGAGATTAAAGATTTGACCGCTGATGACCTCAAGCGGGGGCATATGTGAACTTTTCGACAAGAAAAAAAATATTAAATTAAGATCTTTATTTGCTCTTTTACATGATACTTTCCATTTTATCATATGATGCGGTACTTTGATGTAACGTCACTGGATTGGCTTGGGGTAAGAATAATAATAATAATAATAATAATAATAATAATAATAAGAATAATAAGAATAAAGAAAAGACAATACAATAACAGAAAGGATTCCGACGGAAATCGGAATCCTTAATAAATGGAAGGATGGAGGTTCCTGTGGACACAGCAGACGGATTCCTCTCATTTTCATCTTGTTAAGAACAGAAATGAAAATTGAAAAAATGCGAAAATGACTGGCCGCAGCTGGACTCGAACCAGGTACCTTCACCAAGGTAGGCCCCATCGTATCTTGTACATGTAATGTCAGGTCACATGGTTGAATTGACCAATGAAATTTGTAACACATCCTGGGTCATGCATATTAATTATGTGAGGGATTTTCCAATGAATCATGACAATATAGCAAGTGTTTTTAAACTGGTACTCGATATTTCTTGATTCTGTAAGAAAACATCTTGAACTAATACATAGTATTATATATTACTCGTATAAATTTTGAAATGAAAACAATGTTGAAGCACTGTACTTTATGTTTGCTTACGAATGAAAAAAATTGAGGGGAAAAAAATGGCCGAGGCCGGTATCGAACCCCGGACCCTCCGATTAGAAGTCTGACGCTCTACCGCTGAGCTATTGCAGAACTGACAAAGGTTTGCATCAAAAGTCTTTAGAAGGATGAAATCTTGCGACTATGATATGACTCAACATGTCGAGCATGTTCCGAATGATAAATCTTTATCGATCGATTCTATTTACAGGTTTGTATTCAGGAGTAAACAACACAGAATTTCATCAAATGTATTTTTTTTATTGACTTTCATTGACCATGTATGTAGAGAATAAAATTATGAATCAATAAAATGTGTTTGCTTATTTTGCAAGGGCGGATCTAGACAGGGTAGGTGAAAACAGGTATGTACACGTATGTAACATGTAAGTCGGAGGGGGGGGGGGGGGCAAAAACTCATCAACCTCCCCCTTTCGAAGGACTAGCCTATGTCATTGGATAAACAAACCGTCAAAGATCTTGTACAGTTATTTCAAAGATTGACGAATTCAAAAAGAAACAGACAAACAAAAGAGAAAAAAAAAATGCCCAAGGGGGCCACATTGCTCCGTCAAGGGTCTTGTACAGTTGTTTATAATATTAAGGAATTCAATAAGAAAAGACAAACAAACAAACAAAACAAATGAAAAAAAAAAAAAAAAAAAAAAAAAAAAGAGGCCCAAGGGAGCCATATTGCTCAGTCAAAAGTCTTGTACAGTTGTTTCAAAGATTGTCGAATCAAAAAAGAAAAAAACAAACAAACAAGCAAAACAAATGAAAATAAAAAACAAAACAAAACAAAACAAACAAGAGGCCCAAGGGGGCCACATTGCTCCGTCAAAGGTCTTGTACAGTTGATTCAAAGATTGACGAATTAAAAAAACAAGACAAACAAACATAACAAACAAAACCAAGAAGCCCAAGGGGGCCACATTGCTCCGTCAAAGGTCTTGTACAGTTGTTTCAAAGATTGACGAATGAAAAAAAGAGGCCTAAGGTGGCCATATATACACGTTGAAGTCAATGACAGTGAAATAAATATGTGCACTATGAAATGTGTTTTTCTTCTGAATAAAAAGCTATGAATAGGACTGACTTGTTGCATGAACGATCGATAATTCTTGTAATGCTGAATCAGCCATTTGTATTTCTCCATCTGTATATCAAAAATAAAAACCACTAACATTCAGGAACTCCAATGGCTATGTGGATAGGGCGTTGGACTGCTGGCCAAGGGTACCGGGTTCGATCCCCAGTCTGGACGTTTTTTTTTTTTCGCCGATCGTCTGCGTTTCTGTCTAGTACTCTCTCTATCTGTTCGTATGTCTGTTCGTTCTTCTATCGTTATCAGTCTATCTAACATTGTCTATCTTACACTGTCAGTCTGTCTGTCTGGTCCATGCTGAAAATTTACCAGTTAATTTAAATGATGCTATTCAATTTTAAGACATTTTTAAAACATTTAATTAGAAAATGACAACAGCATGAAAGTACAGACAAGTCATGGTACGAAGAGAAATAGAAATAAAAGATTTATCTTTCTTAGATCATGTAAAGTTCATATAAGAAGGACCACGTTTGTGAAGTAGAAGTAGTGTAGGACAAACACTGTGTATTTAACAAGTAAATGTTGTTATGACATTGAGAATGAAATTTTCACCTTGAACCAAGGTCAAGGAAAAAAGATGAGTATAGAATATCATTTTCTTCAAAATATATATGAAATCGAATAAAGCTCAATATTTTATCAACAAAAGACTGTTATGACCTTGAAATCGAACGAATGACCTTTGGTCAAGGTCAGTGTGACAGGACTTACTGCAAGGAAGATTTGTACCCAGTTTGCACTCTCAAGGTCAAACAGTCTTTGTTTTATAGGTAAAAATGCTGTTGTGACCTTGAGAATGAGAATTTGACCTTGGATCAAGGTCAAGGTGAAAGAGCTTGGCTTAACAATTATATGTATGAAGTTTGAACTCTGAAGGTCAAATAGTCTTTGCTCTATAAGCAAAAGTTTCATGTGACCTTGAGAATAAAAATTTGACCTTGAAAAGAGGGTCAACATTAAATGACTTTCTATAAGTGACCTAACATCCAAGTTTCAACTCAAAGTCTCAAAATTTGTAGAAATTGGCACCTTGCCAATTTAAGGCTCCATTTTCAACTTGAAATAGCTTGAAAACTGTAAATATTTTATGGAGCATGTAAGCGTATAAAAGTTTGTAAATTTCTCAAAGAACAATATAAAACAAATTTTGTTCAAATCGTACGGTTAGTAAAGGAGTTATAAGAGATTAAAGATTTGACCGCTGATGACCTCAAGCGGGGGCATATGTGAACTTTTCGACAAGAAAAAAAATATTAAATTAAGATCTTTATTTGCTCTTTTACATGATACTTTCCATTTTATCATATGATGCGGTACTTTGATGTAACGTCACTGGATTGGCTTGGGGTAAGAATAATAATAATAATAATAATAATAATAATAATAATAAGAATAATAAGAATAAAGAAAAGACAATACAATAACAGAAAGGATTCCGACGGAAATCGGAATCCTTAATAAATGGAAGGATGGAGGTTCCTGTGGACACAGCAGACGGATTCCTCTCATTTTCATCTTGTTAAGAACAGAAATGAAAATTGAAAAAATGCGAAAATGACTGGCCGCAGCTGGACTCGAACCAGGTACCTTCACCAAGGTAGGCCCCATCGTATCTTGTACATGTAATGTCAGGTCACATGGTTGAATTGACCAATGAAATTTGTAACACATCCTGGGTCATGCATATTAATTATGTGAGGGATTTTCCAATGAATCATGACAATATAGCAAGTGTTTTTAAACTGGTACTCGATATTTCTTGATTCTGTAAGAAAACATCTTGAACTAATACATAGTATTATATATTACTCGTATAAATTTTGAAATGAAAACAATGTTGAAGCACTGTACTTTATGTTTGCTTACGAATGAAAAAAATTGAGGGGAAAAAAATGGCCGAGGCCGGTATCGAACCCCGGACCCTCCGATTAGAAGTCTGACGCTCTACCGCTGAGCTATTGCAGAACTGACAAAGGTTTGCATCAAAAGTCTTTAGAAGGATGAAATCTTGCGACTATGATATGACTCAACATGTCGAGCATGTTCCGAATGATAAATCTTTATCGATCGATTCTATTTACAGGTTTGTATTCAGGAGTAAACAACACAGAATTTCATCAAATGTATTTTTTTTATTGACTTTCATTGACCATGTATGTAGAGAATAAAATTATGAATCAATAAAATGTGTTTGCTTATTTTGCAAGGGCGGATCTAGACAGGGTAGGTGAAAACAGGTATGTACACGTATGTAACATGTAAGTCGGAGGGGGGGGGGGGGGCAAAAACTCATCAACCTCCCCCTTTCGAAGGACTAGCCTATGTCATTGGATAAACAAACCGTCAAAGATCTTGTACAGTTATTTCAAAGATTGACGAATTCAAAAAGAAACAGACAAACAAAAGAGAAAAAAAAAATGCCCAAGGGGGCCACATTGCTCCGTCAAGGGTCTTGTACAGTTGTTTATAATATTAAGGAATTCAATAAGAAAAGACAAACAAACAAACAAAACAAATGAAAAAAAAAAAAAAAAAAAAAAAAAAAAAGAGGCCCAAGGGAGCCATATTGCTCAGTCAAAAGTCTTGTACAGTTGTTTCAAAGATTGTCGAATCAAAAAAGAAAAAAACAAACAAACAAGCAAAACAAATGAAAATAAAAAACAAAACAAAACAAAACAAACAAGAGGCCCAAGGGGGCCACATTGCTCCGTCAAAGGTCTTGTACAGTTGATTCAAAGATTGACGAATTAAAAAAACAAGACAAACAAACATAACAAACAAAACCAAGAAGCCCAAGGGGGCCACATTGCTCCGTCAAAGGTCTTGTACAGTTGTTTCAAAGATTGACGAATGAAAAAAAGAGGCCTAAGGTGGCCATATATACACGTTGAAGTCAATGACAGTGAAATAAATATGTGCACTATGAAATGTGTTTTTCTTCTGAATAAAAAGCTATGAATAGGACTGACTTGTTGCATGAACGATCGATAATTCTTGTAATGCTGAATCAGCCATTTGTATTTCTCCATCTGTATATCAAAAATAAAAACCACTAACATTCAGGAACTCCAATGGCTATGTGGATAGGGCGTTGGACTGCTGGCCAAGGGTACCGGGTTCGATCCCCAGTCTGGACGTTTTTTTTTTTTCGCCGATCGTCTGCGTTTCTGTCTAGTACTCTCTCTATCTGTTCGTATGTCTGTTCGTTCTTCTATCGTTATCAGTCTATCTAACATTGTCTATCTTACACTGTCAGTCTGTCTGTCTGGTCCATGCTGAAAATTTACCAGTTAATTTAAATGATGCTATTCAATTTTAAGACATTTTTAAAACATTTAATTAGAAAATGACAACAGCATGAAAGTACAGACAAGTCATGGTACGAAGAGAAATAGAAATAAAAGATTTATCTTTCTTAGATCATGTAAAGTTCATATAAGAAGGACCACGTTTGTGAAGTAGAAGTAGTGTAGGACAAACACTGTGTATTTAACAAGTAAATGTTGTTATGACATTGAGAATGAAATTTTCACCTTGAACCAAGGTCAAGGAAAAAAGATGAGTATAGAATATCATTTTCTTCAAAATATATATGAAATCGAATAAAGCTCAATATTTTATCAACAAAAGACTGTTATGACCTTGAAATCGAACGAATGACCTTTGGTCAAGGTCAGTGTGACAGGACTTACTGCAAGGAAGATTTGTACCCAGTTTGCACTCTCAAGGTCAAACAGTCTTTGTTTTATAGGTAAAAATGCTGTTGTGACCTTGAGAATGAGAATTTGACCTTGGATCAAGGTCAAGGTGAAAGAGCTTGGCTTAACAATTATATGTATGAAGTTTGAACTCTGAAGGTCAAATAGTCTTTGCTCTATAAGCAAAAGTTTCATGTGACCTTGAGAATAAAAATTTGACCTTGAAAAGAGGGTCAACATTAAATGACTTTCTATAAGTGACCTAACATCCAAGTTTCAACTCAAAGTCTCAAAATTTGTAGAAATTGGCACCTTGCCAATTTAAGGCTCCATTTTCAACTTGAAATAGCTTGAAAACTGTAAATATTTTATGGAGCATGTAAGCGTATAAAAGTTTGTAAATTTCTCAAAGAACAATATAAAACAAATTTTGTTCAAATCGTACGGTTAGTAAAGGAGTTATAAGAGATTAAAGATTTGACCGCTGATGACCTCAAGCGGGGGCATATGTGAACTTTTCGACAAGAAAAAAAATATTAAATTAAGATCTTTATTTGCTCTTTTACATGATACTTTCCATTTTATCATATGATGCGGTACTTTGATGTAACGTCACTGGATTGGCTTGGGGTAAGAATAATAATAATAATAATAATAATAATAATAATAAGAATAATAAGAATAAAGAAAAGACAATACAATAACAGAAAGGATTCCGACGGAAATCGGAATCCTTAATAAATGGAAGGATGGAGGTTCCTGTGGACACAGCAGACGGATTCCTCTCATTTTCATCTTGTTAAGAACAGAAATGAAAATTGAAAAAATGCGAAAATGACTGGCCGCAGCTGGACTCGAACCAGGTACCTTCACCAAGGTAGGCCCCATCGTATCTTGTACATGTAATGTCAGGTCACATGGTTGAATTGACCAATGAAATTTGTAACACATCCTGGGTCATGCATATTAATTATGTGAGGGATTTTCCAATGAATCATGACAATATAGCAAGTGTTTTTAAACTGGTACTCGATATTTCTTGATTCTGTAAGAAAACATCTTGAACTAATACATAGTATTATATATTACTCGTATAAATTTTGAAATGAAAACAATGTTGAAGCACTGTACTTTATGTTTGCTTACGAATGAAAAAAATTGAGGGGAAAAAAATGGCCGAGGCCGGTATCGAACCCCGGACCCTCCGATTAGAAGTCTGACGCTCTACCGCTGAGCTATTGCAGAACTGACAAAGGTTTGCATCAAAAGTCTTTAGAAGGATGAAATCTTGCGACTATGATATGACTCAACATGTCGAGCATGTTCCGAATGATAAATCTTTATCGATCGATTCTATTTACAGGTTTGTATTCAGGAGTAAACAACACAGAATTTCATCAAATGTATTTTTTTTATTGACTTTCATTGACCATGTATGTAGAGAATAAAATTATGAATCAATAAAATGTGTTTGCTTATTTTGCAAGGGCGGATCTAGACAGGGTAGGTGAAAACAGGTATGTACACGTATGTAACATGTAAGTCGGAGGGGGGGGGGGGCAAAAACTCATCAACCTCCCCCTTTCGAAGGACTAGCCTATGTCATTGGATAAACAAACCGTCAAAGATCTTGTACAGTTATTTCAAAGATTGACGAATTCAAAAAGAAACAGACAAACAAAAGAGAAAAAAAAATGCCCAAGGGGGCCACATTGCTCCGTCAAGGGTCTTGTACAGTTGTTTATAATATTAAGGAATTCAATAAGAAAAGACAAACAAACAAACAAAACAAATGAAAAAAAAAAAAAAAAAAAAAAAAAAAAAAAAGAGGCCCAAGGGAGCCATATTGCTCAGTCAAAAGTCTTGTACAGTTGTTTCAAAGATTGTCGAATCAAAAAAGAAAAAAAACAAACAAACAAGCAAAACAAATGAAAATAAAAAACAAAACAAAACAAAACAAACAAGAGGCCCAAGGGGGCCACATTGCTCCGTCAAAGGTCTTGTACAGTTGATTCAAAGATTGACGAATTAAAAAAACAAGACAAACAAACATAACAAACAAAACCAAGAAGCCCAAGGGGGCCACATTGCTCCGTCAAAGGTCTTGTACAGTTGTTTCAAAGATTGACGAATGAAAAAAAGAGGCCTAAGGTGGCCATATATACACGTTGAAGTCAATGACAGTGAAATAAATATGTGCACTATGAAATGTGTTTTTCTTCTGAATAAAAAGCTATGAATAGGACTGACTTGTTGCATGAACGATCGATAATTCTTGTAATGCTGAATCAGCCATTTGTATTTCTCCATCTGTATATCAAAAATAAAAACCACTAACATTCAGGAACTCCAATGGCTATGTGGATAGGGCGTTGGACTGCTGGCCAAGGGTACCGGGTTCGATCCCCAGTCTGGACGTTTTTTTTTTTTCGCCGATCGTCTGCGTTTCTGTCTAGTACTCTCTCTATCTGTTCGTATGTCTGTTCGTTCTTCTATCGTTATCAGTCTATCTAACATTGTCTATCTTACACTGTCAGTCTGTCTGTCTGGTCCATGCTGAAAATTTACCAGTTAATTTAAATGATGCTATTCAATTTTAAGACATTTTTAAAACATTTAATTAGAAAATGACAACAGCATGAAAGTACAGACAAGTCATGGTACGAAGAGAAATAGAAATAAAAGATTTATCTTTCTTAGATCATGTAAAGTTCATATAAGAAGGACCACGTTTGTGAAGTAGAAGTAGTGTAGGACAAACACTGTGTATTTAACAAGTAAATGTTGTTATGACATTGAGAATGAAATTTTCACCTTGAACCAAGGTCAAGGAAAAAAGATGAGTATAGAATATCATTTTCTTCAAAATATATATGAAATCGAATAAAGCTCAATATTTTATCAACAAAAGACTGTTATGACCTTGAAATCGAACGAATGACCTTTGGTCAAGGTCAGTGTGACAGGACTTACTGCAAGGAAGATTTGTACCCAGTTTGCACTCTCAAGGTCAAACAGTCTTTGTTTTATAGGTAAAAATGCTGTTGTGACCTTGAGAATGAGAATTTGACCTTGGATCAAGGTCAAGGTGAAAGAGCTTGGCTTAACAATTATATGTATGAAGTTTGAACTCTGAAGGTCAAATAGTCTTTGCTCTATAAGCAAAAGTTTCATGTGACCTTGAGAATAAAAATTTGACCTTGAAAAGAGGGTCAACATTAAATGACTTTCTATAAGTGACCTAACATCCAAGTTTCAACTCAAAGTCTCAAAATTTGTAGAAATTGGCACCTTGCCAATTTAAGGCTCCATTTTCAACTTGAAATAGCTTGAAAACTGTAAATATTTTATGGAGCATGTAAGCGTATAAAAGTTTGTAAATTTCTCAAAGAACAATATAAAACAAATTTTGTTCAAATCGTACGGTTAGTAAAGGAGTTATAAGAGATTAAAGATTTGACCGCTGATGACCTCAAGCGGGGGCATATGTGAACTTTTCGACAAGAAAAAAAATATTAAATTAAGATCTTTATTTGCTCTTTTACATGATACTTTCCATTTTATCATATGATGCGGTACTTTGATGTAACGTCACTGGATTGGCTTGGGGTAAGAATAATAATAATAATAATAATAATAATAATAATAATAAGAATAATAAGAATAAAGAAAAGACAATACAATAACAGAAAGGATTCCGACGGAAATCGGAATCCTTAATAAATGGAAGGATGGAGGTTCCTGTGGACACAGCAGACGGATTCCTCTCATTTTCATCTTGTTAAGAACAGAAATGAAAATTGAAAAAATGCGAAAATGACTGGCCGCAGCTGGACTCGAACCAGGTACCTTCACCAAGGTAGGCCCCATCGTATCTTGTACATGTAATGTCAGGTCACATGGTTGAATTGACCAATGAAATTTGTAACACATCCTGGGTCATGCATATTAATTATGTGAGGGATTTTCCAATGAATCATGACAATATAGCAAGTGTTTTTAAACTGGTACTCGATATTTCTTGATTCTGTAAGAAAACATCTTGAACTAATACATAGTATTATATATTACTCGTATAAATTTTGAAATGAAAACAATGTTGAAGCACTGTACTTTATGTTTGCTTACGAATGAAAAAAATTGAGGGGAAAAAAATGGCCGAGGCCGGTATCGAACCCCGGACCCTCCGATTAGAAGTCTGACGCTCTACCGCTGAGCTATTGCAGAACTGACAAAGGTTTGCATCAAAAGTCTTTAGAAGGATGAAATCTTGCGACTATGATATGACTCAACATGTCGAGCATGTTCCGAATGATAAATCTTTATCGATCGATTCTATTTACAGGTTTGTATTCAGGAGTAAACAACACAGAATTTCATCAAATGTATTTTTTTTATTGACTTTCATTGACCATGTATGTAGAGAATAAAATTATGAATCAATAAAATGTGTTTGCTTATTTTGCAAGGGCGGATCTAGACAGGGTAGGTGAAAACAGGTATGTACACGTATGTAACATGTAAGTCGGAGGGGGGGGGGGGGGCAAAAACTCATCAACCTCCCCCTTTCGAAGGACTAGCCTATGTCATTGGATAAACAAACCGTCAAAGATCTTGTACAGTTATTTCAAAGATTGACGAATTCAAAAAGAAACAGACAAACAAAAGAGAAAAAAAAATGCCCAAGGGGGCCACATTGCTCCGTCAAGGGTCTTGTACAGTTGTTTATAATATTAAGGAATTCAATAAGAAAAGACAAACAAACAAACAAAACAAATGAAAAAAAAAAAAAAAAAAAAAAAAAAAAAAAGAGGCCCAAGGGAGCCATATTGCTCAGTCAAAAGTCTTGTACAGTTGTTTCAAAGATTGTCGAATCAAAAAAGAAAAAAAAACAAACAAACAAGCAAAACAAATGAAAATAAAAAACAAAACAAAACAAAACAAACAAGAGGCCCAAGGGGGCCACATTGCTCCGTCAAAGGTCTTGTACAGTTGATTCAAAGATTGACGAATTAAAAAAACAAGACAAACAAACATAACAAACAAAACCAAGAAGCCCAAGGGGGCCACATTGCTCCGTCAAAGGTCTTGTACAGTTGTTTCAAAGATTGACGAATGAAAAAAAGAGGCCTAAGGTGGCCATATATACACGTTGAAGTCAATGACAGTGAAATAAATATGTGCACTATGAAATGTGTTTTTCTTCTGAATAAAAAGCTATGAATAGGACTGACTTGTTGCATGAACGATCGATAATTCTTGTAATGCTGAATCAGCCATTTGTATTTCTCCATCTGTATATCAAAAATAAAAACCACTAACATTCAGGAACTCCAATGGCTATGTGGATAGGGCGTTGGACTGCTGGCCAAGGGTACCGGGTTCGATCCCCAGTCTGGACGTTTTTTTTTTTTCGCCGATCGTCTGCGTTTCTGTCTAGTACTCTCTCTATCTGTTCGTATGTCTGTTCGTTCTTCTATCGTTATCAGTCTATCTAACATTGTCTATCTTACACTGTCAGTCTGTCTGTCTGGTCCATGCTGAAAATTTACCAGTTAATTTAAATGATGCTATTCAATTTTAAGACATTTTTAAAACATTTAATTAGAAAATGACAACAGCATGAAAGTACAGACAAGTCATGGTACGAAGAGAAATAGAAATAAAAGATTTATCTTTCTTAGATCATGTAAAGTTCATATAAGAAGGACCACGTTTGTGAAGTAGAAGTAGTGTAGGACAAACACTGTGTATTTAACAAGTAAATGTTGTTATGACATTGAGAATGAAATTTTCACCTTGAACCAAGGTCAAGGAAAAAAGATGAGTATAGAATATCATTTTCTTCAAAATATATATGAAATCGAATAAAGCTCAATATTTTATCAACAAAAGACTGTTATGACCTTGAAATCGAACGAATGACCTTTGGTCAAGGTCAGTGTGACAGGACTTACTGCAAGGAAGATTTGTACCCAGTTTGCACTCTCAAGGTCAAACAGTCTTTGTTTTATAGGTAAAAATGCTGTTGTGACCTTGAGAATGAGAATTTGACCTTGGATCAAGGTCAAGGTGAAAGAGCTTGGCTTAACAATTATATGTATGAAGTTTGAACTCTGAAGGTCAAATAGTCTTTGCTCTATAAGCAAAAGTTTCATGTGACCTTGAGAATAAAAATTTGACCTTGAAAAGAGGGTCAACATTAAATGACTTTCTATAAGTGACCTAACATCCAAGTTTCAACTCAAAGTCTCAAAATTTGTAGAAATTGGCACCTTGCCAATTTAAGGCTCCATTTTCAACTTGAAATAGCTTGAAAACTGTAAATATTTTATGGAGCATGTAAGCGTATAAAAGTTTGTAAATTTCTCAAAGAACAATATAAAACAAATTTTGTTCAAATCGTACGGTTAGTAAAGGAGTTATAAGAGATTAAAGATTTGACCGCTGATGACCTCAAGCGGGGGCATATGTGAACTTTTCGACAAGAAAAAAAATATTAAATTAAGATCTTTATTTGCTCTTTTACATGATACTTTCCATTTTATCATATGATGCGGTACTTTGATGTAACGTCACTGGATTGGCTTGGGGTAAGAATAATAATAATAATAATAATAATAATAATAATAAGAATAATAAGAATAAAGAAAAGACAATACAATAACAGAAAGGATTCCGACGGAAATCGGAATCCTTAATAAATGGAAGGATGGAGGTTCCTGTGGACACAGCAGACGGATTCCTCTCATTTTCATCTTGTTAAGAACAGAAATGAAAATTGAAAAAATGCGAAAATGACTGGCCGCAGCTGGACTCGAACCAGGTACCTTCACCAAGGTAGGCCCCATCGTATCTTGTACATGTAATGTCAGGTCACATGGTTGAATTGACCAATGAAATTTGTAACACATCCTGGGTCATGCATATTAATTATGTGAGGGATTTTCCAATGAATCATGACAATATAGCAAGTGTTTTTAAACTGGTACTCGATATTTCTTGATTCTGTAAGAAAACATCTTGAACTAATACATAGTATTATATATTACTCGTATAAATTTTGAAATGAAAACAATGTTGAAGCACTGTACTTTATGTTTGCTTACGAATGAAAAAAATTGAGGGGAAAAAAATGGCCGAGGCCGGTATCGAACCCCGGACCCTCCGATTAGAAGTCTGACGCTCTACCGCTGAGCTATTGCAGAACTGACAAAGGTTTGCATCAAAAGTCTTTAGAAGGATGAAATCTTGCGACTATGATATGACTCAACATGTCGAGCATGTTCCGAATGATAAATCTTTATCGATCGATTCTATTTACAGGTTTGTATTCAGGAGTAAACAACACAGAATTTCATCAAATGTATTTTTTTTATTGACTTTCATTGACCATGTATGTAGAGAATAAAATTATGAATCAATAAAATGTGTTTGCTTATTTTGCAAGGGCGGATCTAGACAGGGTAGGTGAAAACAGGTATGTACACGTATGTAACATGTAAGTCGGAGGGGGGGGGGGGGCAAAAACTCATCAACCTCCCCCTTTCGAAGGACTAGCCTATGTCATTGGATAAACAAACCGTCAAAGATCTTGTACAGTTATTTCAAAGATTGACGAATTCAAAAAGAAACAGACAAACAAAAGAGAAAAAAAAATGCCCAAGGGGGCCACATTGCTCCGTCAAGGGTCTTGTACAGTTGTTTATAATATTAAGGAATTCAATAAGAAAAGACAAACAAACAAACAAAACAAATGAAAAAAAAAAAAAAAAAAAAAAAAAAAAAAAAGAGGCCCAAGGGAGCCATATTGCTCAGTCAAAAGTCTTGTACAGTTGTTTCAAAGATTGTCGAATCAAAAAAGAAAAAAAACAAACAAACAAGCAAAAGAAATGAAAATAAAAAACAAAACAAAACAAAACAAACAAGAGGCCCAAGGGGGCCACATTGCTCCGTCAAAGGTCTTGTACAGTTGATTCAAAGATTGACGAATTAAAAAAACAAGACAAACAAACATAACAAACAAAACCAAGAAGCCCAAGGGGGCCACATTGCTCCGTCAAAGGTCTTGTACAGTTGTTTCAAAGATTGACGAATGAAAAAAAGAGGCCTAAGGTGGCCATATATACACGTTGAAGTCAATGACAGTGAAATAAATATGTGCACTATGAAATGTGTTTTTCTTCTGAATAAAAAGCTATGAATAGGACTGACTTGTTGCATGAACGATCGATAATTCTTGTAATGCTGAATCAGCCATTTGTATTTCTCCATCTGTATATCAAAAATAAAAACCACTAACATTCAGGAACTCCAATGGCTATGTGGATAGGGCGTTGGACTGCTGGCCAAGGGTACCGGGTTCGATCCCCAGTCTGGACGTTTTTTTTTTTTCGCCGATCGTCTGCGTTTCTGTCTAGTACTCTCTCTATCTGTTCGTATGTCTGTTCGTTCTTCTATCGTTATCAGTCTATCTAACATTGTCTATCTTACACTGTCAGTCTGTCTGTCTGGTCCATGCTGAAAATTTACCAGTTAATTTAAATGATGCTATTCAATTTTAAGACATTTTTAAAACATTTAATTAGAAAATGACAACAGCATGAAAGTACAGACAAGTCATGGTACGAAGAGAAATAGAAATAAAAGATTTATCTTTCTTAGATCATGTAAAGTTCATATAAGAAGGACCACGTTTGTGAAGTAGAAGTAGTGTAGGACAAACACTGTGTATTTAACAAGTAAATGTTGTTATGACATTGAGAATGAAATTTTCACCTTGAACCAAGGTCAAGGAAAAAAGATGAGTATAGAATATCATTTTCTTCAAAATATATATGAAATCGAATAAAGCTCAATATTTTATCAACAAAAGACTGTTATGACCTTGAAATCGAACGAATGACCTTTGGTCAAGGTCAGTGTGACAGGACTTACTGCAAGGAAGATTTGTACCCAGTTTGCACTCTCAAGGTCAAACAGTCTTTGTTTTATAGGTAAAAATGCTGTTGTGACCTTGAGAATGAGAATTTGACCTTGGATCAAGGTCAAGGTGAAAGAGCTTGGCTTAACAATTATATGTATGAAGTTTGAACTCTGAAGGTCAAATAGTCTTTGCTCTATAAGCAAAAGTTTCATGTGACCTTGAGAATAAAAATTTGACCTTGAAAAGAGGGTCAACATTAAATGACTTTCTATAAGTGACCTAACATCCAAGTTTCAACTCAAAGTCTCAAAATTTGTAGAAATTGGCACCTTGCCAATTTAAGGCTCCATTTTCAACTTGAAATAGCTTGAAAACTGTAAATATTTTATGGAGCATGTAAGCGTATAAAAGTTTGTAAATTTCTCAAAGAACAATATAAAACAAATTTTGTTCAAATCGTACGGTTAGTAAAGGAGTTATAAGAGATTAAAGATTTGACCGCTGATGACCTCAAGCGGGGGCATATGTGAACTTTTCGACAAGAAAAAAAATATTAAATTAAGATCTTTATTTGCTCTTTTACATGATACTTTCCATTTTATCATATGATGCGGTACTTTGATGTAACGTCACTGGATTGGCTTGGGGTAAGAATAATAATAATAATAATAATAATAATAATAATAATAAGAATAATAAGAATAAAGAAAAGACAATACAATAACAGAAAGGATTCCGACGGAAATCGGAATCCTTAATAAATGGAAGGATGGAGGTTCCTGTGGACACAGCAGACGGATTCCTCTCATTTTCATCTTGTTAAGAACAGAAATGAAAATTGAAAAAATGCGAAAATGACTGGCCGCAGCTGGACTCGAACCAGGTACCTTCACCAAGGTAGGCCCCATCGTATCTTGTACATGTAATGTCAGGTCACATGGTTGAATTGACCAATGAAATTTGTAACACATCCTGGGTCATGCATATTAATTATGTGAGGGATTTTCCAATGAATCATGACAATATAGCAAGTGTTTTTAAACTGGTACTCGATATTTCTTGATTCTGTAAGAAAACATCTTGAACTAATACATAGTATTATATATTACTCGTATAAATTTTGAAATGAAAACAATGTTGAAGCACTGTACTTTATGTTTGCTTACGAATGAAAAAAATTGAGGGGAAAAAAATGGCCGAGGCCGGTATCGAACCCCGGACCCTCCGATTAGAAGTCTGACGCTCTACCGCTGAGCTATTGCAGAACTGACAAAGGTTTGCATCAAAAGTCTTTAGAAGGATGAAATCTTGCGACTATGATATGACTCAACATGTCGAGCATGTTCCGAATGATAAATCTTTATCGATCGATTCTATTTACAGGTTTGTATTCAGGAGTAAACAACACAGAATTTCATCAAATGTATTTTTTTTATTGACTTTCATTGACCATGTATGTAGAGAATAAAATTATGAATCAATAAAATGTGTTTGCTTATTTTGCAAGGGCGGATCTAGACAGGGTAGGTGAAAACAGGTATGTACACGTATGTAACATGTAAGTCGGAGGGGGGGGGGGCAAAAACTCATCAACCTCCCCCTTTCGAAGGACTAGCCTATGTCATTGGATAAACAAACCGTCAAAGATCTTGTACAGTTATTTCAAAGATTGACGAATTCAAAAAGAAACAGACAAACAAAAGAGAAAAAAAAATGCCCAAGGGGGCCACATTGCTCCGTCAAGGGTCTTGTACAGTTGTTTATAATATTAAGGAATTCAATAAGAAAAGACAAACAAACAAACAAAACAAATGAAAAAAAAAAAAAAAAAAAAAAAAAAAAAAAAAAGAGGCCCAAGGGAGCCATATTGCTCAGTCAAAAGTCTTGTACAGTTGTTTCAAAGATTGTCGAATCAAAAAAGAAAAAAACAAACAAACAAGCAAAACAAATGAAAATAAAAAACAAAACAAAACAAAACAAACAAGAGGCCCAAGGGGGCCACATTGCTCCGTCAAAGGTCTTGTACAGTTGATTCAAAGATTGACGAATTAAAAAAACAAGACAAACAAACATAACAAACAAAACCAAGAAGCCCAAGGGGGCCACATTGCTCCGTCAAAGGTCTTGTACAGTTGTTTCAAAGATTGACGAATGAAAAAAAGAGGCCTAAGGTGGCCATATATACACGTTGAAGTCAATGACAGTGAAATAAATATGTGCACTATGAAATGTGTTTTTCTTCTGAATAAAAAGCTATGAATAGGACTGACTTGTTGCATGAACGATCGATAATTCTTGTAATGCTGAATCAGCCATTTGTATTTCTCCATCTGTATATCAAAAATAAAAACCACTAACATTCAGGAACTCCAATGGCTATGTGGATAGGGCGTTGGACTGCTGGCCAAGGGTACCGGGTTCGATCCCCAGTCTGGACGTTTTTTTTTTTTCGCCGATCGTCTGCGTTTCTGTCTAGTACTCTCTCTATCTGTTCGTATGTCTGTTCGTTCTTCTATCGTTATCAGTCTATCTAACATTGTCTATCTTACACTGTCAGTCTGTCTGTCTGGTCCATGCTGAAAATTTACCAGTTAATTTAAATGATGCTATTCAATTTTAAGACATTTTTAAAACATTTAATTAGAAAATGACAACAGCATGAAAGTACAGACAAGTCATGGTACGAAGAGAAATAGAAATAAAAGATTTATCTTTCTTAGATCATGTAAAGTTCATATAAGAAGGACCACGTTTGTGAAGTAGAAGTAGTGTAGGACAAACACTGTGTATTTAACAAGTAAATGTTGTTATGACATTGAGAATGAAATTTTCACCTTGAACCAAGGTCAAGGAAAAAAGATGAGTATAGAATATCATTTTCTTCAAAATATATATGAAATCGAATAAAGCTCAATATTTTATCAACAAAAGACTGTTATGACCTTGAAATCGAACGAATGACCTTTGGTCAAGGTCAGTGTGACAGGACTTACTGCAAGGAAGATTTGTACCCAGTTTGCACTCTCAAGGTCAAACAGTCTTTGTTTTATAGGTAAAAATGCTGTTGTGACCTTGAGAATGAGAATTTGACCTTGGATCAAGGTCAAGGTGAAAGAGCTTGGCTTAACAATTATATGTATGAAGTTTGAACTCTGAAGGTCAAATAGTCTTTGCTCTATAAGCAAAAGTTTCATGTGACCTTGAGAATAAAAATTTGACCTTGAAAAGAGGGTCAACATTAAATGACTTTCTATAAGTGACCTAACATCCAAGTTTCAACTCAAAGTCTCAAAATTTGTAGAAATTGGCACCTTGCCAATTTAAGGCTCCATTTTCAACTTGAAATAGCTTGAAAACTGTAAATATTTTATGGAGCATGTAAGCGTATAAAAGTTTGTAAATTTCTCAAAGAACAATATAAAACAAATTTTGTTCAAATCGTACGGTTAGTAAAGGAGTTATAAGAGATTAAAGATTTGACCGCTGATGACCTCAAGCGGGGGCATATGTGAACTTTTCGACAAGAAAAAAAATATTAAATTAAGATCTTTATTTGCTCTTTTACATGATACTTTCCATTTTATCATATGATGCGGTACTTTGATGTAACGTCACTGGATTGGCTTGGGGTAAGAATAATAATAATAATAATAATAATAATAATAATAATAAGAATAATAAGAATAAAGAAAAGACAATACAATAACAGAAAGGATTCCGACGGAAATCGGAATCCTTAATAAATGGAAGGATGGAGGTTCCTGTGGACACAGCAGACGGATTCCTCTCATTTTCATCTTGTTAAGAACAGAAATGAAAATTGAAAAAATGCGAAAATGACTGGCCGCAGCTGGACTCGAACCAGGTATCTTCACCAAGGTAGGCCCCATCGTATCTTGTACATGTAATGTCAGGTCACATGGTTGAATTGACCAATGAAATTTGTAACACATCCTGGGTCATGCATATTAATTATGTGAGGGATTTTCCAATGAATCATGACAATATAGCAAGTGTTTTTAAACTGGTACTCGATATTTCTTGATTCTGTAAGAAAACATCTTGAACTAATACATAGTATTATATATTACTCGTATAAATTTTGAAATGAAAACAATGTTGAAGCACTGTACTTTATGTTTGCTTACGAATGAAAAAAATTGAGGGGAAAAAAATGGCCGAGGCCGGTATCGAACCCCGGACCCTCCGATTAGAAGTCTGACGCTCTACCGCTGAGCTATTGCAGAACTGACAAAGGTTTGCATCAAAAGTCTTTAGAAGGATGAAATCTTGCGACTATGATATGACTCAACATGTCGAGCATGTTCCGAATGATAAATCTTTATCGATCGATTCTATTTACAGGTTTGTATTCAGGAGTAAACAACACAGAATTTCATCAAATGTATTTTTTTTATTGACTTTCATTGACCATGTATGTAGAGAATAAAATTATGAATCAATAAAATGTGTTTGCTTATTTTGCAAGGGCGGATCTAGACAGGGTAGGTGAAAACAGGTATGTACACGTATGTAACATGTAAGTCGGAGGGGGGGGGGGCAAAAACTCATCAACCTCCCCCTTTCGAAGGACTAGCCTATGTCATTGGATAAACAAACCGTCAAAGATCTTGTACAGTTATTTCAAAGATTGACGAATTCAAAAAGAAACAGACAAACAAAAGAGAAAAAAAAATGCCCAAGGGGGCCACATTGCTCCGTCAAGGGTCTTGTACAGTTGTTTATAATATTAAGGAATTCAATAAGAAAAGACAAACAAACAAACAAAACAAATGAAAAAAAAAAAAAAAAAAAAAAAAAAAAAAAAAAAGAGGCCCAAGGGAGCCATATTGCTCAGTCAAAAGTCTTGTACAGTTGTTTCAAAGATTGTCGAATCAAAAAAGAAAAAAACAAACAAACAAGCAAAACAAATGAAAATAAAAAACAAAACAAAACAAAACAAACAAGAGGCCCAAGGGGGCCACATTGCTCCGTCAAAGGTCTTGTACAGTTGATTCAAAGATTGACGAATTAAAAAAACAAGACAAACAAACATAACAAACAAAACCAAGAAGCCCAAGGGGGCCACATTGCTCCGTCAAAGGTCTTGTACAGTTGTTTCAAAGATTGACGAATGAAAAAAAGAGGCCTAAGGTGGCCATATATACACGTTGAAGTCAATGACAGTGAAATAAATATGTGCACTATGAAATGTGTTTTTCTTCTGAATAAAAAGCTATGAATAGGACTGACTTGTTGCATGAACGATCGATAATTCTTGTAATGCTGAATCAGCCATTTGTATTTCTCCATCTGTATATCAAAAATAAAAACCACTAACATTCAGGAACTCCAATGGCTATGTGGATAGGGCGTTGGACTGCTGGCCAAGGGTACCGGGTTCGATCCCCAGTCTGGACGTTTTTTTTTTTTCGCCGATCGTCTGCGTTTCTGTCTAGTACTCTCTCTATCTGTTCGTATGTCTGTTCGTTCTTCTATCGTTATCAGTCTATCTAACATTGTCTATCTTACACTGTCAGTCTGTCTGTCTGGTCCATGCTGAAAATTTACCAGTTAATTTAAATGATGCTATTCAATTTTAAGACATTTTTAAAACATTTAATTAGAAAATGACAACAGCATGAAAGTACAGACAAGTCATGGTACGAAGAGAAATAGAAATAAAAGATTTATCTTTCTTAGATCATGTAAAGTTCATATAAGAAGGACCACGTTTGTGAAGTAGAAGTAGTGTAGGACAAACACTGTGTATTTAACAAGTAAATGTTGTTATGACATTGAGAATGAAATTTTCACCTTGAACCAAGGTCAAGGAAAAAAGATGAGTATAGAATATCATTTTCTTCAAAATATATATGAAATCGAATAAAGCTCAATATTTTATCAACAAAAGACTGTTATGACCTTGAAATCGAACGAATGACCTTTGGTCAAGGTCAGTGTGACAGGACTTACTGCAAGGAAGATTTGTACCCAGTTTGCACTCTCAAGGTCAAACAGTCTTTGTTTTATAGGTAAAAATGCTGTTGTGACCTTGAGAATGAGAATTTGACCTTGGATCAAGGTCAAGGTGAAAGAGCTTGGCTTAACAATTATATGTATGAAGTTTGAACTCTGAAGGTCAAATAGTCTTTGCTCTATAAGCAAAAGTTTCATGTGACCTTGAGAATAAAAATTTGACCTTGAAAAGAGGGTCAACATTAAATGACTTTCTATAAGTGACCTAACATCCAAGTTTCAACTCAAAGTCTCAAAATTTGTAGAAATTGGCACCTTGCCAATTTAAGGCTCCATTTTCAACTTGAAATAGCTTGAAAACTGTAAATATTTTATGGAGCATGTAAGCGTATAAAAGTTTGTAAATTTCTCAAAGAACAATATAAAACAAATTTTGTTCAAATCGTACGGTTAGTAAAGGAGTTATAAGAGATTAAAGATTTGACCGCTGATGACCTCAAGCGGGGGCATATGTGAACTTTTCGACAAGAAAAAAAATATTAAATTAAGATCTTTATTTGCTCTTTTACATGATACTTTCCATTTTATCATATGATGCGGTACTTTGATGTAACGTCACTGGATTGGCTTGGGGTAAGAATAATAATAATAATAATAATAATAATAATAATAAGAATAATAAGAATAAAGAAAAGACAATACAATAACAGAAAGGATTCCGACGGAAATCGGAATCCTTAATAAATGGAAGGATGGAGGTTCCTGTGGACACAGCAGACGGATTCCTCTCATTTTCATCTTGTTAAGAACAGAAATGAAAATTGAAAAAATGCGAAAATGACTGGCCGCAGCTGGACTCGAACCAGGTACCTTCACCAAGGTAGGCCCCATCGTATCTTGTACATGTAATGTCAGGTCACATGGTTGAATTGACCAATGAAATTTGTAACACATCCTGGGTCATGCATATTAATTATGTGAGGGATTTTCCAATGAATCATGACAATATAGCAAGTGTTTTTAAACTGGTACTCGATATTTCTTGATTCTGTAAGAAAACATCTTGAACTAATACATAGTATTATATATTACTCGTATAAATTTTGAAATGAAAACAATGTTGAAGCACTGTACTTTATGTTTGCTTACGAATGAAAAAAATTGAGGGGAAAAAAATGGCCGAGGCCGGTATCGAACCCCGGACCCTCCGATTAGAAGTCTGACGCTCTACCGCTGAGCTATTGCAGAACTGACAAAGGTTTGCATCAAAAGTCTTTAGAAGGATGAAATCTTGCGACTATGATATGACTCAACATGTCGAGCATGTTCCGAATGATAAATCTTTATCGATCGATTCTATTTACAGGTTTGTATTCAGGAGTAAACAACACAGAATTTCATCAAATGTATTTTTTTTATTGACTTTCATTGACCATGTATGTAGAGAATAAAATTATGAATCAATAAAATGTGTTTGCTTATTTTGCAAGGGCGGATCTAGACAGGGTAGGTGAAAACAGGTATGTACACGTATGTAACATGTAAGTCGGAGGGGGGGGGCAAAAACTCATCAACCTCCCCCTTTCGAAGGACTAGCCTATGTCATTGGATAAACAAACCGTCAAAGATCTTGTACAGTTATTTCAAAGATTGACGAATTCAAAAAGAAACAGACAAACAAAAGAGAAAAAAAAATGCCCAAGGGGGCCACATTGCTCCGTCAAGGGTCTTGTACAGTTGTTTATAATATTAAGGAATTCAATAAGAAAAGACAAACAAACAAACAAAACAAATGAAAAAAAAAAAAAAAAAAAAAAAAAAAAAAAAAAGAGGCCCAAGGGAGCCATATTGCTCAGTCAAAAGTCTTGTACAGTTGTTTCAAAGATTGTCGAATCAAAAAAGAAAAAAACAAACAAACAAGCAAAACAAATGAAAATAAAAAACAAAACAAAACAAAACAAACAAGAGGCCCAAGGGGGCCACATTGCTCCGTCAAAGGTCTTGTACAGTTGATTCAAAGATTGACGAATTAAAAAAACAAGACAAACAAACATAACAAACAAAACCAAGAAGCCCAAGGGGGCCACATTGCTCCGTCAAAGGTCTTGTACAGTTGTTTCAAAGATTGACGAATGAAAAAAAGAGGCCTAAGGTGGCCATATATACACGTTGAAGTCAATGACAGTGAAATAAATATGTGCACTATGAAATGTGTTTTTCTTCTGAATAAAAAGCTATGAATAGGACTGACTTGTTGCATGAACGATCGATAATTCTTGTAATGCTGAATCAGCCATTTGTATTTCTCCATCTGTATATCAAAAATAAAAACCACTAACATTCAGGAACTCCAATGGCTATGTGGATAGGGCGTTGGACTGCTGGCCAAGGGTACCGGGTTCGATCCCCAGTCTGGACGTTTTTTTTTTTTCGCCGATCGTCTGCGTTTCTGTCTAGTACTCTCTCTATCTGTTCGTATGTCTGTTCGTTCTTCTATCGTTATCAGTCTATCTAACATTGTCTATCTTACACTGTCAGTCTGTCTGTCTGGTCCATGCTGAAAATTTACCAGTTAATTTAAATGATGCTATTCAATTTTAAGACATTTTTAAAACATTTAATTAGAAAATGACAACAGCATGAAAGTACAGACAAGTCATGGTACGAAGAGAAATAGAAATAAAAGATTTATCTTTCTTAGATCATGTAAAGTTCATATAAGAAGGACCACGTTTGTGAAGTAGAAGTAGTGTAGGACAAACACTGTGTATTTAACAAGTAAATGTTGTTATGACATTGAGAATGAAATTTTCACCTTGAACCAAGGTCAAGGAAAAAAGATGAGTATAGAATATCATTTTCTTCAAAATATATATGAAATCGAATAAAGCTCAATATTTTATCAACAAAAGACTGTTATGACCTTGAAATCGAACGAATGACCTTTGGTCAAGGTCAGTGTGACAGGACTTACTGCAAGGAAGATTTGTACCCAGTTTGCACTCTCAAGGTCAAACAGTCTTTGTTTTATAGGTAAAAATGCTGTTGTGACCTTGAGAATGAGAATTTGACCTTGGATCAAGGTCAAGGTGAAAGAGCTTGGCTTAACAATTATATGTATGAAGTTTGAACTCTGAAGGTCAAATAGTCTTTGCTCTATAAGCAAAAGTTTCATGTGACCTTGAGAATAAAAATTTGACCTTGAAAAGAGGGTCAACATTAAATGACTTTCTATAAGTGACCTAACATCCAAGTTTCAACTCAAAGTCTCAAAATTTGTAGAAATTGGCACCTTGCCAATTTAAGGCTCCATTTTCAACTTGAAATAGCTTGAAAACTGTAAATATTTTATGGAGCATGTAAGCGTATAAAAGTTTGTAAATTTCTCAAAGAACAATATAAAACAAATTTTGTTCAAATCGTACGGTTAGTAAAGGAGTTATAAGAGATTAAAGATTTGACCGCTGATGACCTCAAGCGGGGGCATATGTGAACTTTTCGACAAGAAAAAAAATATTAAATTAAGATCTTTATTTGCTCTTTTACATGATACTTTCCATTTTATCATATGATGCGGTACTTTGATGTAACGTCACTGGATTGGCTTGGGGTAAGAATAATAATAATAATAATAATAATAATAATAATAATAAGAATAATAAGAATAAAGAAAAGACAATACAATAACAGAAAGGATTCCGACGGAAATCGGAATCCTTAATAAATGGAAGGATGGAGGTTCCTGTGGACACAGCAGACGGATTCCTCTCATTTTCATCTTGTTAAGAACAGAAATGAAAATTGAAAAAATGCGAAAATGACTGGCCGCAGCTGGACTCGAACCAGGTATCTTCACCAAGGTAGGCCCCATCGTATCTTGTACATGTAATGTCAGGTCACATGGTTGAATTGACCAATGAAATTTGTAACACATCCTGGGTCATGCATATTAATTATGTGAGGGATTTTCCAATGAATCATGACAATATAGCAAGTGTTTTTAAACTGGTACTCGATATTTCTTGATTCTGTAAGAAAACATCTTGAACTAATACATAGTATTATATATTACTCGTATAAATTTTGAAATGAAAACAATGTTGAAGCACTGTACTTTATGTTTGCTTACGAATGAAAAAAATTGAGGGGAAAAAAATGGCCGAGGCCGGTATCGAACCCCGGACCCTCCGATTAGAAGTCTGACGCTCTACCGCTGAGCTATTGCAGAACTGACAAAGGTTTGCATCAAAAGTCTTTAGAAGGATGAAATCTTGCGACTATGATATGACTCAACATGTCGAGCATGTTCCGAATGATAAATCTTTATCGATCGATTCTATTTACAGGTTTGTATTCAGGAGTAAACAACACAGAATTTCATCAAATGTATTTTTTTTATTGACTTTCATTGACCATGTATGTAGAGAATAAAATTATGAATCAATAAAATGTGTTTGCTTATTTTGCAAGGGCGGATCTAGACAGGGTAGGTGAAAACAGGTATGTACACGTATGTAACATGTAAGTCGGAGGGGGGGGGGGCAAAAACTCATCAACCTCCCCCTTTCGAAGGACTAGCCTATGTCATTGGATAAACAAACCGTCAAAGATCTTGTACAGTTATTTCAAAGATTGACGAATTCAAAAAGAAACAGACAAACAAAAGAGAAAAAAAAATGCCCAAGGGGGCCACATTGCTCCGTCAAGGGTCTTGTACAGTTGTTTATAATATTAAGGAATTCAATAAGAAAAGACAAACAAACAAACAAAACAAATGAAAAAAAAAAAAAAAAAAAAAAAAAAAAAAGAGGCCCAAGGGTACCATATTGCTCAGTCAAAAGTCTTGTACAGTTGTTTCAAAGATTGTCGAATCAAAAAAGAAAAAAACAAACAAACAAGCAAAACAAATGAAAATAAAAAACAAAACAAAACAAAACAAACAAGAGGCCCAAGGGGGCCACATTGCTCCGTCAAAGGTCTTGTACAGTTGATTCAAAGATTGACGAATTAAAAAAACAAGACAAACAAACATAACAAACAAAACCAAGAAGCCCAAGGGGGCCACATTGCTCCGTCAAAGGTCTTGTACAGTTGTTTCAAAGATTGACGAATGAAAAAAAGAGGCCTAAGGTGGCCATATATACACGTTGAAGTCAATGACAGTGAAATAAATATGTGCACTATGAAATGTGTTTTTCTTCTGAATAAAAAGCTATGAATAGGACTGACTTGTTGCATGAACGATCGATAATTCTTGTAATGCTGAATCAGCCATTTGTATTTCTCCATCTGTATATCAAAAATAAAAACCACTAACATTCAGGAACTCCAATGGCTATGTGGATAGGGCGTTGGACTGCTGGCCAAGGGTACCGGGTTCGATCCCCAGTCTGGACGTTTTTTTTTTTTCGCCGATCGTCTGCGTTTCTGTCTAGTACTCTCTCTATCTGTTCGTATGTCTGTTCGTTCTTCTATCGTTATCAGTCTATCTAACATTGTCTATCTTACACTGTCAGTCTGTCTGTCTGGTCCATGCTGAAAATTTACCAGTTAATTTAAATGATGCTATTCAATTTTAAGACATTTTTAAAACATTTAATTAGAAAATGACAACAGCATGAAAGTACAGACAAGTCATGGTACGAAGAGAAATAGAAATAAAAGATTTATCTTTCTTAGATCATGTAAAGTTCATATAAGAAGGACCACGTTTGTGAAGTAGAAGTAGTGTAGGACAAACACTGTGTATTTAACAAGTAAATGTTGTTATGACATTGAGAATGAAATTTTCACCTTGAACCAAGGTCAAGGAAAAAAGATGAGTATAGAATATCATTTTCTTCAAAATATATATGAAATCGAATAAAGCTCAATATTTTATCAACAAAAGACTGTTATGACCTTGAAATCGAACGAATGACCTTTGGTCAAGGTCAGTGTGACAGGACTTACTGCAAGGAAGATTTGTACCCAGTTTGCACTCTCAAGGTCAAACAGTCTTTGTTTTATAGGTAAAAATGCTGTTGTGACCTTGAGAATGAGAATTTGACCTTGGATCAAGGTCAAGGTGAAAGAGCTTGGCTTAACAATTATATGTATGAAGTTTGAACTCTGAAGGTCAAATAGTCTTTGCTCTATAAGCAAAAGTTTCATGTGACCTTGAGAATAAAAATTTGACCTTGAAAAGAGGGTCAACATTAAATGACTTTCTATAAGTGACCTAACATCCAAGTTTCAACTCAAAGTCTCAAAATTTGTAGAAATTGGCACCTTGCCAATTTAAGGCTCCATTTTCAACTTGAAATAGCTTGAAAACTGTAAATATTTTATGGAGCATGTAAGCGTATAAAAGTTTGTAAATTTCTCAAAGAACAATATAAAACAAATTTTGTTCAAATCGTACGGTTAGTAAAGGAGTTATAAGAGATTAAAGATTTGACCGCTGATGACCTCAAGCGGGGGCATATGTGAACTTTTCGACAAGAAAAAAAATATTAAATTAAGATCTTTATTTGCTCTTTTACATGATACTTTCCATTTTATCATATGATGCGGTACTTTGATGTAACGTCACTGGATTGGCTTGGGGTAAGAATAATAATAATAATAATAATAATAATAATAATAAGAATAATAAGAATAAAGAAAAGACAATACAATAACAGAAAGGATTCCGACGGAAATCGGAATCCTTAATAACTAGATGGCTACTGTTGCAAGCAACAGACGGATTCCTCCTTTATTTGACCTTCCTCGGAACTGAAATGTTAAAATCCGAATAAAGAAGATAAAAAAAGAATAGTTGCTTTAGTACCTTATATTTACTTCAGGAAATGAGTCAAAAGAGCTTATGTCTAACTTGGGACTGTTATCTATTTATCGACAAAAAAGAAGAAAAAAACGATAAATACCTTTCAAGTTTAGGAAGGCTTAAAACTCCTTGATCTATTCTATCCATTTTGAATCCTGTTAAATAACTATTCCAAAAAGAATTGCACAATGAATTAGCAATGAGAAAATTTCTATAAATAGAGAATGACACATCAGCATGAAAGTACAGACAAGTAATGCTATTAAGATAAAAAAAGGAAACAGAGAACAAGAATAAAAGAGTTATCTATCTTACTATGTAAAGTTCAAATAAAAAGTACTACTTGTGTGAAGAATAAATATTTAAGAACAAAATCCTATCAATCCTACAAGAGTAAATGTTTGTTATGACCTTGGAAAAGTTTATTTGACCTTGAACCAAGGTCATGGATGAAAGATAAGCATTTCACTTTATTATCATCAAGATTTCTTTTCATCTATTCAAAGCTCAATATTTTATCAACAAAAGTCTGTTGTGACCTTGAAATCGAACAAATGACCTTGGGTCAAGGTCAAGGTGAAAGGACTTGATGCAAGGAATATTTGCGTCAAGTTTGAACTCTCAAGGTCAAATGGTCTTTGTTCTATATGAAAAATTTTGTTGTGACCTTGAGAATGAGAATTTGACCTTGGGCTAAGGTCAAGGTGAAAGGGCTTGGGTCATGATTGTATTTATGAAGTTTGAAGTATCAAGGTCAAATAGTCTTTGTTCTATAGGCAAAAGTTTGTTGTGACCTTGAGAATCATAATTTGACCTTGAAACTAGGTCAACATTAAATGACTACCTGTAAGTAACCTACCATCCAAGTTTCAACTCAAAATCTCAAAAACTGTAGAAATTGGCACTGTGCCAATTTAAAGTTCCATTTTCAACTCAAAATAGCGCGAAAACCGTAAATATTTTATCGAGCATGTTAGCGTATAAAAGTTTGCAAATTTCCAAAAGATCAATATAAAACAAATTTCGTTAAAATCGCACGGTTAGTTTAGGAGTTATAAGGTTTTAAAGATTTTGCTTTTGATGACCTCTAGCGGGGGCATATGTGAACTTTTCGACAAGAAAAAAAATTTAAATTTAGATCTTCATATGCTCTTTCACATGGTACTTTCCGTTTTTTCATATAAGGCTGTACTTTTTTGTAAAGTGACCGGAACGGTTTGTGGGTAAGAATAATAATAATAATAATAATAATAATAATAAGAATAAAGAAAAGACAATACAATAACAGAAAGGATTCCGACGGAAGTCGGAATCCTTAATAATAAGAACTAGATGGCTACTGTTGCAAGCAACAGACGGATTCCTCCTTTTTTAGACCTTCCTCGGAACTGAAGAGTTAAAATCCGAATAAAGAAGATGAAAAAAGAATAGTTGCTTTAGTACTTTATTCACTTCAGCAAATGAGTCAAAATAGCTTATGTCTAACTTGGGACTCTTACCTATTTATTGACAAAAAAGAAGAAAAAGATGATAAATACCTTTCATGATTTCGAAAGATTTAAACTCCATGCTTTATGGATATCAAATCCTTTACAATTACTTTCTCAAAACAGAATTGCACAATGATTTTGCAATGCGATAATTTCTATTAATAGAAAATGACAACAACATGAAAGGACAGATCTGTAATGCTACTAAGAAAAAAAAAAAAAGAGAACAGAGAACAAGAATAAAAGAGTTATCTTTCTTATACTATGTCAAGTTCAAATAAGAAGGACTACTTGTGTGAAGAATAAATAGTATAGGACAAAAAGTGTAAATTCTACAAGAGTAAATGATTGTTAAGACCTTGAGAATGATTATTTGGCCTTTAACCAATGGCATGAATGAAAGCTAAGTGCTGTGATTATTCTCATCACGATTAATCTTAATCTGAGCAAAGCTCAATATCTAATCAACCAAAGTCAGTTGTGACCTTGAAATCAAACTAATGACCTTGGGTCAAGGTCATGATGAAAGAGTTTGATGCAAGGAATATTTGTGTAAAGTTTGAACTCTCAAGGTCAAACAGTTTTTGTTTTATAGACTTAAGTTTGTTGTGACCTTGAAAATCAGAATTTGACCTTGGGTCAAGGTCAAGGTGAAAGAGCTGGGCCCAAGCATGATATGTATAAAGTATGAACTCTGAAAGTCAAACAGTCTTTGTTTTTGTAGGGAAAAGTTGCTGTGACCTTGAGAATGAGAATTTGACCATGGGTCAAGGTCAAAGTGAAAGAGCATGACTGAACAATTATTTGTATGAAGTTTGAACTTTGAATGTCTAATAGACTTTATTCTATAGGCAAAAGTATGTTGTGACCTTGAGAATCAGAATTTGACCTTGGGCCAAGGTCAAGGTGAAAGAGCTTGGTTTAATGATATTATGTATGAAGTTTGAACTCTGCAGGTCTAATAGTCTTTGT
The DNA here is from genome assembly GCA_028142955.1 of Pinctada fucata. NCBI lineage: Eukaryota > Metazoa > Mollusca > Bivalvia > Pterioida > Pteriidae > Pinctada > Pinctada fucata. Next base: position 10,768,519 of record AP027112.1, on the reverse strand, counting down.
TCTATGGGCAAAAGTTTGTTGTGACCTTGAGAATCAAAATTTGACCTTGGGTCAAGGTCATTGTGAAAGAGCTTGGTTTAACGATATTATGTATGAAGTTTGAACTCTGAAGGTCAAATAGTCTTTGTTCTACAGGCAAAAGTTTGTTGTGACCTTGAGAATGAAAATTTGACCTTGAAAGTAGGTCAACATTAAATGACTACCTATAAGTAACCTAGTATTCAAGTTTCAACTCAAAATCTCAAAAACTGTAGAAATTGGCACTGTGCCAATTTAAAGTTCCATTTTCAACTCGTAATAGCGCGAAAACCGTAAATATTTTATCGAGCATGTAAGCATATAAAAGTTTACAAATTTCCCAAAGAACATTTTAAAACAAATTTCATTCAAATCGTACGGTTAGTTTAGGAGTTATAAGAGTTTAAAAATTTGAACTTTGATGGCGTCTAGCGGGGGCATATGTGAACTTTTCGACGACAAAATTTTTTTACCTCAAGATCTTTATATGCTCTTTCACATGACCCTTTTCTTTTTATCATAAGAAGTTGTACTTTTTTGTACAGTGACTGGAACGATCTGGGGGTAAGAAGAATAATAATAAGAACTAGATGGCTACTGTTGCAAGCAACAGACGGATTCCTCCTTTATTAGACCTTCCTCGGAACTGAAGTGTTAAAATCCGAATAAAGAAGATAAAAAAAGAATGGTTGCTTTAGAACCTTATTCACTTCAATAAATGAGTCAAAAGAGCTGATGTCTAACTTGGGACTCTTATCTATTTATCGACAAAAAAGAAGAAAAAGACGATAAATACCTTTCAAGTTTAGGAAGGCTTTAAATTCCTTGATCTATTCTATTCATTTTGAATCCTTTTAAATTACTATCCCAAAAAGAATTGCACAATGAATTAGCAATGAGAAAATTTCTATAAATAGAGAATGACAACAGCATGAAAGTACAGACAAGTAATGCTACTAAGATAAAAAATAGAAACAGAGAACAAGAATAAGAGAGTTATCTATCTTACTATGTAAAGCTCAAATAAGAAGTACTACTTGAGTGAAGAATAAATATTTAAGAACAAACTCCTATCAATCCTACTAGAGTAAATGTTTGTTATGACCTTGAAAAAGTTTATTTGACCTTGAACCAAGGTCATGGATGAAAGATAAGCATTTTAGTTTATTCTTATCAAGATTTCTTTTCATCTATTCAAAGCTCAATATTTTATCAACAAAAGTCTGTTGTGACCTTGAAATCGAACAAATGACCTTGGGTCAAGGTCAAGGTGAAAGGACTTGATGCAAGGAATATTTGCGTCAAGTTTGAACTCTCAAGGTCAAATGGTCTTTGTTCTATAGGAAAAATTTTGTTGTGACCTTGAGAATGAGAATTTGACCTTGGGTCAAGGTCAAGGTGAAAGGGCTTTGATCAATGATTGTATTTATGAAGTTTGAAATGTCAAGGTCAAATAGTCTTTGTTCTATAGGCAAAAGTTTGCTGTGACCTTGAGTGTGAAAATTTGACCTTGAAAGTAGGTCAACATTAAATGACTTTCTATAAGTAACCTGGTATCCAAGTTTCAACTCAAAATCTCAAAAACTGTAGAAATTGGCACTGTGCCAATTTAAAGTTCCATTTTCAACTCGAAATAGCGCGAAAACCGTAAATATTTTATCGAGCATGTGCGCGTATAAAAGTTTACAAATTTCCCAAAGAACATTTTAAAACAAATTTCGTTCAAATCGTACGGTTAGTTTAGGAGTTATAAGAGTTTAAAGATTTGACATTTGATGACCTCTAGCGGGGGCATATGTGAACTTTTCGACGACAAATTTTTTTTACCTCAAGATCTTTATATGCTCTTTCACATGATCCTTTTCGTTTAATCATAAGAAGTGGTACTTTTTTGTACAGTGACTGGAACCATCTGGGGGTAAGAATAATAATAATAAGAATAATAACTAGATGGCTACTGTTGCAAGCAACAGACGGATTCCTCCTTTATTAGACCTTCCTCGGAACTGAAGTGTTAAAATCCGAATAAAGAAGATGGAAAAAAGAATAGTCGCTTAAGTATCTTATTCACTTCAGTAAATGAGTCAAAAGAGCTTATGTCTAATTTGGGACTCTTATTTGTTTATTAACAAAATAGAAAGAAAAAATAATAAATACCTTTCATGTTTACGAAAGATATAAACTCCATGCTCTATCAATATCAAATCCTTTACAATTACTTTCTCAAAACAGAATTGCACAATGATTTCGCAATAAGATAATTTCTATTAATAGAAAATGACAGCAACATGAAACTACTGACCTGTAATGCTTCTAAAAATAAAAAAGAAAGAAACAGAGAACAAAAAGAGTTATCTATCTTAGAATGTAAGTTCAAATAAGAAGTACTACTTGTGTGAAGAATAAATAGTTAAGGACAAAACCCTGTTAATTCTACAAGAGTAAACGTTTGTTATGACCTTGAAAAAGTTAATTTGGACTTTAACCAAGGTCATTGATAAAAGATAAGCATTTTAATTTATTCTCATCAAGAGTCCTCTTAATCTAATCAAAGCTCAATATTTTATCGACAAAAGTCTGTTGTAACCTTGAAATCGAACAAATGACCTTGGGTCAAGGTCAAGGTGAAAGGACTTGACGCAAGGAATATTTGCGCCAAGTTTGAACTCTCAAGGTCAAATGGTCTTTGTTCTATAGGCAAAAGTTTGTTGTGACCTTGAGAATCAAAATTTGACCTTGGGCCAAGGTCAAGGTGAAAGGGCTTGGCTCAATGATTGTATTTATGAAGTTTGAACTGCCAAGGTCAAATAGTCTTTGTTCTATAGGCAAAAGTTTGTTGTGACCTTGAGAATCATAATGTGACCTTGAAACTAGGTCATCATCAATGACTACCTATTAGTAGCCTACCATCCAAGTTTCAACTCAAAATCTCAAAAACTGTAGAAATTGGCACTGTGCCAATTTAAAGTTCCATTTTCAACTCAAAATAGCACGAAAACCGTAAATATTTTATCTAGCATGTAACCGTATAAAAGTTTGCAAATTTCCCAAAGATCAATATAAAACAAATTTCGTTCAAATCGTACAGTTAGTTTAGGAGTTATAAGAGTTTAAAGATTTGACCTTTGATGACCTCCAGCGGGGGCATATGTGAACCATGTGACAAGAAAAAAAATTTCATTCAAGATCTTCATATGGTCTTTCACATGGTACTTTCCGTTTTTTCATATGATGCTGTACTTTTTTGTAAAGTGTCCGGAACGGTTTGGGGGTAAGAATAATAATAATAATAAGAATAATAATAAGAACTAGATGGCTACTGTTGCAAGCAACAGACGGATTCCTCCTTTATTAGACCTTCCTCGGAACTGAAGTGTTAAAATCCGAATAAAGAAGATGAAAAAAAGAATAGTTGCTTTAGTACTTTATTCACTTCAGCAAATGAGTCAAAAGAGCTTATGTCTAACTTGGGACTCTTATCTATTTATTGACAAAAAAGAAGAAAAAGATGATAAATACCTTTCATGTTTTCGAAAGATTTAAACTCCATGCTCTATGGATATCAAATCCTTTACAATTACTTTCTCAAAACAGAATTGCACAATAATTTTGCAATGAGATAATTTCTATTAATAGAAAATGACAACAACATGAAAGGACAGATCTGTAATGCTACTAAGAAAAAAAAGGAAAGAGAACAGAGAACAAGAATAAAAGAGTTATCTTTCTTATACTATGTTAAGCTCAAATAAGAAGGACTACTTGTGTGAAGAATAAATAGTATAGTTCAAAAAGTGTAAATTCTACAAGAGTAAATGATTGTTAAGACCTTGAGAATGATTATTTGGCCTTTAACCAATGTCATGAATGAAAGCTAAGTACTGTGATTATTCTCATCACGATTGATCTTAATCTGAGCAAAGCTCAATATCTAATCAACCAAAGTCAGTTGTGACCTTGAAATCAAATTAATGACCGTTGGTCAAGGTCATGATGAAAGAGTTTGATGTAAGGAATCTTTGTGTAAAGTTTGAACTATCAAGGTCAAACAGTCTTTGTTTTATAGACTTAAGTTTGTTGTGACCTTGAAAATCAAAATTTGACCTTGGGTCAAGGTCAAGATGAAAGAGCTGGGCCCAAGCATGATATGTATAAAGTATGAACTCTGAAGGTCAAATAGTCTGTTTTGTAGGGAAAAGTTGCTTTGACCTTTAGAGTGAGAATTTGACCTTGGGTCAAGGTCAAAGTGAAAGAGCATGACTGAACAAGTATTTGAATGAAGTTTAAACTCTGAAGGTCAAATAGTCTTTGTTCTACAGGCAAAAGTATGTTGTGACCTTGAGAATCAGAATTTGACCTTGGGCCAAGGTCAGGGTGAAAGAGCTTCGTTTAATGATATTATGTATGAAGTTTGAACTCTGCAGGTCTAATAGTCTTTGTTCTACAGGCAAAAGTATGTTGTGACCTTGAGAATAAGAATTTGACCTTGGGCCAAGGTTAAGTTAAAGAGCTTGGCTTAATGATATTATGTATGAAGTTTGAACTCTGCAGGCCTAATAGTCTTTGTTCTATAGGCAAAAGTTTGTTGTGACCTTGAGAATCAAAATTTGACCTTGGGTCAAGGTCAAGGTGAAAGGGCTTGGTTTAATGATATTATGTATGAAGTATGAAATTTGAATGTCTAATAGTCCTTGTTCTTTAAGCAAAAGTTTGTTGTGACCTTGAGAATCAAAATTTGACCTTGGGTCAAGGTCAAGGTGAAAGAGCTTGGCTTAATGATATTATGTATGAAGTTTGAACTCTGCAGGCCTAATAGTCTTTGTTCTACAGGCAAAAAATTGTTGTGACCTTGAGAATCAAAATTTGACCTTGGGTCAAGGTCAATGTGAAAGAGCTTGGTTTAACGATAGTATGTATGAAGTTTGAACTCTGAAGGTCAAATAGTCTTTGTTCTACAGGCAAAAGTTTGTTGTGACCTTGAGAATCAAAATTTGACCTTGAAAGTAGGTCAACATTTCATGACTACCTATAAGTAACCTAGTATCCAAGTTTCAACTCAAAATCTCAAAAACTGTAGAAATTGGCACTGTGCCAATTTAAAGTTCCATTTTCAACTCGTAATAGCGCGAAAACCGTAAATATTTTATCGAGCATGTAAGCGTATAAAAGTTTACAAATTTCCCAAAGAACATTTTAAAATAAATTTCGTTCAAATCGTACGGTTAGTTTAGGAGTTATAAGAGTTTAAAGATTTGAACTTTGATGACCTCTAGCGGGGGCATATGTGAACTTTTCGACGACAAAATTTTTTTACCTCAAGATCTTTATATGCTCTTTCACATGATCTTTTTCGTTTTATCATAAGAAGTTGTACTTTTTTGTACAGTGACTGGAACGATCTGGGGGTAAGAATAATAATAATAAGAATAATAATAAGAATAAAGAAAAGACAATACAATAACAGAAAGGATTCCGACGGAATAGTCGGAATCCTTAATAAAGAAAAGACAATACAATAACAGAAAGGATTCCGACGGAATAGTCGGAATCCTTAATAATAATAAGAATAAAGAAAAGACAATACAATAACAGAAAGGATTCCGACGGAAGTCGGAATCCTTAATAATAAGAATAAAGAAAAGACAATACAATAACAGAAAGGATTCCGACGGAAATCGGAATCCTTAATAAATGGAAGGATGGAGGTTCCTGTGGACATAGCAGACGGATTCCTCTCATTTTCATCTTGTTAAGAACAGAAATGAAAATTGAAAAAATGCGAAAATGACTGGCCGCAGCTGGACTCGAACCAGGTACCTTCACCAAGGTAGGCCCCATCGTATCTTGTACATGTAATGTCAGGTCACATGGTTGAATTGACCAATGAAATTTGTAACACATCCTGGGTCATGCATATTAATTATGTGAGGGATTTTCCAATGAATCATGACAATATAGCAAGTGTTTTGAAACTGGTACATGTATTCGATATTTCTTGATTCTGTTAGAAAACATTTTGAACTAATACATACTCGTATAAATTTTGAAATGAAAACAATGTTGAAGCACTGTACTTAATGTTTGCTTACGAATGAAAAAAAAAATGAGGGGAAAAAATGGCCGAGGCCGGTATCGAACCCCGGACCCTCCGATTCGAAGTCTGACGCTCTACCGCTGAGCTATTGCAGAACTGACAAAACTTTGCATCAAAAGTCTTTAGAAGGATGAAATCTTGCGACTTTGATATGACTCAACATGTCGAGCATGTTCCGAATGATAAATCTTTATCGATCGATTCTATTTACAGGTTTGTATTCAGGAGTAAACAACACAGAATTTCATAAAATGTATTTTTTTATTTGACTTTCATTGACCATGTATGTAGAGAATAAAATTATGAATCAATAAATTGTGTTTGCTTCTTTTGCAAGGGCGGATCTAGACAGGGTAGGTGAAAACAGGTATGTACACGTATGTAACATGTAAGTCGGAGGGGGGGGGGGAGCAAAAACTTATCAACCTCCCCCTTTCGAAGGACTAGCCTATGTCATTGGATAAACAAACCGTCAAAGATCTTGTACAGTTATTTCAAAGATTGACGAATTCAAAAAGAAACAGACAAACAAACGAGAAAAAAAAAATGCCCAAGGGGGCCACATTGCTCCGTCAAAGGTCTTCTACAGTTGTTTCAAATATTCAGGAATTTAATAAGAAAAAGACAAACAAACAAACAAACAAAACAAAAAAAAAAAAAAAAAAAAAAAAAAAAAACAAGAGGCCCAAGGGAGCCATATTGCTCAGTCAAAAGTCTTGTACAGTTGTTTCAAAGATTGCCGAATCAAAAAAGAAAAAACAAACAAACAAACAAACAAGCAAAACAAATGAAAAAAAAAAACAAAACAAAACAAAACAAACAAGAGGCCCAAGGGGGCCATATTGTTCCGTCAAAGGTCTTGTACAGTTGTTTCAAAGATTGACGAATTAAAAAAAACCAAGACATACAAACAAAACAAAACAAAAAAACCCAAGAAGCCCAAGGGGGCCACATTGCTCCGTCAAACGTCTTGTACAGTTGTTTCAAAGATTGACGAATGAAAAAAAGAGGCCTAAGGTGGCCATATATACACGTTGAAGTCAATGACATTGAAATAAATATGCGCAATATGAAATGTGTTTTTCTTCTGAATAAAAAGCTATGAATAGGACTGACTTGTTGCATGAACGATCGATAATTCTTGTAATGCTGAATCAGCCATTTGTATTTCTCCGTCTGTATATCAAAAATAAAAACCACTAACATTCAGGAACTCCAATGGCTATGTGGATAGGGCGTTGGACTGCTGGCCCAAGGGTACCGGGTTCGATCCCCAGTCTGGACGTTTTTTGTTTTTTTTTTTTCGCCGATCGTCTGTGTTTCTGTCTAGTACTCTCTCTATCTGTTCGTATGTCTGTTCGTTCTTCTATCGTTGTCAGTCTATCTAACACTGTCTATCTTACACTGTCAGTCTGTCTGTCTGGTCCATGCTGCAAATTTACCAGTTAATTTAAATGATGCTATTCAATTTGAAGACATTTTTAAAACATTCATTTAGAAAATGACAACAGCATGAAAGTACAGACAAGTCATGGTACGAAGAGAAATAGAAATAAAAGATTTATCTTTCTTAGATCATGTAAAGTTCATATAAGAAGGACCTCGTTTGTGAAGTAGAAGTAGTGTGGGACAAACACTGTGTATTTAACAAGTAAATGTTGTTATGACATTGAGAATGAAATTTTCACCTTGAACCAAGGTCAAGGAAAAAAGATGAGTATAGAATATCATTTTCTTCAAAATATATATGAAATTGAATAAAGCTCAATATTTTATCAACAAAAGACTGTTATGACCTTGAAATCGAACGAATGACCTTTGGTCAAGGTCAATGTGACAGGACTTACTGCAAGGAATATTTGTACCCAGTTGGCACTCTCAAGGTCAAACAGTCTTTGTTTTATAGGCAAAAATGCTGTTGTGACCTTGAGAATGAGAATTTGACCTTGGATAAAGGTCAAGGTGAAAGAGCTTGGCTTAACAATTATATGTATGAAGTTTGAACTCTGAAGGTCAAATAGTCTTTGTTCTATAAGCAAAAGTTTCATGTGACCTTGAGAATAAAAATTTGACCTTGAAAAGAGGGTCAACATTAAATAACAATCTATAAGTGACCTAACATCCAAGTTTCAACTCAAAGTCTCAAAAATTGTAGAAATTGGCACCTTGCCAATTTAAGGTTCCATTTTTACGAAAGCCTATTGAGCTCAAGTGGTAGCTGAGAAATTTATTTTTTCGCGTTATAACGCGAAACTTACGCGTTATAACGCGAAACTTTCGCGTTATATCGCGAAACTTACGCGTTGTTACGCGAAACTTTCGCGTTATTACGCGAAACTTTCGCGTTATTACGCGAAACTTTCGCGTTATTACGCGAAACTTACGCGTTATAACGCGAAACTTTCGCGTTATATCGCGAAACTTACGCGTTATTACGCGAAACTTTCGCGTTATTACGCGAAACTTTCGCGTTATTACGCGAAACTTTCGCGTTATATCGCGAAACTTACGCGTTATTACGCGAAACTTTCGCGTTATTACGCGAAACTTTCGCGTTATTACGCGAAACTTTCGCGTTATTACGCGAAACTTTCGCGTTATTACGCGAAACTTTCGCGTTATTACGCGAAACTTTCGCGTTATAACGCGAAAATTTTGACGTTATAACGCGAAAATTTGTATGTATGCAGTATGTAAAAGATTTCAAATTTGAGCCCTTGTAGGAGCTTCAGGATACCCCCAGCCCAGAGTAGTTTCATAGCAATAACAATATATAAGATGATTATGAAATACATGTATATATATATACGACGAAATTTCAATCAGAAAACAAGAGTAGATTTTTCAAGAAAATGTCAAGATTTACTTGAAATACCTTGCCATTCCCAGGAACTACATGTTATGAATGATCGATATAGGCATTACTCGAAATCCCTTAATTTTGGGAAGTACGTAAAATCCCTTATTATACTTATTCACTGTAACATATACACATAATATCACGAAATCCATTGAGTTCAGGAATATTAATATACATGTATATATTATAGTGAATAAATGTAATCAGAGATTTTACGTGATTCCTAAAATTAAGGGATTTCGTGTAATGCCTGTATCGATCGGTCATTACATGGAACTCCTGAAGTTGGCCAGGCGTTCCATGTATTTCCTAACCGTTATTTTTTGTCTTCTTTTGATATTTGAAATCATAGCTTTTTCTGTCCTTTGATGCTGAATATCCTCTCTGACAAGTAGAAAGGAATGTTTATGTCAAATAAATAGAAATATTCAAGCTAGAGTTTAGGTAATATCCATCAAATTATTGCTCAAATTAAGGGTTCAATTTATTATTTTTATGCAGATTGAACATAAAACCAAAGTATCAATCAAGAACTTATCTAACATGATTTTTTAAACATAAATCGAAAGTAGAAGAAACATTAGTATTCTTAAGAACATTTAGTTTTCTCGATAAGGCTTAATAAATGCCTTAAATGTGTTGATTTCCAACTACCTTTCATGTGATACATATGTATCTGAATCTGATATAAAGTATATAAAAGTGATGAACGAACGCCCTGCCAGACATATCAGTATGAAATGTAATTTTAATACGTCAATCATTGCTGTCTCCCAGTAAGCACTTTTAAATACTAAGATTTTTAATTGTGACAAGATTTTGGGACGAATCGAACATCATTGCACTTTGGTACGAAAGCTTATATTGAGTTCCATGGTCCAAGCAAGATTCACCTCGACGTAGAAGAGGGAGGGGGAGGGGGGGAGGGGGTTGCGGCAATGGTGTCCGCACTCAAGAAAATGGGACCTATATTTCACGCTTGAGCAACCAGGTTAAGTGAAACAGGACATGTCCTTTATCAGCATATCTTTTAAAAGTCCTAAATCAACCAAACTTGTATGTGTGATGCATCTACTCTAGTAAGGATGCATATTGTAATGTACGGTACGTATGCTGCATTAGACCTATATTGCATGCCTGAAAAACCAGTTTAAGTAAAATTGGACATGTCAATAGCCCATTTTCCAGAAAATATGTATGACCGTTTTAAACCTAGATTTTATCTGTACAGACACCAGACATCACATCTTTTGGCAAAATTTTCAATTGTGACGTCACATCTGATCGCACTGTCTTGAAGCACCTTGATGTGTTGTCATGCTTTCTATTTTGACGTCACAATGAAAAATGTCGCCAAATTTTGTGATGTCTGGTGTCTGTCCGCCTTGTGAATCTATTGGAAAATCAGCTATTTCCAGTCTATTAAAAGTCCTAGATCATTCAAATTTGTGTGAATGATGAATCTGAGGATCCTTCCTGCAATGCATGCTAGGGAAGCTGAATTTGATCTATATTTTACACTTGATTGACAATATTAAGAAAAACAGGACAGATCCAGCTTATCACGAGTCTTAGATCAACCAAACTTGTATGTATCCGAGGATGGCATGCTTACTGCAATTCTTGTGTGGATGATCTGAATCATACTTCATACTCTAGTGACCAGGTCAGATAACTCCAAAATACTTTAACCATGTTTACCATACTTTTAAATTGCACTCAGTCTGACATTAACTTTTGGCCTATATTTCATTTAAAGTCGAGAAAATTGAACGCAGATAACTTTTATACTATCAATGGAAGGTCATTGATATTTCATACATATATTCATCGTACATAACCTGCTTATTGGTTTCGCGATATAACGCGTAAAATTCGCGTTATAACGCGTAAAGTTCGCGTAATAACGCGTAAAGTTCGCGTAATAACGCGTATGTTTCGCGTTATAACGCGAAAGTTTCGCGTTATAATGCGTAAGTTTCGCGATAAAACGCGTAAGTTTCGCGTTATAACGCGAAAGTTTCGCGATATAACGCGTAAGTTTCGCGTTATAACGCGTAAAGTTCGCGTAATAACGAGTAAGTTTCGCGTTATAACGCGAAAGTTTCGCGATACAACGCGTAAGTTTCGCGTTATAACGCGTAAAGTTCGCGTTATAACGCGAAAGTTTCGCGATAAAACGCGTAAAATTCGCGTTATAACGCGTAAAGTTCGCGTTATAACGCGTAAAGTTCGCGTAATAACGCGTAAGTTTCGCGTTATAACGCGAAAGTTTCGCGTTATAACGCGTAAGTTTCGCGTTATAGCGCGTAAGTTTCGCGTTATAACGCGTAAGTTTCGCGTTATAACGCGTAAAGTTCGCGTTATATCGCGAAGTTTCGCGATATAACGCGAAAGCTTCTGCACGTTTATTTTCGCGATATAACGCGAAAGTTTCGCGATATAACGCGTAAAGTTCGCGTTATAACGCGAAAGTTTCGCGTTATAACGCGAAAGTTTCGCATTATAACGCGTTAGTTTCGCGTTATAACGCGTAAGTTTCGCGATATAACGCGAAAGTTTCGCGTTATAACGCGAAAAAATAATTTTCTCAGCTACCATTTGAGCTCAATAGGCTTTCGTACATTTTCAACTTGAAATAGCTTGAAAACTGTAAATATTTTATGGAGCATGTAAGCGTATAAAAGTTTGCAAATTTCTCGAAGAACAATATAAAACAAATTTTGTTCAAATCGTACGGTTAGTAAAAGAATTATAAGAGTTTAAAGATTTGACCGCTGATGACCTCAAGCGGGGGCATATGTGAACTTTTCGACAAGAAAAAAATATTAAATTAAGATCTTTATTTGCTCTTTTACATGATACTTTCCATTTTATCATATGATGCGGTACTTTGATGTAACGTCACTGGATTGGCTTGGGGGTAAGAATAATAATAATAATAATAATAATAATAATAATAATAATAAGAATAATAAGAATAAAGAAAAGACAATACAATAACAGAAAGGATTCCGACGGAAATCGGAATCCTTAATAAATGGAAGGATGGAGGTTCCTGTGGACATAGCAGACGGATTCCTCTCATTTTCATCTTGTTAAGAACAGAAATGAAAATTGAAAAAATGCGAAAATGACTGGCCGCAGCTGGACTCGAACCAGGTACCTTCACCAAGGTAGGCCCCATCGTATCTTGTACATGTAATGTCAGGTCACATGGTTGAATTGACCAATGAAATTTGTAACACATCCTGGGTCATGCATATTAATTATGTGAGGGATTTTCCAATGAATCATGACAATATAGCAAGTGTTTTGAAACTGGTACATGTATTCGATATTTCTTGATTCTGTTAGAAAACATTTTGAACTAATACATACTCGTATAAATTTTGAAATGAAAACAATGTTGAAGCACTGTACTTAATGTTTGCTTACGAATGAAAAAAAAAATGAGGGGAAAAAATGGCCGAGGCCGGTATCGAACCCCGGACCCTCCGATTCGAAGTCTGACGCTCTACCGCTGAGCTATTGCAGAACTGACAAAACTTTGCATCAAAAGTCTTTAGAAGGATGAAATCTTGCGACTTTGATATGACTCAACATGTCGAGCATGTTCCGAATGATAAATCTTTATCGATCGATTCTATTTACAGGTTTGTATTCAGGAGTAAACAACACAGAATTTCATAAAATGTATTTTTTTATTTGACTTTCATTGACCATGTATGTAGAGAATAAAATTATGAATCAATAAATTGTGTTTGCTTCTTTTGCAAGGGCGGATCTAGACAGGGTAGGTGAAAACAGGTATGTACACGTATGTAACATGTAAGTCGGAGGGGGGGGAGCAAAAACTTATCAACCTCCCCCTTTCGAAGGACTAGCCTATGTCATTGGATAAACAAACCGTCAAAGATCTTGTACAGTTATTTCAAAGATTGACGAATTCAAAAAGAAACAGACAAACAAACGAGAAAAAAAAATGCCCAAGGGGGCCACATTGCTCCGTCAAAGGTCTTCTACAGTTGTTTCAAATATTAAGGAATTTAATAAGAAAAAGACAAACAAACAAACAAACAAAACAAAAAAAAAAAAAAAAAAAAAAAAAAAAAAAAAACAAGAGGCCCAAGGGAGCCATATTGCTCAGTCAAAAGTCTTGTACAGTTGTTTCAAAGATTGCCGAATCAAAAAAGAAAAAACAAACAAACAAACAAACAAGCAAAACAAATGAAAAAAAAAAAAAACAAAACAAAACAAAACAAACAAGAGGCCCAAGGGGGCCATATTGTTCCGTCAAAGGTCTTGTACAGTTGTTTCAAAGATTGACGAATTAAAAAAAACCAAGACATACAAACAAAACAAAAAAAAAAAAACCCAAGAAGCCCAAGGGGGCCACATTGCTCCGTCAAACGTCTTGTACAGTTGTTTCAAAGATTGACGAATGAAAAAAAGAGGCCTAAGGTGGCCATATATACACGTTGAAGTCAATGACATTGAAATAAATATGCGCAATATGAAATGTGTTTTTCTTCTGAATAAAAAGCTATGAATAGGACTGACTTGTTGCATGAACGATCGATAATTCTTGTAATGCTGAATCAGCCATTTGTATTTCTCCGTCTGTATATCAAAAATAAAAACCACTAACATTCAGGAACTCCAATGGCTATGTGGATAGGGCGTTGGACTGCTGGCCCAAGGGTACCGGGTTCGATCCCCAGTCTGGACGTTTTTTGTTTTTTTTTTCGCCGATCGTCTGTGTTTCTGTCTAGTACTCTCTCTATCTGTTCGTATGTCTGTTCGTTCTTCTATCGTTGTCAGTCTATCTAACACTGTCTATCTTACACTGTCAGTCTGTCTGTCTGGTCCATGCTGCAAATTTACCAGTTAATTTAAATGATGCTATTCAATTTGAAGACATTTTTAAAACATTCATTTAGAAAATGACAACAGCATGAAAGTACAGACAAGTCATGGTACGAAGAGAAATAGAAATAAAAGATTTATCTTTCTTAGATCATGTAAAGTTCATATAAGAAGGACCTCGTTTGTGAAGTAGAAGTAGTGTGGGACAAACACTGTGTATTTAACAAGTAAATGTTGTTATGACATTGAGAATGAAATTTTCACCTTGAACCAAGGTCAAGGAAAAAAGATGAGTATAGAATATCATTTTCTTCAAAATATATATGAAATTGAATAAAGCTCAATATTTTATCAACAAAAGACTGTTATGACCTTGAAATCGAACGAATGACCTTTGGTCAAGGTCAATGTGACAGGACTTACTGCAAGGAATATTTGTACCCAGTTGGCACTCTCAAGGTCAAACAGTCTTTGTTTTATAGGCAAAAATGCTGTTGTGACCTTGAGAATGAGAATTTGACCTTGGATAAAGGTCAAGGTGAAAGAGCTTGGCTTAACAATTATATGTATGAAGTTTGAACTCTGAAGGTCAAATAGTCTTTGTTCTATAAGCAAAAGTTTCATGTGACCTTGAGAATAAAAATTTGACCTTGAAAAGAGGGTCAACATTAAATAACAATCTATAAGTGACCTAACATCCAAGTTTCAACTCAAAGTCTCAAAAATTGTAGAAATTGGCACCTTGCCAATTTAAGGTTCCATTTTCAACTTGAAATAGCTTGAAAACTGTAAATATTTTATGGAGCATGTAAGCGTATAAAAGTTTGCAAATTTCTCGAAGAACAATATAAAACAAATTTTGTTCAAATCGTACGGTTAGTAAAAGAATTATAAGAGTTTAAAGATTTGACCGCTGATGACCTCAAGCGGGGGCATATGTGAACTTTTCGACAAGAAAAAAATATTAAATTAAGATCTTTATTTGCTCTTTTACATGATACTTTCCATTTTATCATATGATGCGGTACTTTGATGTAACGTCACTGGATTGGCTTGGGGGTAAGAATAATAATAATAATAATAATAATAATAATAATAAGAATAAAGAAAAGACAATACAATAACAGAAAGGATTCCGACGGAAATCGGAATCCTTAATAAATGGAAGGATGGAGGTTCCTGTGGACATAGCAGACGGATTCCTCTCATTTTCATCTTGTTAAGAACAGAAATGAAAATTGAAAAAATGCGAAAATGACTGGCCGCAGCTGGACTCGAACCAGGTACCTTCACCAAGGTAGGCCCCATCGTATCTTGTACATGTAATGTCAGGTCACATGGTTGAATTGACCAATGAAATTTGTAACACATCCTGGGTCATGCATATTAATTATGTGAGGGATTTTCCAATGAATCATGACAATATAGCAAGTGTTTTGAAACTGGTACATGTATTCGATATTTCTTGATTCTGTTAGAAAACATTTTGAACTAATACATACTCGTATAAATTTTGAAATGAAAACAATGTTGAAGCACTGTACTTAATGTTTGCTTACGAATGAAAAAAAAAATGAGGGGAAAAAATGGCCGAGGCCGGTATCGGACCCCGGACCCTCCGATTCGAAGTCTGACGCTCTACCGCTGAGCTATTGCAGAACTGACAAAACTTTGCATCAAAAGTCTTTAGAAGGATGAAATCTTGCGACTTTGATATGACTCAACATGTCGAGCATGTTCCGAATGATAAATCTTTATCGATCGATTCTATTTACAGGTTTGTATTCAGGAGTAAACAACACAGAATTTCATAAAATGTATTTTTTTATTTGACTTTCATTGACCATGTATGTAGAGAATAGAATTATGAATCAATAAATTGTGTTTGCTTCTTTTGCAAGGGCGGATCTAGACAGGGTAGGTGAAAACAGGTATGTACACGTATGTAACATGTAAGTCGGAGGGGGGGGGGGGGGAGCAAAAACTTATCAACCTCCCCCTTTCGAAGGACTAGCCTATGTCATTGGATAAACAAACCGTCAAAGATCTTGTACAGTTATTTCAAAGATTGACGAATTCAAAAAGAAACAGACAAACAAACGAGAAAAAAAAATGCCCAAGGGGGCCACATTGCTCCGTCAAAGGTCTTCTACAGTTGTTTCAAATATTAAGGAATTTAATAAGAAAAAGACAAACAAACAAACAAACAAACAAAAAAAAAAAAAAAAAAAAAAAAAAAAAAAAAAAACAAGAGGCCCAAGGGAGCCATATTGCTCAGTCAAAAGTCTTGTACAGTTGTTTCAAAGATTGCCGAATCAAAAAAGAAAAAACAAACAAACAAACAAACAAGCAAAACAAATGAAAAAAAAAAAACAAAACAAAACAAAACAAACAAGAGGCCCAAGGGGGCCATATTGTTCCGTCAAAGGTCTTGTACAGTTGTTTCAAAGATTGACGAATTAAAAAAAACCAAGACATACAAACAAAACAAAAAAAAAAAAAAAACCCAAGAAGCCCAAGGGGGCCACATTGCTCCGTCAAACGTCTTGTACAGTTGTTTCAAAGATTGACGAATGAAAAAAAGAGGCCTAAGGTGGCCATATATACACGTTGAAGTCAATGACATTGAAATAAATATGCGCAATATGAAATGTGTTTTTCTTCTGAATAAAAAGCTATGAATAGGACTGACTTGTTGCATGAACGATCGATAATTCTTGTAATGCTGAATCAGCCATTTGTATTTCTCCGTCTGTATATCAAAAATAAAAACCACTAACATTCAGGAACTCCAATGGCTATGTGGATAGGGCGTTGGACTGCTGGCCCAAGGGTACCGGGTTCGATCCCCAGTCTGGACGTTTTTTGTTTTTTTTTTCGCCGATCGTCTGTGTTTCTGTCTAGTACTCTCTCTATCTGTTCGTATGTCTGTTCGTTCTTCTATCGTTGTCAGTCTATCTAACACTGTCTATCTTACACTGTCAGTCTGTCTGTCTGGTCCATGCTGCAAATTTACCAGTTAATTTAAATGATGCTATTCAATTTGAAGACATTTTTAAAACATTCATTTAGAAAATGACAACAGCATGAAAGTACAGACAAGTCATGGTACGAAGAGAAATAGAAATAAAAGATTTATCTTTCTTAGATCATGTAAAGTTCATATAAGAAGGACCTCGTTTGTGAAGTAGAAGTAGTGTGGGACAAACACTGTGTATTTAACAAGTAAATGTTGTTATGACATTGAGAATGAAATTTTCACCTTGAACCAAGGTCAAGGAAAAAAGATGAGTATAGAATATCATTTTCTTCAAAATATATATGAAATTGAATAAAGCTCAATATTTTATCAACAAAAGACTGTTATGACCTTGAAATCGAACGAATGACCTTTGGTCAAGGTCAATGTGACAGGACTTACTGCAAGGAATATTTGTACCCAGTTGGCACTCTCAAGGTCAAACAGTCTTTGTTTTATAGGCAAAAATGCTGTTGTGACCTTGAGAATGAGAATTTGACCTTGGATAAAGGTCAAGGTGAAAGAGCTTGGCTTAACAATTATATGTATGAAGTTTGAACTCTGAAGGTCAAATAGTCTTTGTTCTATAAGCAAAAGTTTCATGTGACCTTGAGAATAAAAATTTGACCTTGAAAAGAGGGTCAACATTAAATGACAATCTATAAGTGACCTAACATCCAAGTTTCAACTCAAAGTCTCAAAAATTGTAGAAATTGGCACCTTGCCAATTTAAGGTTCCATTTTCAACTTGAAATAGCTTGAAAACTGTAAATATTTTATGGAGCATGTAAGCGTATAAAAGTTTGCAAATTTCTCGAAGAACAATATAAAACAAATTTTGTTCAAATCGTACGGTTAGTAAAAGAATTATAAGAGTTTAAAGATTTGACCGCTGATGACCTCAAGCGGGGGCATATGTGAACTTTTCGACAAGAAAAAAATATTAAATTAAAATCTTTATTTGCTCTTTTACATGATACTTTCCATTTTATCATATGATGCGGTACTTTGATGTAACGTCACTGGATTGGCTTGGGGGTAAGAATAATAATAATAATAATAATAATAATAATAATAAGAATAATAAGAATAAAGAAAAGACAATACAATAACAGAAAGGATTCCGACGGAAATCGGAATCCTTAATAAAGAAAAGACAATACAATAACAGAAAGGATTCCGACGGAAGTCGGAATCCTTAATAAGAATAAAGAAAAGACAATACAATAACAGAAAGGATTCCGACGGAAAAGTCGGAATCCTTAATAAAGAAAAGACAATACAATAACAGAAAGGATTCCGACGGAATAGTCGGAATCCTTAATAAGAATAAAGAAAAGACAATACAATAACAGATAGGATTCCGACTGAATAGTCGGAATTAATTATGTTTTAGTCGATAATTATTATGATTTTATTACTTAACTTCATAATTATTTTCGGATACTCTCACATAAGGTAAAACGGTCGTGCGTAAACATAGCAGTTTCAAAAGTGTCGACCACTACCAAGGGACCTTGATTCTCAGTTCAATAAAATATATGATATCCTTTAGGGACTTATTCACTAAGTCGACAAATATTTCACATGATAGCACCACCACTTTGATGCGATTTTGTTCATACATCTTATCTAACCATGCTGAATCGACCCTACAGAAAATTTTTAGCCGCGCACTCTTTTCAAAGCAAACGCAAAAGTGAAAAATAACACTAGAGGATTGAACTAAAATACATTTGGATGTGTATAATAATCACTACAGCATGTTATTTAGTAACATTAATGGGGATTATCTATCCGAAACACTTGTCTTGTGTATGTTTATTAATTGATAATTGTATTCAAGATGGTAAAGGGTTGGACCACAACAATAGTGTTCATTCTTGACAACTGCACTCTTACGGACAATAAGTACGGACATTAATGACGGACCACGTATAAACGTTAAAGTAGACGTTTTATCAATTCTTTATCTCCGTTCAAGGCTTTTTCTTCTCCTTTTTTATGTTTTGTCATCGCTGTCTTTATTGTGTATATACTTGTGTTTTTTCTATTCTGTGTTGGCAATTTTGATTTTAGTTTTTAGACTGTGACACCGAAAAGGAATCATACTGAAGATCCGCTCATTTATAGAGTTGTTTTAATTGATACTTTTATATTATGGAACTATATTGAGTATTAACCATCGTTTACACAGCCAATTGTGCCTCATATGAAATTCATGTGAAATTTACATGAACTTTACATGAAAGTTCACATGAAATTTATGTGAAACGAGCACGAACATGAAATTTACATGAAATTTTTCACATGAAATTCATGTGAAGATTTTTACATGGACGTTATGTGAATTCAGTTTCCTGTGAAGGTCACTTAGAAAAAATCATGTGAAATTCATGTGAAGGAAATTTATGTGAAATTCATGTGAAATATTTTTCACATAATTCTTATGTGAAATTTATATGAATTTTACATGAAAATTCATGTGAAACTTACATGATGCTCATTTCATATGAATTTCATGTGAGGCACAATTGGCTGTGTACAGATAAATTTATACTGTACAATTGGTAATTATTTCAAAAGTTTTATACTTTTTATGATTGAGTTGGCTTAATTGAGAATAAGTGAATTGATCGTAACAAGTAATACAACATTTAAACAGAAAATGTAGGACTTTATAACAGAGGTGTCAGTCTTAAATTGACCTCAACTTGACCTGAATTTGTCTGACGACTTTTACACGACTAACTAGCTAATTTAATCAGCTTCTTTATTCTTTTCTCTTTCCTGACGTAACCAGAATCAACGAGAAAATATGTATCCACCCAAATTATTTATCTATAGCACATAAAGTTCACATTTTTGTCTATGAAACTTGTAAGAAAAAATGCTTTATTTCATCGAAAAACGCAATGAAAAGATTGGAGTAGTTTTTTGCGTTGGTAATGAGTAACTGAACTTTATTTCATACATAAATGTTTGGGGTATTCACGCTTGATTAGGAAAAAAGATGGTTATTTACAGAAATATTTTAGAAAAAAAAACATTGCAAGTTAGAGTTATCTTTCCGTAATATTAGTGCATTCCAGAGGATAGATGATAGGGAATTTTGTAATACGCAAGATCGTAAATGCAGCACGTGCAGCGTGTCTGTTCTGATTTTCCCTTTAGTCACCTACCTAAACCATTGTTCAAAACTTGGGCATCTTTTCTGCCCAAGTAAATTGATGACGTCATAACAATAGAGAACAATCAAAGAGTGCGCGAGAACATTCGTATAGTCTTGGTTAGAAGTATTTGCGATCTTCCGTATTGACAATTGAACATGTCACCCTTTAACTGAATATATTTTTTCTGTATGTCTACGTTCATTTGATGCAAGCTCCTTAATGCCCTTGGTGCTTCTTCGATAATTAATTTAATTTCATGGACAGCCCCTGTTTATTCATGTACTCGACTCAAATTCTTTCAAAATACAATACATGAATAATATCAGCATAGAATGTCTCATTTCAGACTACATTACACTTTTTTGGCTGCATTGTTTCCGATTTGGGTATATCATGCTTTTTTTTATAAGAAACACGTGTTCATAGATCAGGGTCCTAATAGATATTCGAAAGATTATCCACAGCATTATTCATAATTTTTAGTGGTTTGATACCATTTTCTATAGTTTGCATGACAAATTTGAAAGTGTATATCTTCGTTTTGTACATCTTCGATATTATGTTTTTCATCATAGATTACAGAAATAAACATAAAAATATAAAACTTTGACCATCCTTTTGGACAATTTTTACAATTTTGCATGGTTTTATTGACTATTAAAATGTTAACGTTAAACGTTTGATACAATGTAACAAAATTTTGCAACCTTCCCTCAACAAGTAGAGAATGGTCGAACTAATGATAACTTAATGATAACTGAAATATGTTTTTCATCATTTCGAATCATACTAATTAGAATTGTCGGACGATATAGTGCATAAAGTAAGTTTTCCGTTCAAATGAAAAGTGTACACGAAAAAACTAAAAAAAACCTAATGAAAGTCAATAAAAAATTCACGAGCATTTTCGAGAGAAGAAAAGATACGACATAAGTAGAATCATTGGCTGGTTCTATCGTTCGCCTTTTCGCTTGGATAGTTATTTGCGAATCCGTTCCTGATGTTATTGAATTGTGCATAGGGATTATTCATTCACTGAGACAATCTTTCGAGTGCCAAGTTAACCGGAAAAATAGCGAAGATTAATACTCAGCGAATGATTTTACGTAAACAGTAGATAGAAAGTAAATAAATGAATATACATATATCGACAAAAGGACGATATGCAAAAATGACTTGAATTTTTTATTTTCGCGAAATCGTATGTTCATATCTTATTACACCAGTGTAGTGACATATTCGTGGCGTTTTCAGTTTGCGAATCGAATGACCTCACGAATATCGCGAATATAAAACGCTCGCGAATAAAGGACGGTTTACAGTATGCAATGAATGCTCTGTCTGATGTAATGTCTATAAAGAGAGTGCTATGGCGACCATGCAGGGAAATTTGTACAAAACACTTACTGTCAACCCTTCGCGGGAAACATTATTACGAGCTCCACACGGCAAAGGGCATATACGGGACTAAAATGAGTAAAAGAAGATCCTGACGATAATCTCAACAGCACTCACAATAGATCACGAAATTGAGCATCGACGGACCCCTAGCAAGATAGAGGTGGAAACAGGTGCCAATGAGGAGTAAGCATTACCTGTTTAGCCAGCTGAATCCGCCGTAAACATGTTAACTCAAAATAAAGGACAAAATGAACCGACACATATATTTGGTTGGGCTACAAAATTGAAAATATAGAATTAATTAATTGAGGTATATTCGAGACATATGTTGGATTGAAAATCATAAAAAGCATAAGTGAACAGGATACATAGTATGAAAACAGTAAACAGAACGTACCATATCGATATTAACTACTTAATCTCCGATTGTATTACTAGAGAGAAGTTTTTCGTTGATGACAAATTAAATAAACTATTTTATTGGACTTCATCTTAAATTTGTCATTTCTTTCCAATGTTAAACGTCTTCAAATTCAATCGTTTAAGCACAGATGAAATTTGCAGTATAGACCAGACATGCACGCTTCGGGCACTGATAGCTGTTTTTCCAAGTTTTTATCAAAGTAAAGGGGGAGGGGGTTAAACTCTCTTGCACCCTCCCTATAATACTATTTGTGGAAAAGTTTTAATTTGATTTCGCATATGTATTTTAAACTATGAGGGGCAATTCCATTTAAACAAGTTAAATGCATGAATTTTAGAGATTTCATATAAGGGTTCCACGCCGAATATTTTTTTCTTTCAAGCTATTCATAATTTTACCTTAAACTGCCATTAATCAGGATTCATTTTACGAAACATGAATATCTAAAGAATCGCATTGTACATCATCTTCCTCTCTAGCAGGAGAGATTTACTCTTTGTAAAGTGGAACTCTTTGCTATAAACCCCTAAATTCTTTTTCTTTTATATAAGTCTTAAAGTTGTCAGTTACAACTCAAGCGCATCACTGCAGAATATTTCATGAAATGTTATTCCCATTTGATTTGTAGGAAAATGAATCATTTAATGTTTCTCAAATTATTTCCATAATAAATTGGAGGAGAATCAAAAGGCGGGTGACAAAAATGTTGGTGTAGGTTTAATATGATGCATATAACATTACATATTTCATTAATATAATCAACTCCAAAAATGTAAATAAAGATCTTCATTTTAAACGTCTGTTAACTTTGATATAACTATTTCTTGGAAAATCCCTCAACCAATTTTTTTTTTATTGAATAGGATTTACTTGATGTAAAAATAATCTACAAAGAATACGAATGGTACAAGACATATTTGCTATTAGTTTTTAGATTTAATATAAAAGTACACAATATTATTTTCACATTCAACTTAGTCAGATTCTTCTTATCTAATTCTTTGTATATGAATTTTAACTTTACATCATATATCGTTTAGACATCCTTTTCGATTGGAAAACCTGACATGGTCTGATTCAGGTAAACAAAGGGCTATTTATGTATATAAGAATATAAACAAGTTCC
This sequence comes from Pinctada fucata, assembly GCA_028142955.1. NCBI lineage: Eukaryota > Metazoa > Mollusca > Bivalvia > Pterioida > Pteriidae > Pinctada > Pinctada fucata. The sequence goes on along the minus strand of AP027112.1, from coordinate 10,745,535 downwards.
TTTACTGGGCGGTGCATTTATCAAAACGGCTTCAGAGGGAAGATGAAGCTCCCTTCGAATACTTGAAACAACACTATACTTGAAAGGCCCTCGAGGTTTCTTAAGTGTTTGGCAGTATCTTACTTCTCAATTGGAATAACTTAAAATGGAAATTGCAGTCATTAAAGAAATCACAAAGAAAAACAAAGAAACATTTTGTGAATAAAGTCTTTGGACGGACACCTATTGTAAGTATATTTTCATTTTCTCTAGCTTCAGCAATAGACTTAATGTTACCGATATATTTTTCAGGTTACACTAACAAAGGACACGGGTGTCCAATAAATGACTTATAAAAATAATTGTCAATGATGAAACCTCAATTAATTTTTTTCTATATCTTCATTATAGAAACTGTACATATCATCTTTATTATTAACCATATTCATACACCATATTATTCAAACTGAAGAATAAATCTCTATGTCGCTTATACTTGAATACTCAATGTCAAACAACGTGGATAAATAATCAAAAGAGTGTGTCAGAATTTTGAAGACGAAACTTTTAAGATCTATGTCCATACCAATGAAATAACCTACATGTAATTAAGGGATCACATGTATATTATAAACAAACAAAATCATTAAAATAACATTACAAGGAGTAAGTTCATGTAATAGATATAACATAAATGTAGAAAATCTCTCAACGAACGGTGTTTTACATCAGTGCACTAGGGTAGTAGTAATTTCATTTATAACCTAATTGTCTACATGGAAATAACTCGTATACATGTACAAATTACTTTTCCTTTCTTTCATGTATTTTATCTCTTAATATATTTCTATATTTTATGAATAGGATTTTTTGAGATTTTTACAGACAACTTCTTTTTCACAGGATTAACAGTATGATTCTTTGTGCGTCAATAGAAATACTTTAAATAATACAAAACAAATCAAACAAAAGCGAAGAAAAACAAAATAAACAAAAACAACCAAAATTATTTTTGATCAAACCTGAATGCTCTTATTTTATTCACAGTTCTAAATACTGCTGAAATAATATTTCGACTGGAAAAGTTTCTCTACGTGTCTTTATTTGCAATTCAATAGTTGCATAGTAATGTCGAAACGGTACCTACAAGAAAAGAGGATGACCTCCAGCATGACAACCTTGCACTCACCCAGCGAAACAAGCCCACAAAAAAGTGATACGTAAATGATATCATACAAAATTACAAACAACAAAAAATACCCGAACATATTTTCAAGAATATTAAACAAGACAATCGAAACATACAGAAACATTAATGACAACGCACAAAAGGAAGTAGACCAGTGTGCATCCGGCGCCGTTTTGTCGGTCATCTGCTATTAGCAAATGGTGTGGTTATCCGGATTACGTGCATACAACAATCCCACTAACCGTATACACAGAGGTCTCCATAGACGCAAAACACTTGTATAAACATAAAACTTTTTGCTGGAAGGTGGCATAACAAACAAGACGAAGCAGCCTTTTGTAACACAAATTCTATGTAAATCGATCTACAAATTATATTATGGCATGCGTTTAACAGTCAGTGCTCTGCTGGCTGAAGCGAACTCAAGATCAATCACTCGAGAAGTCTGACCAACTTTCATATATGACAGAGAATCATAATCAAGTCCTCTATGACGAGATTTAAACAAGGCCTGTCATGGAGTCCCGTCGTCATGGTTGACCAGTGTGCAACGTTGGGAAGGACACTGGTACAAAACTGTAGATTGGTCCAGTACCATGCCCAGTGTTCTTTGAATGACCTTGAAGACATATCTTCGGTAAAGCAGACGACCGATCATTTTCTTACATTTGTGGTTGAAGTTTTTCCTGTTTGAATTTCAAAATAAAAGAGGACACAGTGCGCACTAATGACTTGTGTCAGCGTTACTACTATACTTTGATTTTTAAGACATACACGGGTGATACTTTTCTGTCGCCTCCCAAACTGAAAAGTTTTTTAATTCAAATATAGAAATATATTACTCCTTCAAAACGTAAATCCTCAATAGCTCAGTCGGTTATGGTTCTTAATTCGGAATCCTCAAATATCTAAGGTCGTGAGTTAGAACCCTAACGACACCTTTTTCTCACTCGATGAGTTATTGAATCTTTCCATTTTCATCATGCATTTTTTTTATTCAAAATGCCAAAATGTTTATGATGTGAAAGGTCGCCCTTGTGCAAAAATTGCATTAGTTCACCCTTTTCCTAATTACCCAGCTATGACCTTTATTTAGAAATAATGAGCAGAATTTGATAGCAATATATTCAAGTTAAGTTTTTTCACCGAACAAGGAGTTTTTTCTTTGGCACACGCGTTTTTTTACAGTCATTATTGAGATTTTACAATTCTGTTTGAAGTTACATTACGAAAACGAAAAAGAAAAAAAAAAACCCCACATGATTTGACATTACGGCTTTGAAGAGATATATAGAATACAAAATAAACCTACTTAATATTTTGTATTATTTCCAGCATAGTCAGATATATGGGGATACATAGGGATATTGAATAAAAATGGGAAATAAGACCAGCAAAAAAAGAAAACCTCCAACATCAAGACAACTTGATGAAAACAAATGCCAAGGTATCTATTTGCTGAATTCATTTTCTTAAATATGAGGTGAATCGACATATTTTATCTTCAAAATAGTGAATATATTCACCACTTGTATCTAATTATCTTTATCAGTCCCTTCTATCTTAACTTCCTTTGGATAATTCAAATACATATTAATAGCAACATGAGTTACACTGCTTGATATGTTTGATGCATGATGTTAAAATGTGTTGGGAAGGGTCAACGTTTCACTTTTGTACTGTCATCCTTTGTTCTGAATTTTTATTCTGATAGAAAGGAAAATAATTATCATTCTTGATCTTCTTTAATTTTCTTTATTTTCTATAAGAGTGAGATAACCTCCGACTCAGCATTGAATATAACTTTAAAAATTAATTAAATTATAGTAACAGGTATGTAAACGCAAGGCATTTCCCTGTAAATATAGTCATCTAACATAATACTTTTTCATTTACAGAAGTACTGACTGAGAAATTCCTCGCTGAAATTTCCAAAAAGATCGGGGGTAACTGGGAACTTATATGCGTGGCATTGGGAGTTCCGTCATACGAAATCGATCAAATAAAAATTGACGGAACTTCCGATGTGACGACAAAGATTTTTAAAGGGCTGCGTCGATGGCTGGAACTTCGAAGAGAAAGATCAGATGATAAACTAATAGTAGAACTGAAGGATGCCCTGGGGGAGAATGGCAGACAGGACCTGGTGGAAGAGGTAGAAAATCACATAAAAAGTGAGTATTTTCTCTCACAAGTAAGATAAAAGGATTAAGGAGCATATTTTTCTTCTTGTAATAAATGTAGATTTTTACGCCATTCTTTCTGTAGCTATTCAGAATACAATCAAACATGTTTGCTTTATTAAAGGCAAAATGTGAATTTCCGAACAATATACACATTTTCAGATTACCTCTTAGTTGAATACATAGATGACATTCTTGGTGCCATGTTAAAAAAAAACAAACCGAACAAACAGCCTGCTGAGGCATGTTATAAAAATAAGATGCTTAGACCCTTGAAATCACACAATTTCATGGATGAAAAAAAAAAAAAAACAGAATAAAATATACTGGTCAGGGACACGTTCTCGGCTAAAACTAAGCGTTTTTGCAACGTTTCTTTGGCACTAAACCGGCTAAGTCTTTCCTGTTTATTCAAAACTTATCATTAAAAAAAAAAATTCTAGACAAAAATGAAATTTAACACCTTTGTTACAATTTCAAACAAAAATTTTCTAAAATGATGCCAGTAATTATCCCTCGATGGGGACTGAAATACCCACCCTCTCCCCAACCTCAAAATTGGTGTCAAAATCTTCTTTGCTGCCAAGTGAATACAAAATTTAACAGATTAGAAATGTTTTTATAGATTTAGAATGACATTACATATAGAATCACTCATGTAAAATTTCTTCTCCAAATTTGATTGACAAGGCCTTCAAATTAGCTTTAGCCGGGAACTGGCCTGAGCTGGGAACTGGTCCCCGACCAGTACTGCATACTATGTTGGCACACTTCTACCTCCTAAATGCGTGATAGTTTCTATAAATTATGTTGTCTTACGATTTATCCATGTCAATATACGACTTATTTATGTCAACATGCAAGACAACTATGTTAACATGCAAGATACTTATGTTGACATACAAGGTACTTATGTTGGTGTGCAAGATAATTATGCCGCATGTAGACAAGATAAGTTGCATGTTGACAAAAATAAGTTGCATGTCAGCATAATTATCTTGCATGTTGAAATAAGTTGCATTCTATCATAAGTAAGTCACATATCGACATATTCTAAAGAAAAATATCTTGCATGTAAGAGGCAGAAGTAGGCCACCATAGCATGCAATCTGTGTTCCGCTGACGAAAACAACGTTACGTTTCGTCACCCGAGCCGCTTTTTAAAATTTTGAATTCATGTTCTTATACAATTCCGATACATAATATGCGCATTTTAACAAGTTATTTCTCACCAATGATGCATTAGGTCAAAAAAATCTAAGTTTTAGGAAATTGTAAATAGGAAATCGTCCTTTAAAGTATTCTATCGCACTTTGTAGATCCTACTCTAGATAATCGATAAAAAGAGTCAAAATATTTTTCATTTCATTTGTTTTAAAATGATAGGCACATGACAAAGCTCAATATCATATTTCAAAATTATTATGGATACAGAAATGGTTTTTAGGAAAGCAAACATATACACATATTATATTAAATTGCTTTTTCTTGTAGAATGTATGTTGGAGAAGGAAAAGAATGAAAACACAGCTTTACATTCCATGGAGAGTAAGTACAATCAATTCATCGTTATCCTTATTTAGATTAGCGAATTTGAATTTCAGAATGAACATTTAAAGAAAAACTTTTGCATATAAGTATAACTCCAGAAGCTATAGTTGTTCCCTACAGTAGTTAGACCACCCTAGGTGTTAAAAAAGATACATAGCACATCTATGTTATAGATAAAATACGTCATTGTAAATGTTGAAACACTTATTAATTGAAGAAGTGCTTTTTTTTAGCTGAAGATACTGAGGTAAAAGACTTCCGGGAGAAGCTACATACGTTTAATTATTTAGAAACCCAAAAGGTTCCTGTATCTCCGCTTCAGCGAACAAGCAAGATGCCGCTGGAAAATATTTTCGCTCCTATTTCAATCAGAGAGGATCTCGAATATCAAGGAAAAGGCCGATATATTGGAATGAAAAATAAACGAACTAAACCTGTAAACTCTCCCGACGACATGTTTTACATCGACGGCGATGTTGCTAGAAATGTCTTTATGTTAGGGGATGCTGGGGTAGGGAAATCGGTTTTCTGTCTCAGATTAGTTGAAAATTGGTGCAAGGCCCAGAAAATTTGCGTAAGTGATAGAGGTGAAAGTAATGTTTCATGGGTTAAAGCTCTCAAAATCTTTGATTTTCTTTTCTTTGTCCAGTTAAGACATGTTAACAAATCAAGGTCATCTGTCATAGATATGATAGTCAATGATGTGTTTCACAGTCATCCTGGCAATCATGATGTCATACGTCGCGTTCTTTACAACCAGAGGTTTCGTTGCCTCATAGTAGTTGATGGGGTAGACGAATGGAAGGTGACAGATCAAGTTAAATTAGAGTTGAAGGTTGAAGGTCTACCTAACACTGAAAACATGGTCAACTGTACTTTTGTATGGTCAATGCGTCCTTGGGTGATAGATAGATTTAGTGAAATGATCAGGGGCAATGACAGGGTTGTAGAAATACAAGGGTTGGATATCGACAGTATCGATGTTGTCATAGAGAAGATACTTATAAACTTCTATGAGCTAGATAAGGATTCCTCTCGTTATAAAGAAAAAGAAAAATACATCACCGAGAAATCAAACGACCAAACACTAGAGTCTATAATGCAAATACCTCTAATGGCTGTTGCGTGTATACAAATTTGGTTCGAAGGGAAAGAAGTAGGTAACAGCATGGTAAGTCTCTATGTTGCAATTCTTGATTTGCTAATCAGGCGATCAAATAAAAAGGATCCGCTAACTGCCGATATCATAGAGAAATTTGCAAACCAATCTGTAGCAGAGAGGAATGTACCTCCAATTCTTTATCAAAATAAGAATATAAAACAGGTCATGACTATGATTATGAAACTTGGCAGGATTGCCCATGATGACCTTGTGTCAAAGGAGACTCATCTTGTGTTTAGAGTTGAAGATATAGAAAAATATCTTGAAGAATACGAACTCGATTTAGCGTTAAGAATAGGCATACTTAGTAAATGTGAGGCACCAGGTAGCTTTAATGAAGAAAACGTGAGTGTTAATTTCTTTCATAAATCGGTTGAAGAATTTCTTGCTGCCACATAAATTGAAAATCAAGGTCGAATTCAAACATTTTTCGGACATTTGTCAAGTGTTGAGGTAATTATGGAGCTTGGTAATGTACTTATATTTCTATCAGGTTTAAACCCCATGTTAGATAGTAGAATTTCAAAACATATTGTTGATGTTGCCGATGTTGATACAGATATATGTAAACTCAGGACATTTAGTGATGCAGCAATTTACCGTAACAATAAGGTAGAATTACTATATAGATTACAAGTCAATTGTTACAAAGAAATTAAATACGCCCAATCCAGTGAAAATACCAAACGTGAATTATCCTATCACGTATCAGATGTATATGTATATGGTGACAGTGGCATAGAGACAATAAAGGTTACAGCCGATATCCTCACACACCACCATACTGACATAAGGTCCCTGTATTTAGATGAAGTATCTACTGATGTAGAGAATGGTATCCCTGATTCCCTACTGACACAGTACTTAGATCACACTGTGTCACTACAATCACTGTTTATAGATGGATACAACACAAACAGGACCTTACATCATATCAGTGATATATTCTCCTCTCTGTCAGTTCTAATAATGTACAATATAACATTAACACCTGACGCCCTCAGTACATTACAGACAACATTACAGTCAAACTCTGTCATACAAACACTGGGTCTGGTGGGCATTGAATGTCAGGTCAATGAAGACCATGGTCCTGAACCAGCTTCCCTGGTAGGTATTATACAGACTCTACCTGATCTATCATGTTTGTCTGCATTACATTTTCAAGTAACAAACGAGGATGACAAAAATGTATTCCGTGATGTGTTAAGTCGTTTGAGTCATTTACATAGTATATTTTATTATGGTACATATCCTGATGATGATGAGTATGATCGTGATATAGTACAGACTCTGTCTACATGGTCAGGATTACGTTGGTTACATCTGATCTTTGTAGATCTGGGTGACAGCGGCCTAAAACTGTCACATGATATGTTACATATAGAACAAATAATTCTGAATAAAGTTAATATGTCACTATTAGGATGGAGATGCTTTATACAATCCTTACTTAACATTAAACATAAATTTGATGTTTATCTCTTTGAAGTAGATATTGATGAGGAAGATAAGACCATGATAACATCAACTTCAGAATTTGAGGTATCACATGATGAAAGTAATGATGATGGTAGTCATACTATCCTTTGTACTAGAGTATGGCCACCATCACAACAAAGACAACCATGAATGACCATTTGTACCTAGTATATCTATGTACTTCACGGGACTCCATATATACACACATGGTTGTGTTATCTATTAGGGTGATTAACTGCAGGAAGATTGTTATTTGTATTGCTTTACTTACTTTTAAATTATTAAGATCATTTGACTGCAACAATGGAACTATATATCAAGAACTGTATCTTCGATGGCAGATTTGAATTTGAATGTTTATAATATTGGTATTTTTGTTTTTAACTGTTTATTGGTTGTTTATTTACATTATTCATAGAATAGAATTACTACAATGGTTCTAGATCTGAGATCGACGGTGCAATTATGTTAACAAATTTGATTTTTATGTTACTGTGTTACAACAATGCTAGAAATCTAAAGCCATGCAGATGTTTGAGGACCAAATAAAGCATTTATGTATAATGATCAATTATGAAATAAATTATAACAGTTACTATTGAATTAAGAGTTTTCACTTTTTTACCCATAATGAAGTATATGGCAGTGTTCCAACTCTCCATCTCCTTGAACATGTTGAAGGAATTTACAACATATTTTAATGCACACGATATGTGTATCGGACAGTTAATCAAGTCAATTTTAATGCAAAAGACAATTTGTCGAGCAGTAAGTCAAGTCTATTTTAGCGAACCAGACATGTGTTTTGAATAGTAAATCTCAGCAGTGGTGGTACTTCATCAGATGCCGAAGTGATGACGTATATAGAACTCATATTTGACAAAATGTCAACGATCTTTTTTCAAGGTCATTTATCATTCTATGAAACAAATTGCTAAAATATTTCTTAGCACCGTAGAACAATGACACAGAAACGATTCAACATACCATATATACTGTGGCCTTGAAGCTGTGACCTAGGTTGTATTATCATGGAACCTTATACGAAATTGATGAAATTATTGAACAAGTTTGACAAGCAACTATATTCATTACATGTAACCATGTGCAATTTCACCTTGGGCTTCACCTTTTACCTCAGTTAAATGTCATTACGCTTTTTTGTCTTTAATGGGAATATGATTAAAATCAAGGCGTTTTAGTTGTGAAATTCACAGCTCATACGAAATTCATCTTCCATAAAGAGTGCAATGCAACGGTTCCATGAAGCAGCTTTGATAGCCAGGTCAGCTGTGAAAAGAGTATACCCGAAAGGTTTTATCCGTCAAATCAGATGCAACTTTATAATCTTTGACTTTAATTTTCGAAAAAAGGTCATGCAAGACAATGTTGTTCTGAACATACATCCTGTGATTTATTCATAGTAGAAATGATGGATAAAACCATCAAAGCAGCACACACAAACATCGTTGTTCAGAAAATCATTCACTGAAGATCAGAGAAATCCCTAAAAAAATTAAATAAGACAGATAATATCGTCTGCCATGCAGGGTTTTGATAGTAAAATGGCAATTTCTTAAAAGAAAGCCTGTGTTTGTGAAACACGAATGCCTACGGTGGCATCTTTGTTAGTATAAACTTCATTTTCTGTTAAGTAGGTCAAATGTCAAGGTTACGAGGTCAAAACTTTTGGTACCAATGGAAAGGTCTTGTCACAAGGAATACTCATGTGAAATATGAAAGCCCTATCACTGACCATTCAAAAGTTATGCCCAATGTAAAGTTTTTTAAAAGTAGGTCACAGTTCAAGGTCAAAGGTCACGAGGTCAAAAATGTTGGTATCAATAGAAAGGTCTTGTTACAAGGAATACACATGTGAAATATAAAAGCCCTATCACTTACCATTCAAAAGTTATGCCCAATGTTAAAGTTTTTTGAAAAGTAGGTCAAAGGTCAAAGGTCAAGGTCATGAGGTCAAAAATGTTGGTATAAATGGAAAGGTCTTGTCACAAGGAATACACATGTGAAATATGAAAGCTCTATCACCTTCCATTCAAAAGTTATACCTAATGTTAAAGTTTTTTCGGACAAACAGTCTAACAGACAAACAGACAGACAAACAGACGGACAGGCCAAAAACTATATGCCCCCGAATCTGTAATTATGAGGAATCTATAAGTCAGTTGCTCACAAATGTACCTTTTCTTCAGTAGTTTTTCGGCAAGTCTCCTTGTCCTCAGAACGGAGTAGTTATTGTTTGAACTTGCTCAGGCATCAAATATGATATTATGATTTCAAATGATATAGCTCTTGTCACAAAGATTCCTCTTGAAATATCGAAGCCCTATCCTGAATTGCTTGTTGACATCAAATGTAGCACAAAATGTAGCACAGCTACAGTAAGTCAAATATTTGAGTCATCATATAAAAGTTCTGATTACAAAAAAAATCCCATGTGTTTGTGAAACACGAATGCCCATTTTGCCATCTTTGACGGTAAAAACGCTGAAAAGTAGTTCACATTTTTAGGTCAAGGTCACAAAGTCAAATTTGGTATCCATGAAAAGATCTTGTCACAAGAAATTCATATACGAAATACATGTATGAAAGCTTAATCACTTAGCATTAAAAAATTATGGCTAAAGTTTAGATTTTCAAAAGTAGGTCAATTTCCAAGATCAAGGTTGGTATTCATGGTAAGGTCTTGTCACAAGGAATACACATGTGAGATATAAAATCCCTATTACTTACCATTCAAAAGTTAAGACCAAAGTTGAAGTTTTTCAAAAGTAGCTCAAATTCCAAGTTCAAGGTCACAAGGTAAAAATTCTGGTATCCTTGGAAAGGTCAAATCACAAGGAAAACACATGTGAAAAATGAAAGCCCTATCACTTACCATTCAAAAGTTATGGCCAACGTTAACATTTTTGCAGACAAACAGAAAAACAGACAGGCGGACGGACAGACCATAAACAATGAGCCTCCGAATCTCCGATTACAGGGGCATAAAAAATCTAATTTTTATGTTTATTACAGCTAGGTTGGTATCACTGCTTAAAGACTGAAATTCATCCCAAAAATATATCATTTTAATACCTAGTTTTGCAGATTCTCAATACTGACTTTTAATGTCGAATTTGTAAATGTATGGTACTTTTTAAGTGGTACAATGTGCAAAATTAGTGAGGATTCACCCTTTATTGTCCACAATAATTCATCACTTGATCCTGATATAAAATTCAGGTCTTTTTAAGATCATTCATATTATGATCAATTTTTTATACATATTTCAAATAACCTTGAGCAATCCGGTGAAATAAGCAACAAATAATCGTTTATGTTTTATTCCTTTTACATTCTTTTTTTTTTTCGTTTCACAAAATTTTAATATGTTCTTTTTGATTCATATAAATTTCAAAATTCAATGTCTGTACATGAATTCTTTAGCACATATAAGACAACTATTTATTCCGTTTTTTATCATTATTTAAACTGCGTAAATACTTCTTCACAGGGGTGGATCCAGGATTTTTCCAGTAGCTTTTATTGTCTTTTGCATATCTTCCGACTCCAAATTGTAGATACGTAAGAATTCTTAGAAGATCCCTGTGTGGTCTTGATAACATCTCCTTAAAGTTTCGGCTTGCATCTAGAATATGAAAATACGAAATTACTCCAATCTGAGAATAATTTATTGTGACATTGTTATAATATTACATTTCTGTTAAATGTAAACGTCTTCAAGTTGAATAGCATCATTTAAGAACAGATAAATTGGCAACATGGACCAGACATGCACGTTTCGGGTACTTAACCCTTGTCAGTGATCCTCAAATCTAAACAATGTAATATGCCAAAAAAGTATGAAAGTTACTATGTCGAAAAAGCGTATCGAAAGAAGTAGCAGGATGAGTGGGAGATGATGCTACAGGACCCACGTTTTTGAAATTTCCAGAAATTTTGATAACAGGAATTTTTGAATGCGTTGAAGAAACGATAAACCGAAATTGATCGAACTTGGCTACATTAGCCCTCGGGGACTCCTGGTCCACCAGCAGTGACACTCACCAAGTGGTATCAATGTAAACGTCTTCAAGTTGAATAGCATCATTTAAGAACAGATAAATTGGCAACATGGACCAGACATGCACGTTTCGGGTACTTAACCCTCGTCAGTGATCCTCAAATCTAAACAATGTAACATGCCAAAAAAGTATGAAAGTTACTATATCGAAAAAGCGTATATTCGCCATATTGGATTTTATGTAGTGTATTATTGAAAATCTTTCCTTACACTGAGTAAAGACTCCAACGTTAATTATTTCACCCCAAGTATTCTCTTCCTCAATAGCTACATTTTCCCATCTTTTGTACGAAAAATTACACTCACATTTTAACACTAGAACACTTTTAAACTGTAACACCGAACTGCTCAGCTGCACCTCAGAAGAATTCATGAATATAACTATAACATTACATTGATTCTATGTCAGCAACCATTTGTCCTTCAATTTAATTACTATTTGTAAAGAACTATACTAGACAACACCTCGTTGGATCGAAACATATGGTGTTGTGCTTCCTTACTTACTTTTTTGTTTTTTCTCATTTTCTAAATTAACTTTACACAACTCACCAGCGGTTGCAGTAGGGCAACACCTAATAAATCAATCCATGTCGTCCAGGTATATGGAAAGTTCTAGTTTTCACAAACACTTCGACGACAGAAAATAATTCCTTCTGACGAACTCTTGAAGTGTTTGCAAAAACTACAGACTTTTCAGATATATAAACGATATGGACTTTCTTATTAGACATTGCCCTACTGCAACGTCTCATTAGTGTTGTGCAGTATCACTTAAATGATGAGAAATCATCAAAATTTTCGTAAAGTATCACAATATCATACGTTTTGATCCCACGCGGTGGACAAGGTTACATTGCAAAGATTACATAGGTTTATTACCATATGATGTATATTCTATATCCAGTAAATGTAAAGCAGACGGAGGTGCTGGTGTCACATATTTCTTCTTCTCATTATCATATGACCAATCATCTTGTAGAAAAGACTTTGCTTCTTGAAATGTCAGCTTCTTCTTAGAATAGTTGACCATAAATCCAATCATATTTCTTATCTGTTGGAATAAATATGATAGTTATATCACAAGTGATGATAAAATGGTATCCAAAACGCACGGGCTGGTTCTTTACACCATGTAACAGTAACTCAACCCGGAAATGAATGTTTGAATACGGCTGAGAACTAGATCCGATTTGAACCATCTTTAAGGTATTTTATGGGTTAATAAGAAGTAATTGTGCCACCCATTTACACAATGCTGACACCTAAAATCACTGCATAGCTATAATGTAAAATTTAATTAAAATTTTTTTAACAATTTAGATTTTGAAAAATAGGTTACATAAAGAGTTACATCGTATCATGCACCTTTAATGTTTACATTGAACTCTATGGAAAAATGTTAGTTTCAACAGAATGTTGGGGCATCTAATGTCAAATAATCAAAAGTTCACCAATTATTTTTCTGCAATTAATTTTTTTCGATATTTTTCATCAAGGGGAGATATTTCTGAAACATGACCCGATTCAAAAGATTTCTTTTTTTTGAATATCTACTGGGATAATATACCAGTTTTTGAAATATAATATGACACAGAAATGTCAATGTTTTTGGCACAATTTCTTTCATTATCCATTGAATACCTTAAAGCCAATTTTCATATTCATCCTGATATCTCACATGTAAAATACTAGAATAAGAGAATTTAGAATTAAAAAGAAATTTTAAATTGTTTGAGTTTACATATTATACTATGAAATATGCAGACAGGTGGCATGTCTCACTATTTTGGAATCCCCCACGCTTCTAAAGTCTACTTTCCCTTTCGAACTATGACCTTGGATCAATGCATATCGGCTTCTATTCACAAGTATAACTCTACCATTATCCTAAGAGATAAACAGAGGGATGTTAATTTTCAGCATCTATGACGGAAGGGATTGTATATTTGTCCTACCTACAGGTTATGGAAAGAGTTTTATTTATCTATTTAAGGAATGTTTCTAAAAATTTTTTGGTTATGGGAAATAACCTCAAAAAGGCTTTTTGAGGTTATTTTCCATAACCAAAACTAAGGAAGTTTAGAAACATTCCTTATAATTTAATTCTAAGTTATATAGTACATTTTGTGCATCTTATTAGATCTTGGAAAATCGTTAAAATGCTAAATGCAAAGTTACTGCATAGGGGTTATCTCTCTCGTTGCTAATTACAACGGCCGATAGTACAAGAATGGGGGCTGGTAGTTGAACAGCACCGGCGTTTGTTTTCATACATTTCAGCCCGAGTCATTTGATGTATTTTAAACGATGAGTACTGTAGAATGACTCTGGATGGGATGGCAATGCATCTGACAATCAGGTACATGTTCGATAGTTGTAGACCTGATTAAAATGAAATCTTTCATCAGCGTGACATATCATCAAACCGACACGATATGTTTACCTACAACTATAGTAGTAAGTCTTTCATTAAATCGTTTATCTGTTGCTACAATCGATTATTTTTGTATATCTAGTCTTCATTCTCGAGGTAAAATTCAGTGTATCAAGTTTACAGGATCCGCAAGTTTGCTTAATTTTGGAAGTAGTTCCAGAAAAGGGGGCGTGTCAAAATATTTCACAGGTTATGGAAAATGACCTCAACTTTTAAGCCAATGAAAATTCTTGATGCATGTAAAATTGAATTATTTTTAAATGTCATGTGACCTACCTGTGCAAACAAGAGATTTGAAGAAACCAACATGTGTGTTCTGGATAGATACAACAGATTGTAGTTATAATTTTAAGAATAATACCTGACTTTTTCATAATTAAGGAAATAAAGGTTAAATAAAAATTTCCCTACAAAGTAAATTAATTAATTTTTATTTGTTTATAATTCCTGCTTATGAACACGTACAAAGCCAAAGTTCAAGTGTATGTTGCATGAATTGTACAAGAACTCAAATCTTGAATAAACAACTAACAATATAAATTAGAAATATATAGAGCACAGAATAAGTAAGAACTTAGAACTCATGTAAATTATTTGAAAATGCGACATAATATGACTGATATTGAACATAGAAAACAAAAACAAAAATAGAAAAAAAAGTACCTGTCTATATATATAGGCCCTCGATTCAAAATGAATATCCCAGAATTCTGTATTTTTCATGACTTCTAATTGGTTGATGATAGTATGTGGATGTCCTCTTTTCACAGTCACTGATATATCACGAACATAATCTGGTTTAAATTCTTTTAGTCCTCGAACATTTGTAAAATTCCTAATATCTTGTCTGCCAGAAATCAACTCTGCTGCCTCTAGAAATAGGTCAACGTCAAAAGGGGGCCTAAAACAGACATATGCAGTCAATTTATTAAGTATACATCAAAATAAAAAAAAAACATTTGGCATTATAAATGCAGTATTTATTCTTAGAATACATGATAGAGCTCAATAAATGCAAGTCCAAAAACATGATAAATGAAATTTGTAGTAAATTATTGTTAATGTGACATTAAAAACGCCAAAAAAATATTACAAAATTAGAAAAAAGTACAATCAAATTAAAAAGGACGGTCACAACTTCATGTATACCAATAAGTTCTAATATCGACTTAGTCCAGAAAGAAAAATAAAACTTGTTTTTTGACATCGCTTGCCGTTTAAGGTTCAATGATACAAAGGCAATTTTGTTCATGAGTAAAAAGGTATGAAAAAACATAGGTCAAATTCCAAGGTCAAGATCAATAGGTTAAGGACTCAAATGAGTAGGGCTTGGACAAGACCTTTTATTTGAGGCTACAACCTTTGACCTAGTGACCTAGAATCTGGACTTTTTAAAACATTAACCTGGGCTTTATCTCTTGAACTATAAGAGGTATATAAGGGCTTTTATAGACTATGCAAACAATAATTATTTCCTTTCACTTGAGAAGAACATTCTTTAACCTATTAACCTTGACCTTAAACGTTTACACCTTTAACTTTTAGAGCATCTTAAACCAATCATTTTAGTAGAGTCCATTCGATCAAAGCCTTTGATTTTTCAACACTTTACACTACAATTCCACATTCTAAATTGAAAAAAGACTCGCAAAAATTATAAATAATCCGTTTACAAGTAAGAACGGTAATCGCAAATACATTTATTGTTGTTAACTATGACAAAACCTACTTTGTAAAAGAAAAGTCCGATTCTGAAAATAAGTACACTGAAACAGATATTATTCAGATGTTAAACTCTCTGATCGCCAACATTTTTGTGGTGTTTGGAGGAAAGGTCTTCCAGCAAATTGTCGGAATTCCAATGGCGACCAATTGAGCCCCATTCTTTGCCGACATTTGCCTTTACTCATACGAAGCTGAATTCATTCAATCTTTGGTCTCTGAAGGGAAAAGATACTTAGCTTCTGACTTCAACTTCAGTTACAGATACATAGACGATGTGTTGTCCATCAGTAATCCAAAATTCGCGGATTACCTCAGCAGTATTTATCCTTCGAAGTTTGAAGTCAAAGAAACTACAGAGACAAATAATTAAGCATCCTATTTGGACATAATGTTGTCCTACGACACTGATGGTCACATGAACACCTCACTCTATGACAAATGTGACGACTTCAATTTCAACATTACAATCTTTCCTTTTCTGAATAGAAACATCCCTTCATCGCCTGCTTATGGCGTGTTCATATCTCAGTTGATACGCTAAGCTTCTCAGTCAGGGATATGTTTGTGACCGACTAACATCGTCACTGAGGAAGTTCTACGGTCGATATGGGGAACTCGTCATACACTATGATGTCCCACTCTCCAGAATGGTGGATGATATTCTGTCATAGACCATTTGAACCATCGAAACAAAAATTGTACTCTATGTCTTCCGAAATGGAAGTAACCGGATGTGACAGTTCTACCGAATTGAAGCGGCGGGTGTTGCATGCAAGCAGGAGATGCTTACTCTTCCTGGGCACCTGGTCTCACTCCCATATCGGGGGTTCGCTTCTTTTCATGTGGTTGAGGTTTTTGTTTATTTGCTTTGGTTCCTGTTTTATCCTGATTTTGTATGCCTTCGGTTTCTGATTTTCTGAATTATCGATTTTGTGCTGTATATAGGGATATGGTCATTATCCATATTTGTCATTCCATTGACATCAACCTGGACAATATCTTGAGCTCTGTTACTTATATTACATCTATATTGAGAATGAGTGTCTATATTTGTGTTTTGCTACAGGTATGCAACACACAGCAAGTGCATTTATCGTACATGTAATGTGGATGTTTGTCCTTCTCATTTTTGTTTTCTGAAATCATCGTTTTCTAGGTAAAAAGGTGACGTTAAGATTCAGGTCACCGCAGGTTGGAACAGCCGTTGTGGCATGTTTGTTTAGATCTTTATGAATTATGACGTCGCGAGTGTTTACATGCAGAAATAGAACACTTTCCTGTCAATAGCTGTATCTAAGGGAATTATATTCTGCTAAATTGGGTTTATTTTACTACTACATTATTAGGTTGAAAAAATCCAAGTTAATGAAGTTGAAGTTCTTCATCAATATGCATGGACAAACCCACACACACACACATTTATATGTTTTGCTTCAAGATCAAGGAATCAATATAATACTTACAACACAATGTGACATTTGTCATTTAGAAAGATGGACTGGTTTAGTTGATATTTAGTATTGTCCTTTACATGGATGGATTTAATAACACCAAGTCTGTACATGTACCGTCTACAAATGATCTTTGGCAAAGCTTGTGGTGAGACTTCAACTATCTTTGCAATTCTGAAGAAGACAACATATCTTAAAATGTGTTGGTGACTGACAAGAATGCCATACTTTCAGCAATTATCAACATAATCATTTTAAAATCAAAAGATAATAAGTTTCCTAAACTAATTGGACTGCACCATTTTTTTTAAATTAGCCGATTCATACTTATGTTACATTTGTATACCAATTATCATTTGGGTCCTTCATATCTCCAAGGAGGAACAAAGGACCCAGAAACAAAATGGTGACCAATAGGAACATTGTCATAACAGAAGGAAGTAGATTGGAATGACCATATCAGGATTGCAATGCAGTAGTATGTGTGTCAATGAAGTGACATAGGAAAAAAAATTATTTTTAATGTGTTAATAAAAATAGTTGCCAGAGTCACCTAACATGCCTAATGCTCGACTGCATAGCATAATGTCTTTAATGACAGCCAATTTCTAAAGCTCACTTTTTTCTCCAATTTATATAATTATACACAATTGTATACCCATGTAGCACCTATACATTGCTCAATATTGGCTTCTAAAGGCAAAATCACTCAAACGGAAAAAAGTAGGTCAAGGTCATTCTATGAAAGTTTGATTAAAGATACATCCACCATGTAAGTTTGGAACATGTAGCACTTATACTTTGCTCAATATTGGCATCTAAAGGCAAAATCACTCAAGCGGAAAAAAGTAGGTCAAGGTCATTCTATGAAAGTTTGATCAGAGATACATCCACCATGTAAGTTTGAAACATGTAGCACTTATTCTTTGCTCAATATTGGCTTTTAAAGACAAAATCACTCAAGCGGAAAAAGTGGGTCAATGACATTTTACTGGTTTGATTAAAGATACATCCACCATGTAAGTTTGGAACATGTAGCACTTATACTTTGCTCAATATTGGCTTTTAAAGGCAAACTCACTCAAGTGGAAAAGTAGGTCAAGGCCATTTTATGAAGGTTTGATCTAAGATACATCCACCATGTAAGTTTGAAACATGTAGCACTTATACTTTGCTCAATATTGGCTTTTAAAGGCAATATCACTCAAGCGGAAAAAGTAGGTCACCGTCATTTTATGAAAGTTTGATCAAAGATACATCCACCATGTCAGTTAGGGGCTACATCCCCATCTGGTAATATTGACTAAAGTATAATTAAATATTAACAGCAAAAAGAACCAACAAAATATGAATATAGGAGAGGAAATTGTGTTATCTTAACATTTACCTTATCATCTAGTTCGGACGACGCTGACGCTGACGCCGACGGTATTGCAATAGCTCTTTTGCACTAAAATGCAGTCGAGCTTAAAATGAAAATATCTTTTGTATCAATTTAAATTCGACTTCTTTTCCCTTAGATAGTCTGATTTTCTTATAAAATTTAAATTACTGGTTGCGTAGTATATTCAGAGGTATTCATATATCAGCTTAACATTGTCTTGACAATGAAATATTGAAATACCTATATAATAATACCTTAGACATAAATAACACTAAAACGATAAAATAACATGTAATATTATGCTGTCTCATAATTCTCCTTAAAATAAAAACACTTTCCTCTTTTTTTTTTTGTTTGTGCATGCTCAAAATATTGTTGAGGTAAAATAGGAATAAAGTGTAGCATCATATCCCACCCATCCTGCTACGTCTTTCGGTACGCTTTTTCGACAAAGTAACTTTCATACTTTTTTGGCATATTACATTGTTTAGATTTGAGGATCACTGACGAGGGTTGAGTACCCGAAACGTGCATGTCTGGTCCATGCTGCCAATTTATCTGTTCTTAAATGATGCTATTCAATTTGAAGACGTTTACATTTATACCACTTGGTGAGTGTCACTGCTGGTGGACCAGGAGTCCCCGAGGGCACATGTAGCCAAGTTCGATCAATTTCGGTTGATCGTTTCTTCAACGCATTCTAAAATTTCTGTTATCAAAATTTCATGAAATTTCTAAAACGTGGGTCCTGTAGCATCATATCCCACCCATCCTGCTACGTCTTTCGGTACGCTTTTTCGACAAAGTAACTTTCATACTTTTTTGGCATATTACATTGTTTAGATTTGAGGATCACTGACGAGGGTTGAGTACCCGAAACGTGCATGTCTGGTCCATGCTGCCAATTTATCTGTTCTTAAATGATGCTATTCAATTTGAAGACGTTTACATTTATACCACTTGGTGAGTGTCACTGCTGGTGGACCAGGAGTCCCCGAGGGCACATGTAGCCAAGTTCGATCAATTTCGGTTGATCGTTTCTTCAACGCATTCTAAAATTTCTGTTATCAAAATTTCATGAAATTTCTAAAACGTGGGTCCTGTAGCATCATATCCCACCCATCCTGCTACGTCTTTCGGTACGCTTTTTCGACAAAGTAACTTTCATACTTTTTTGGCATACTACATTGTTTAGATTTGAGGATCACTGACGAGGGTTGAGTACCCGAAACGTGCATGTCTGGTCCATGCTGCCAATTTATCTGTTCTTAAATGATGCTATTCAATTTGAAGACGTTTACATTTATACCACTTGGTGAGTGTCACTGCTGGTGGACCAGGAGTCCCCGAGGGCACATGTAGCCAAGTTCGATCAATTTCGGTTGATCGTTTCTTCAACGCATTCTAAAATTTCTGTTATCAAAATTTCATGAAATTTCTAAAACGTGGGTCCTGTAGCATCATATCCCACCCATCCTGCTACGTCTTTCGGTACGCTTTTTCGACAAAGTAACTTTCATACTTTTTTGGCATATTACATTGTTTAGATTTGAGGATCACTGACGAGGGTTGAGTACCCGAAACGTGCATGTCTGGTCCATGCTGCCAATTTATCTGTTCTTAAATGATGCTATTCAATTTGAAGACGTTTACATTTATACCACTTGGTGAGTGTCACTGCTGGTGGACCAGGAGTCCCCGAGGGCACATGTAGCCAAGTTCGATCAATTTCGGTTGATCGTTTCTTCAACGCATTCTAAAATTTCTGTTATCAAAATTTCATGAAATTTCTAAAACGTGGGTCCTGTAGCATCATATCCCACCCATCCTGCTACGTCTTTCGGTACGCTTTTTCGACAAAGTAACTTTCATACTTTTTTGGCATATTACATTGTTTAGATTTGAGGATCACTGACGAGGGTTGAGTACCCGAAACGTGCATGTCTGGTCCATGCTGCCAATTTATCTGTTCTTAAATGATGCTATTCAATTTGAAGACGTTTACATTTATACCACTTGGTGAGTGTCACTGCTGGTGGACCAGGAGTCCCCGAGGGCACATGTAGCCAAGTTCGATCAATTTCGGTTGATCGTTTCTTCAACGCATTCTAAAATTTCTGTTATCAAAATTTCATGAAATTTCTAAAACGTGGGTCCTGTAGCATCATATCCCACCCATCCTGCTACGTCTTTCGGTACGCTTTTTCGACAAAGTAACTTTCATACTTTTTTGGCATATTACATTGTTTAGATTTGAGGATCACTGACGAGGGTTGAGTACCCGAAACGTGCATGTCTGGTCCATGCTGCCAATTTATCTGTTCTTAAATGATGCTATTCAATTTGAAGACGTTTACATTTATACCACTTGGTGAGTGTCACTGCTGGTGGACCAGGAGTCCCCGAGGGCACATGTAGCCAAGTTCGATCAATTTCGGTTGATCGTTTCTTCAACGCATTCTAAAATTTCTGTTATCAAAATTTCATGAAATTTCTAAAACGTGGGTCCTGTAGCATCATATCCCACCCATCCTGCTACGTCTTTCGGTACGCTTTTTCGACAAAGTAACTTTCATACTTTTTTGGCATATTACATTGTTTAGATTTGAGGATCACTGACGAGGGTTGAGTACCCGAAACGTGCATGTCTGGTCCATGCTGCCAATTTATCTGTTCTTAAATGATGCTATTCAATTTGAAGACGTTTACATTTATACCACTTGGTGAGTGTCACTGCTGGTGGACCAGGAGTCCCCGAGGGCACATGTAGCCAAGTTCGATCAATTTCGGTTGATCGTTTCTTCAACGCATTCTAAAATTTCTGTTATCAAAATTTCATGAAATTTCTAAAACGTGGGTCCTGTAGCATCATATCCCACCCATCCTGCTACGTCTTTCGGTACGCTTTTTCGACAAAGTAACTTTCATACTTTTTTGGCATATTACATTGTTTAGATTTGAGGATCACTGACGAGGGTTGAGTACCCGAAACGTGCATGTCTGGTCCATGCTGCCAATTTATCTGTTCTTAAATGATGCTATTCAATTTGAAGACGTTTACATTTATACCACTTGGTGAGTGTCACTGCTGGTGGACCAGGAGTCCCCGAGGGCACATGTAGCCAAGTTCGATCAATTTCGGTTGATCGTTTCTTCAACGCATTCTAAAATTTCTGTTATCAAAATTTCATGAAATTTCTAAAACGTGGGTCCTGTAGCATCATATCCCACCCATCCTGCTACGTCTTTCGGTACGCTTTTTCGACAAAGTAACTTTCATACTTTTTTGGCATATTACATTGTTTAGATTTGAGGATCACTGACGAGGGTTGAGTACCCGAAACGTGCATGTCTGGTCCATGCTGCCAATTTATCTGTTCTTAAATGATGCTATTCAATTTGAAGACGTTTACATTTATACCACTTGGTGAGTGTCACTGCTGGTGGACCAGGAGTCCCCGAGGGCACATGTAGCCAAGTTCGATCAATTTCGGTTGATCGTTTCTTCAACGCATTCTAAAATTTCTGTTATCAAAATTTCATGAAATTTCTAAAACGTGGGTCCTGTAGCATCATATCCCACCCATCCTGCTACGTCTTTCGGTACGCTTTTTCGACAAAGTAACTTTCATACTTTTTTGGCATATTACATTGTTTAGATTTGAGGATCACTGACGAGGGTTGAGTACCCGAAACGTGCATGTCTGGTCCATGCTGCCAATTTATCTGTTCTTAAATGATGCTATTCAATTTGAAGACGTTTACATTTATACCACTTGGTGAGTGTCACTGCTGGTGGACCAGGAGTCCCCGAGGGCACATGTAGCCAAGTTCGATCAATTTCGGTTGATCGTTTCTTCAACGCATTCTAAAATTTCTGTTATCAAAATTTCATGAAATTTCTAAAACGTGGGTCCTGTAGCATCATATCCCACCCATCCTGCTACGTCTTTCGGTACGCTTTTTCGACAAAGTAACTTTCATACTTTTTTGGCATATTACATTGTTTAGATTTGAGGATCACTGTCGAGGGTTGAGTACCCGAAACGTGCATGTCTGGTACATGCTGCCAATTTATCTGTTCTTAAATGATGCTATTCAATTTGAAGACGTTTACATTTATACCACTTGGTGAGTGTCACTGCTGGTGGACCAGGAGTCCCCGAGGGCACATGTAGCCAAGTTCGATCAATTTCGGTTGATCGTTTCTTCAACGCATTCTAAAATTTCTGTTATCAAAATTTCATGAAATTTCTAAAACGTGGGTCCTGTAGCATCATATCCCACCCATCCTGCTACGTCTTTCGGTACGCTTTTTCGACAAAGTAACTTTCATACTTTTTTGGCATATTACATTGTTTAGATTTGAGGATCACTGACGAGGGTTGAGTACCCGAAACGTGCATGTCTGGTACATGCTGCCAATTTATCTGTTCTTAAATGATGCTATTCAATTTGAAGACGTTTACATTTATACCACTTGGTGAGTGTCACTGCTGGTGGACCAGGAGTCCCCGAGGGCACATGTAGCCAAGTTCGATCAATTTCGGTTGATCGTTTCTTCAACGCATTCTAAAATTTCTGTTATCAAAATTTCATGAAATTTCTAAAACGTGGGTCCTGTAGCATCATATCCCACCCATCCTGCTACGTCTTTCGGTACGCTTTTTCGACAAAGTAACTTTCATACTTTTTTGGCATATTACATTGTTTAGATTTGAGGATCACTGACGAGGGTTGAGTACCCGAAACGTGCATGTCTGGTCCATGCTGCCAATTTATCTGTTCTTAAATGATGCTATTCAATTTGAAGACGTTTACATTTATACCACTTGGTGAGTGTCACTGCTGGTGGACCAGGAGTCCCCGAGGGCACATGTAGCCAAGTTCGATCAATTTCGGTTGATCGTTTCTTCAACGCATTCTAAAATTTCTGTTATCAAAATTTCATGAAATTTCTAAAACGTGGGTCCTGTAGCATCATATCCCACCCATCCTGCTACGTCTTTCGGTACGCTTTTTCGACAAAGTAACTTTCATACTTTTTTGGCATATTACATTGTTTAGATTTGAGGATCACTGACGAGGGTTGAGTACCCGAAACGTGCATGTCTGGTCCATGCTGCCAATTTATCTGTTCTTAAATGATGCTATTCAATTTGAAGACGTTTACATTTATACCACTTGGTGAGTGTCACTGCTGGTGGACCAGGAGTCCCCGAGGGCACATGTAGCCAAGTTC
Source organism: Pinctada fucata (assembly GCA_028142955.1). NCBI lineage: Eukaryota > Metazoa > Mollusca > Bivalvia > Pterioida > Pteriidae > Pinctada > Pinctada fucata. The sequence continues at coordinate 10,721,666 of AP027112.1, read as the reverse complement.
GATCAATTTCGGTTGATCGTTTCTTCAACGCATTCTAAAATTTCTGTTATCAAAATTTCATGAAATTTCTAAAACGTGGGTCCTGTAGCATCATATCCCACCCATCCTGCTACGTCTTTCGGTACGCTTTTTCGACAAAGTAACTTTCATACTTTTTTGGCATATTACATTGTTTAGATTTGAGGATCACTGACGAGGGTTGAGTACCCGAAACGTGCATGTCTGGTCCATGCTGCCAATTTATCTGTTCTTAAATGATGCTATTCAATTTGAAGACGTTTACATTTATACCACTTGGTGAGTGTCACTGCTGGTGGACCAGGAGTCCCCGAGGGCACATGTAGCCAAGTTCGATCAATTTCGGTTGATCGTTTCTTCAACGCATTCTAAAATTTCTGTTATCAAAATTTCATGAAATTTCTAAAACGTGGGTCCTGTAGCATCATATCCCACCCATCCTGCTACGTCTTTCGGTACGCTTTTTCGACAAAGTAACTTTCATACTTTTTTGGCATATTACATTGTTTAGATTTGAGGATCACTGACGAGGGTTGAGTACCCGAAACGTGCATGTCTGGTCCATGCTGCCAATTTATCTGTTCTTAAATGATGCTATTCAATTTGAAGACGTTTACATTTATACCACTTGGTGAGTGTCACTGCTGGTGGACCAGGAGTCCCCGAGGGCACATGTAGCCAAGTTCGATCAATTTCGGTTGATCGTTTCTTCAACGCATTCTAAAATTTCTGTTATCAAAATTTCATGAAATTTCTAAAACGTGGGTCATGTAGCATCATATCCCACCCATCCTGCTACGTCTTTCGGTACGCTTTTTCGACAAAGTAACTTTCATACTTTTTTGGCATATTACATTGTTTAGATTTGAGGATCACTGACGAGGGTTGAGTACCCGAAACGTGCATGTCTGGTCCATGCTGCCAATTTATCTGTTCTTAAATGATGCTATTCAATTTGAAGACGTTTACATTTATACCACTTGGTGAGTGTCACTGCTGGTGGACCAGGAGTCCCCGAGGGCACATGTAGCCAAGTTCGATCAATTTCGGTTGATCGTTTCTTCAACGCATTCTAAAATTTCTGTTATCAAAATTTCATGAAATTTCTAAAACGTGGGTCCTGTAGCATCATATCCCACCCATCCTGCTACGTCTTTCGGTACGCTTTTTCGACAAAGTAACTTTCATACTTTTTTGGCATATTACATTGTTTAGATTTGAGGATCACTGACGAGGGTTGAGTACCCGAAACGTGCATGTCTGGTCCATGCTGCCAATTTATCTGTTCTTAAATGATGCTATTCAATTTGAAGACGTTTACATTTATACCACTTGGTGAGTGTCACTGCTGGTGGACCAGGAGTCCCCGAGGGCACATGTAGCCAAGTTCGATCAATTTCGGTTGATCGTTTCTTCAACGCATTCTAAAATTTCTGTTATCAAAATTTCATGAAATTTCTAAAACGTGGGTCCTGTAGCATCATATCCCACCCATCCTGCTACGTCTTTCGGTACGCTTTTTCGACAAAGTAACTTTCATACTTTTTTGGCATATTACATTGTTTAGATTTGAGGATCACTGACGAGGGTTGAGTACCCGAAACGTGCATGTCTGGTCCATGCTGCCAATTTATCTGTTCTTAAATGATGCTATTCAATTTGAAGACGTTTACATTTATACCACTTGGTGAGTGTCACTGCTGGTGGACCAGGAGTCCCCGAGGGCACATGTAGCCAAGTTCGATCAATTTCGGTTGATCGTTTCTTCAACGCATTCTAAAATTTCTGTTATCAAAATTTCATGAAATTTCTAAAACGTGGGTCCTGTAGCATCATATCCCACCCATCCTGCTACGTCTTTCGGTACGCTTTTTCGACAAAGTAACTTTCATACTTTTTTGGCATATTACATTGTTTAGATTTGAGGATCACTGACGAGGGTTGAGTACCCGAAACGTGCATGTCTGGTCCATGCTGCCAATTTATCTGTTCTTAAATGATGCTATTCAATTTGAAGACGTTTACATTTATACCACTTGGTGAGTGTCACTGCTGGTGGACCAGGAGTCCCCGAGGGCACATGTAGCCAAGTTCGATCAATTTCGGTTGATCGTTTCTTCAACGCATTCTAAAATTTCTGTTATCAAAATTTCATGAAATTTCTAAAACGTGGGTCCTGTAGCATCATATCCCACCCATCCTGCTACGTCTTTCGGTACGCTTTTTCGACAAAGTAACTTTCATACTTTTTTGGCATATTACATTGTTTAGATTTGAGGATCACTGACGAGGGTTGAGTACCCGAAACGTGCATGTCTGGTCCATGCTGCCAATTTATCTGTTCTTAAATGATGCTATTCAATTTGAAGACGTTTACATTTATACCACTTGGTGAGTGTCACTGCTGGTGGACCAGGAGTCCCCGAGGGCACATGTAGCCAAGTTCGATCAATTTCGGTTGATCGTTTCTTCAACGCATTCTAAAATTTCTGTTATCAAAATTTCATGAAATTTCTAAAACGTGGGTCCTGTAGCATCATATCCCACCCATCCTGCTACGTCTTTCGGTACGCTTTTTCGACAAAGTAACTTTCATACTTTTTTGGCATATTACATTGTTTAGATTTGAGGATCACTGACGAGGGTTGAGTACCCGAAACGTGCATGTCTGGTCCATGCTGCCAATTTATCTGTTCTTAAATGATGCTATTCAATTTGAAGACGTTTACATTTATACCACTTGGTGAGTGTCACTGCTGGTGGACCAGGAGTCCCCGAGGGCACATGTAGCCAAGTTCGATCAATTTCGGTTGATCGTTTCTTCAACGCATTCTAAAATTTCTGTTATCAAAATTTCATGAAATTTCTAAAACGTGGGTCCTGTAGCATCATATCCCACCCATCCTGCTACGTCTTTCGGTACGCTTTTTCGACAAAGTAACTTTCATACTTTTTTGGCATATTACATTGTTTAGATTTGAGGATCACTGACGAGGGTTGAGTACCCGAAACGTGCATGTCTGGTCCATGCTGCCAATTTATCTGTTCTTAAATGATGCTATTCAATTTGAAGACGTTTACATTTATACCACTTGGTGAGTGTCACTGCTGGTGGACCAGGAGTCCCCGAGGGCACATGTAGCCAAGTTCGATCAATTTCGGTTGATCGTTTCTTCAACGCATTCTAAAATTTCTGTTATCAAAATTTCATGAAATTTCTAAAACGTGGGTCCTGTAGCATCATATCCCACCCATCCTGCTACGTCTTTCGGTACGCTTTTTCGACAAAGTAACTTTCATACTTTTTTGGCATATTACATTGTTTAGATTTGAGGATCACTGACGAGGGTTGAGTACCCGAAACGTGCATGTCTGGTCCATGCTGCCAATTTATCTGTTCTTAAATGATGCTATTCAATTTGAAGACGTTTACATTTATACCACTTGGTGAGTGTCACTGCTGGTGGACCAGGAGTCCCCGAGGGCACATGTAGCCAAGTTCGATCAATTTCGGTTGATCGTTTCTTCAACGCATTCTAAAATTTCTGTTATCAAAATTTCATGAAATTTCTAAAACGTGGGTCCTGTAGCATCATATCCCACCCATCCTGCTACGTCTTTCGGTACGCTTTTTCGACAAAGTAACTTTCATACTTTTTTGGCATATTACATTGTTTAGATTTGAGGATCACTGACGAGGGTTGAGTACCCGAAACGTGCATGTCTGGTCCATGCTGCCAATTTATCTGTTCTTAAATGATGCTATTCAATTTGAAGACGTTTACATTTATACCACTTGGTGAGTGTCACTGCTGGTGGACCAGGAGTCCCCGAGGGCACATGTAGCCAAGTTCGATCAATTTCGGTTGATCGTTTCTTCAACGCATTCTAAAATTTCTGTTATCAAAATTTCATGAAATTTCTAAAACGTGGGTCCTGTAGCATCATATCCCACCCATCCTGCTACGTCTTTCGGTACGCTTTTTCGACAAAGTAACTTTCATACTTTTTTGGCATATTACATTGTTTAGATTTGAGGATCACTGACGAGGGTTGAGTACCCGAAACGTGCATGTCTGGTCCATGCTGCCAATTTATCTGTTCTTAAATGATGCTATTCAATTTGAAGACGTTTACATTTATACCACTTGGTGAGTGTCACTGCTGGTGGACCAGGAGTCCCCGAGGGCACATGTAGCCAAGTTCGATCAATTTCGGTTGATCGTTTCTTCAACGCATTCTAAAATTTCTGTTATCAAAATTTCATGAAATTTCTAAAACGTGGGTCCTGTAGCATCATATCCCACCCATCCTGCTACGTCTTTCGGTACGCTTTTTCGACAAAGTAACTTTCATACTTTTTTGGCATATTACATTGTTTAGATTTGAGGATCACTGACGAGGGTTGAGTACCCGAAACGTGCATGTCTGGTCCATGCTGCCAATTTATCTGTTCTTAAATGATGCTATTCAATTTGAAGACGTTTACATTTATACCACTTGGTGAGTGTCACTGCTGGTGGACCAGGAGTCCCCGAGGGCACATGTAGCCAAGTTCGATCAATTTCGGTTGATCGTTTCTTCAACGCATTCTAAAATTTCTGTTATCAAAATTTCATGAAATTTCTAAAACGTGGGTCCTGTAGCATCATATCCCACCCATCCTGCTACGTCTTTCGGTACGCTTTTTCGACAAAGTAACTTTCATACTTTTTTGGCATATTACATTGTTTAGATTTGAGGATCACTGACGAGGGTTGAGTACCCGAAACGTGCATGTCTGGTCCATGCTGCCAATTTATCTGTTCTTAAATGATGCTATTCAATTTGAAGACGTTTACATTTATACCACTTGGTGAGTGTCACTGCTGGTGGACCAGGAGTCCCCGAGGGCACATGTAGCCAAGTTCGATCAATTTCGGTTGATCGTTTCTTCAACGCATTCTAAAATTTCTGTTATCAAAATTTCATGAAATTTCTAAAACGTGGGTCCTGTAGCATCATATCCCACCCATCCTGCTACGTCTTTCGGTACGCTTTTTCGACAAAGTAACTTTCATACTTTTTTGGCATATTACATTGTTTAGATTTGAGGATCACTGACGAGGGTTGAGTACCCGAAACGTGCATGTCTGGTCCATGCTGCCAATTTATCTGTTCTTAAATGATGCTATTCAATTTGAAGACGTTTACATTTATACCACTTGGTGAGTGTCACTGCTGGTGGACCAGGAGTCCCCGAGGGCACATGTAGCCAAGTTCGATCAATTTCGGTTGATCGTTTCTTCAACGCATTCTAAAATTTCTGTTATCAAAATTTCATGAAATTTCTAAAACGTGGGTCCTGTAGCATCATATCCCACCCATCCTGCTACGTCTTTCGGTACGCTTTTTCGACAAAGTAACTTTCATACTTTTTTGGCATATTACATTGTTTAGATTTGAGGATCACTGACGAGGGTTGAGTACCCGAAACGTGCATGTCTGGTCCATGCTGCCAATTTATCTGTTCTTAAATGATGCTATTCAATTTGAAGACGTTTACATTTATACCACTTGGTGAGTGTCACTGCTGGTGGACCAGGAGTCCCCGAGGGCACATGTAGCCAAGTTCGATCAATTTCGGTTGATCGTTTCTTCAACGCATTCTAAAATTTCTGTTATCAAAATTTCATGAAATTTCTAAAACGTGGGTCCTGTAGCATCATATCCCACCCATCCTGCTACGTCTTTCGGTACGCTTTTTCGACAAAGTAACTTTCATACTTTTTTGGCATATTACATTGTTTAGATTTGAGGATCACTGACGAGGGTTGAGTACCCGAAACGTGCATGTCTGGTCCATGCTGCCAATTTATCTGTTCTTAAATGATGCTATTCAATTTGAAGACGTTTACATTTATACCACTTGGTGAGTGTCACTGCTGGTGGACCAGGAGTCCCCGAGGGCACATGTAGCCAAGTTCGATCAATTTCGGTTGATCGTTTCTTCAACGCATTCTAAAATTTCTGTTATCAAAATTTCATGAAATTTCTAAAACGTGGGTCCTGTAGCATCATATCCCACCCATCCTGCTACGTCTTTCGGTACGCTTTTTCGACAAAGTAACTTTCATACTTTTTTGGCATATTACATTGTTTAGATTTGAGGATCACTGACGAGGGTTGAGTACCCGAAACGTGCATGTCTGGTCCATGCTGCCAATTTATCTGTTCTTAAATGATGCTATTCAATTTGAAGACGTTTACATTTATACCACTTGGTGAGTGTCACTGCTGGTGGACCAGGAGTCCCCGAGGGCACATGTAGCCAAGTTCGATCAATTTCGGTTGATCGTTTCTTCAACGCATTCTAAAATTTCTGTTATCAAAATTTCATGAAATTTCTAAAACGTGGGTCCTGTAGCATCATATCCCACCCATCCTGCTACGTCTTTCGGTACGCTTTTTCGACAAAGTAACTTTCATACTTTTTTGGCATATTACATTGTTTAGATTTGAGGATCACTGACGAGGGTTGAGTACCCGAAACGTGCATGTCTGGTCCATGCTGCCAATTTATCTGTTCTTAAATGATGCTATTCAATTTGAAGACGTTTACATTTATACCACTTGGTGAGTGTCACTGCTGGTGGACCAGGAGTCCCCGAGGGCACATGTAGCCAAGTTCGATCAATTTCGGTTGATCGTTTCTTCAACGCATTCTAAAATTTCTGTTATCAAAATTTCATGAAATTTCTAAAACGTGGGTCCTGTAGCATCATATCCCACCCATCCTGCTACGTCTTTCGGTACGCTTTTTCGACAAAGTAACTTTCATACTTTTTTGGCATATTTCATTGTTTAGATTTGAGGATCACTGACGAGGGTTGAGTACCCGAAACGTGCATGTCTGGTCCATGCTGCCAATTTATCTGTTCTTAAATGATGCTATTCAATTTGAAGACGTTTACATTTATACCACTTGGTGAGTGTCACTGCTGGTGGACCAGGAGTCCCCGAGGGCACATGTAGCCAAGTTCGATCAATTTCGGTTGATCGTTTCTTCAACGCATTCTAAAATTTCTGTTATCAAAATTTCATGAAATTTCTAAAACGTGGGTCCTGTAGCATCATATCCCACCCATCCTGCTACGTCTTTCGGTACGCTTTTTCGACAAAGTAACTTTCATACTTTTTTGGCATATTACATTGTTTAGATTTGAGGATCACTGACGAGGGTTGAGTACCCGAAACGTGCATGTCTGGTCCATGCTGCCAATTTATCTGTTCTTAAATGATGCTATTCAATTTGAAGACGTTTACATTTATACCACTTGGTGAGTGTCACTGCTGGTGGACCAGGAGTCCCCGAGGGCACATGTAGCCAAGTTCGATCAATTTCGGTTGATCGTTTCTTCAACGCATTCTAAAATTTCTGTTATCAAAATTTCATGAAATTTCTAAAACGTGGGTCCTGTAGCATCATATCCCACCCATCCTGCTACGTCTTTCGGTACGCTTTTTCGACAAAGTAACTTTCATACTTTTTTGGCATATTACATTGTTTAGATTTGAGGATCACTGACGAGGGTTGAGTACCCGAAACGTGCATGTCTGGTCCATGCTGCCAATTTATCTGTTCTTAAATGATGCTATTCAATTTGAAGACGTTTACATTTATACCACTTGGTGAGTGTCACTGCTGGTGGACCAGGAGTCCCCGAGGGCACATGTAGCCAAGTTCGATCAATTTCGGTTGATCGTTTCTTCAACGCATTCTAAAATTTCTGTTATCAAAATTTCATGAAATTTCTAAAACGTGGGTCCTGTAGCATCATATCCCACCCATCCTGCTACGTCTTTCGGTACGCTTTTTCGACAAAGTAACTTTCATACTTTTTTGGCATATTACATTGTTTAGATTTGAGGATCACTGACGAGGGTTGAGTACCCGAAACGTGCATGTCTGGTCCATGCTGCCAATTTATCTGTTCTTAAATGATGCTATTCAATTTGAAGACGTTTACATTTATACCACTTGGTGAGTGTCACTGCTGGTGGACCAGGAGTCCCCGAGGGCACATGTAGCCAAGTTCGATCAATTTCGGTTGATCGTTTCTTCAACGCATTCTAAAATTTCTGTTATCAAAATTTCATGAAATTTCTAAAACGTGGGTCCTGTAGCATCATATCCCACCCATCCTGCTACGTCTTTCGGTACGCTTTTTCGACAAAGTAACTTTCATACTTTTTTGGCATATTACATTGTTTAGATTTGAGGATCACTGACGAGGGTTGAGTACCCGAAACGTGCATGTCTGGTCCATGCTGCCAATTTATCTGTTCTTAAATGATGCTATTCAATTTGAAGACGTTTACATTTATACCACTTGGTGAGTGTCACTGCTGGTGGACCAGGAGTCCCCGAGGGCACATGTAGCCAAGTTCGATCAATTTCGGTTGATCGTTTCTTCAACGCATTCTAAAATTTCTGTTATCAAAATTTCATGAAATTTCTAAAACGTGGGTCCTGTAGCATCATATCCCACCCATCCTGCTACGTCTTTCGGTACGCTTTTTCGACAAAGTAACTTTCATACTTTTTTGGCATATTACATTGTTTAGATTTGAGGATCACTGACGAGGGTTGAGTACCCGAAACGTGCATGTCTGGTCCATGCTGCCAATTTATCTGTTCTTAAATGATGCTATTCAATTTGAAGACGTTTACATTTATACCACTTGGTGAGTGTCACTGCTGGTGGACCAGGAGTCCCCGAGGGCACATGTAGCCAAGTTCGATCAATTTCGGTTGATCGTTTCTTCAACGCATTCTAAAATTTCTGTTATCAAAATTTCATGAAATTTCTAAAACGTGGGTCCTGTAGCATCATATCCCACCCATCCTGCTACGTCTTTCGGTACGCTTTTTCGACAAAGTAACTTTCATACTTTTTTGGCATATTTCATTGTTTAGATTTGAGGATCACTGACGAGGGTTGAGTACCCGAAACGTGCATGTCTGGTCCATGCTGCCAATTTATCTGTTCTTAAATGATGCTATTCAATTTGAAGACGTTTACATTTATACCACTTGGTGAGTGTCACTGCTGGTGGACCAGGAGTCCCCGAGGGCACATGTAGCCAAGTTCGATCAATTTCGGTTGATCGTTTCTTCAACGCATTCTAAAATTTCTGTTATCAAAATTTCATGAAATTTCTAAAACGTGGGTCCTGTAGCATCATATCCCACCCATCCTGCTACGTCTTTCGGTACGCTTTTTCGACAAAGTAACTTTCATACTTTTTTGGCATATTACATTGTTTAGATTTGAGGATCACTGACGAGGGTTGAGTACCCGAAACGTGCATGTCTGGTCCATGCTGCCAATTTATCTGTTCTTAAATGATGCTATTCAATTTGAAGACGTTTACATTTATACCACTTGGTGAGTGTCACTGCTGGTGGACCAGGAGTCCCCGAGGGCACATGTAGCCAAGTTCGATCAATTTCGGTTGATCGTTTCTTCAACGCATTCTAAAATTTCTGTTATCAAAATTTCATGAAATTTCTAAAACGTGGGTCCTGTAGCATCATATCCCACCCATCCTGCTACGTCTTTCGGTACGCTTTTTCGACAAAGTAACTTTCATACTTTTTTGGCATATTACATTGTTTAGATTTGAGGATCACTGACGAGGGTTGAGTACCCGAAACGTGCATGTCTGGTCCATGCTGCCAATTTATCTGTTCTTAAATGATGCTATTCAATTTGAAGACGTTTACATTTATACCACTTGGTGAGTGTCACTGCTGGTGGACCAGGAGTCCCCGAGGGCACATGTAGCCAAGTTCGATCAATTTCGGTTGATCGTTTCTTCAACGCATTCTAAAATTTCTGTTATCAAAATTTCATGAAATTTCTAAAACGTGGGTCCTGTAGCATCATATCCCACCCATCCTGCTACGTCTTTCGGTACGCTTTTTCGACAAAGTAACTTTCATACTTTTTTGGCATATTAAATTGTTTAGATTTGAGGATCACTGACGAGGGTTGAGTACCCGAAACGTGCATGTCTGGTCCATGCTGCCAATTTATCTGTTCTTAAATGATGCTATTCAATTTGAAGACGTTTACATTTATACCACTTGGTGAGTGTCACTGCTGGTGGACCAGGAGTCCCCGAGGGCACATGTAGCCAAGTTCGATCAATTTCGGTTGATCGTTTCTTCAACGCATTCTAAAATTTCTGTTATCAAAATTTCATGAAATTTCTAAAACGTGGGTCCTGTAGCATCATATCCCACCCATCCTGCTACGTCTTTCGGTACGCTTTTTCGACAAAGTAACTTTCATACTTTTTTGGCATATTACATTGTTTAGATTTGAGGATCACTGACGAGGGTTGAGTACCCGAAACGTGCATGTCTGGTCCATGCTGCCAATTTATCTGTTCTTAAATGATGCTATTCAATTTGAAGACGTTTACATTTATACCACTTGGTGAGTGTCACTGCTGGTGGACCAGGAGTCCCCGAGGGCACATGTAGCCAAGTTCGATCAATTTCGGTTGATCGTTTCTTCAACGCATTCTAAAATTTCTGTTATCAAAATTTCATGAAATTTCTAAAACGTGGGTCCTGTAGCATCATATCCCACCCATCCTGCTACGTCTTTCGGTACGCTTTTTCGACAAAGTAACTTTCATACTTTTTTGGCATATTACATTGTTTAGATTTGAGGATCACTGACGAGGGTTGAGTACCCGAAACGTGCATGTCTGGTCCATGCTGCCAATTTATCTGTTCTTAAATGATGCTATTCAATTTGAAGACGTTTACATTTATACCACTTGGCGAGTGTCACTGCTGGTGGACCAGGAGTCCCCGAGGGCACATGTAGCCAAGTTCGATCAATTTCGGTTGATCGTTTCTTCAACGCATTCTAAAATTTCTGTTATCAAAATTTCATGAAATTTCTAAAACGTGGGTCCTGTAGCATCATATCCCACCCATCCTGCTACGTCTTTCGGTACGCTTTTTCGACAAAGTAACTTTCATACTTTTTTGGCATATTACATTGTTTAGATTTGAGGATCACTGACGAGGGTTGAGTACCCGAAACGTGCATGTCTGGTCCATGCTGCCAATTTATCTGTTCTTAAATGATGCTATTCAATTTGAAGACGTTTACATTTATACCACTTGGTGAGTGTCACTGCTGGTGGACCAGGAGTCCCCGAGGGCACATGTAGCCAAGTTCGATCAATTTCGGTTGATCGTTTCTTCAACGCATTCTAAAATTTCTGTTATCAAAATTTCATGAAATTTCTAAAACGTGGGTCCTGTAGCATCATATCCCACCCATCCTGCTACGTCTTTCGGTACGCTTTTTCGACAAAGTAACTTTCATACTTTTTTGGCATATTACATTGTTTAGATTTGAGGATCACTGACGAGGGTTGAGTACCCGAAACGTGCATGTCTGGTCCATGCTGCCAATTTATCTGTTCTTAAATGATGCTATTCAATTTGAAGACGTTTACATTTATACCACTTGGTGAGTGTCACTGCTGGTGGACCAGGAGTCCCCGAGGGCACATGTAGCCAAGTTCGATCAATTTCGGTTGATCGTTTCTTCAACGCATTCTAAAATTTCTGTTATCAAAATTTCATGAAATTTCTAAAACGTGGGTCCTGTAGCATCATATCCCACCCATCCTGCTACGTCTTTCGGTACGCTTTTTCGACAAAGTAACTTTCATACTTTTTTGGCATATTACATTGTTTAGATTTGAGGATCACTGACGAGGGTTGAGTACCCGAAACGTGCATGTCTGGTCCATGCTGCCAATTTATCTGTTCTTAAATGATGCTATTCAATTTGAAGACGTTTACATTTATACCACTTGGTGAGTGTCACTGCTGGTGGACCAGGAGTCCCCGAGGGCACATGTAGCCAAGTTCGATCAATTTCGGTTGATCGTTTCTTCAACGCATTCTAAAATTTCTGTTATCAAAATTTCATGAAATTTCTAAAACGTGGGTCCTGTAGCATCATATCCCACCCATCCTGCTACGTCTTTCGGTACGCTTTTTCGACAAAGTAACTTTCATACTTTTTTGGCATATTACATTGTTTAGATTTGAGGATCACTGACGAGGGTTGAGTACCCGAAACGTGCATGTCTGGTCCATGCTGCCAATTTATCTGTTCTTAAATGATGCTATTCAATTTGAAGACGTTTACATTTATACCACTTGGTGAGTGTCACTGCTGGTGGACCAGGAGTCCCCGAGGGCACATGTAGCCAAGTTCGATCAATTTCGGTTGATCGTTTCTTCAACGCATTCTAAAATTTCTGTTATCAAAATTTCATGAAATTTCTAAAACGTGGGTCCTGTAGCATCATATCCCACCCATCCTGCTACGTCTTTCGGTACGCTTTTTCGACAAAGTAACTTTCATACTTTTTTGGCATATTACATTGTTTAGATTTGAGGATCACTGACGAGGGTTGAGTACCCGAAACGTGCATGTCTGGTCCATGCTGCCAATTTATCTGTTCTTAAATGATGCTATTCAATTTGAAGACGTTTACATTTATACCACTTGGTGAGTGTCACTGCTGGTGGACCAGGAGTCCCCGAGGGCACATGTAGCCAAGTTCGATCAATTTCGGTTGATCGTTTCTTCAACGCATTCTAAAATTTCTGTTATCAAAATTTCATGAAATTTCTAAAACGTGGGTCCTGTAGCATCATATCCCACCCATCCTGCTACGTCTTTCGGTACGCTTTTTCGACAAAGTAACTTTCATACTTTTTTGGCATATTACATTGTTTAGATTTGAGGATCACTGACGAGGGTTGAGTACCCGAAACGTGCATGTCTGGTCCATGCTGCCAATTTATCTGTTCTTAAATGATGCTATTCAATTTGAAGACGTTTACATTTATACCACTTGGTGAGTGTCACTGCTGGTGGACCAGGAGTCCCCGAGGGCACATGTAGCCAAGTTCGATCAATTTCGGTTGATCGTTTCTTCAACGCATTCTAAAATTTCTGTTATCAAAATTTCATGAAATTTCTAAAACGTGGGTCCTGTAGCATCATATCCCACCCATCCTGCTACGTCTTTCGGTACGCTTTTTCGACAAAGTAACTTTCATACTTTTTTGGCATATTACATTGTTTAGATTTGAGGATCACTGACGAGGGTTGAGTACCCGAAACGTGCATGTCTGGTCCATGCTGCCAATTTATCTGTTCTTAAATGATGCTATTCAATTTGAAGACGTTTACATTTATACCACTTGGTGAGTGTCACTGCTGGTGGACCAGGAGTCCCCGAGGGCACATGTAGCCAAGTTCGATCAATTTCGGTTGATCGTTTCTTCAACGCATTCTAAAATTTCTGTTATCAAAATTTCATGAAATTTCTAAAACGTGGGTCCTGTAGCATCATATCCCACCCATCCTGCTACGTCTTTCGGTACGCTTTTTCGACAAAGTAACTTTCATACTTTTTTGGCATATTACATTGTTTAGATTTGAGGATCACTGACGAGGGTTGAGTACCCGAAACGTGCATGTCTGGTCCATGCTGCCAATTTATCTGTTCTTAAATGATGCTATTCAATTTGAAGACGTTTACATTTATACCACTTGGTGAGTGTCACTGCTGGTGGACCAGGAGTCCCCGAGGGCACATGTAGCCAAGTTCGATCAATTTCGGTTGATCGTTTCTTCAACGCATTCTAAAATTTCTGTTATCAAAATTTCATGAAATTTCTAAAACGTGGGTCCTGTAGCATCATATCCCACCCATCCTGCTACGTCTTTCGGTACGCTTTTTCGACAAAGTAACTTTCATACTTTTTTGGCATATTACATTGTTTAGATTTGAGGATCACTGACGAGGGTTGAGTACCCGAAACGTGCATGTCTGGTCCATGCTGCCAATTTATCTGTTCTTAAATGATGCTATTCAATTTGAAGACGTTTACATTTATACCACTTGGTGAGTGTCACTGCTGGTGGACCAGGAGTCCCCGAGGGCACATGTAGCCAAGTTCGATCAATTTCGGTTGATCGTTTCTTCAACGCATTCTAAAATTTCTGTTATCAAAATTTCATGAAATTTCTAAAACGTGGGTCCTGTAGCATCATATCCCACCCATCCTGCTACGTCTTTCGGTACGCTTTTTCGACAAAGTAACTTTCATACTTTTTTGGCATATTACATTGTTTAGATTTGAGGATCACTGACGAGGGTTGAGTACCCGAAACGTGCATGTCTGGTCCATGCTGCCAATTTATCTGTTCTTAAATGATGCTATTCAATTTGAAGACGTTTACATTTATACCACTTGGTGAGTGTCACTGCTGGTGGACCAGGAGTCCCCGAGGGCACATGTAGCCAAGTTCGATCAATTTCGGTTGATCGTTTCTTCAACGCATTCTAAAATTTCTGTTATCAAAATTTCATGAAATTTCTAAAACGTGGGTCCTGTAGCATCATATCCCACCCATCCTGCTACGTCTTTCGGTACGCTTTTTCGACAAAGTAACTTTCATACTTTTTTGGCATATTACATTGTTTAGATTTGAGGATCACTGACGAGGGTTGAGTACCCGAAACGTGCATGTCTGGTCCATGCTGCCAATTTATCTGTTCTTAAATGATGCTATTCAATTTGAAGACGTTTACATTTATACCACTTGGTGAGTGTCACTGCTGGTGGACCAGGAGTCCCCGAGGGCACATGTAGCCAAGTTCGATCAATTTCGGTTGATCGTTTCTTCAACGCATTCTAAAATTTCTGTTATCAAAATTTCATGAAATTTCTAAAACGTGGGTCCTGTAGCATCATATCCCACCCATCCTGCTACGTCTTTCGGTACGCTTTTTCGACAAAGTAACTTTCATACTTTTTTGGCATATTACATTGTTTAGATTTGAGGATCACTGACGAGGGTTGAGTACCCGAAACGTGCATGTCTGGTCCATGCTGCCAATTTATCTGTTCTTAAATGATGCTATTCAATTTGAAGACGTTTACATTTATACCACTTGGTGAGTGTCACTGCTGGTGGACCAGGAGTCCCCGAGGGCACATGTAGCCAAGTTCGATCAATTTCGGTTGATCGTTTCTTCAACGCATTCTAAAATTTCTGTTATCAAAATTTCATGAAATTTCTAAAACGTGGGTCCTGTAGCATCATATCCCACCCATCCTGCTACGTCTTTCGGTACGCTTTTTCGACAAAGTAACTTTCATACTTTTTTGGCATATTACATTGTTTAGATTTGAGGATCACTGACGAGGGTTGAGTACCCGAAACGTGCATGTCTGGTCCATGCTGCCAATTTATCTGTTCTTAAATGATGCTATTCAATTTGAAGACGTTTACATTTATACCACTTGGTGAGTGTCACTGCTGGTGGACCAGGAGTCCCCGAGGGCACATGTAGCCAAGTTCGATCAATTTCGGTTGATCGTTTCTTCAACGCATTCTAAAATTTCTGTTATCAAAATTTCATGAAATTTCTAAAACGTGGGTCCTGTAGCATCATATCCCACCCATCCTGCTACGTCTTTCGGTACGCTTTTTCGACAAAGTAACTTTCATACTTTTTTGGCATATTACATTGTTTAGATTTGAGGATCACTGACGAGGGTTGAGTACCCGAAACGTGCATGTCTGGTCCATGCTGCCAATTTATCTGTTCTTAAATGATGCTATTCAATTTGAAGACGTTTACATTTATACCACTTGGTGAGTGTCACTGCTGGTGGACCAGGAGTCCCCGAGGGCACATGTAGCCAAGTTCGATCAATTTCGGTTGATCGTTTCTTCAACGCATTCTAAAATTTCTGTTATCAAAATTTCATGAAATTTCTAAAACGTGGGTCCTGTAGCATCATATCCCACCCATCCTGCTACGTCTTTCGGTACGCTTTTTCGACAAAGTAACTTTCATACTTTTTTGGCATATTACATTGTTTAGATTTGAGGATCACTGACGAGGGTTGAGTACCCGAAACGTGCATGTCTGGTCCATGCTGCCAATTTATCTGTTCTTAAATGATGCTATTCAATTTGAAGACGTTTACATTTATACCACTTGGTGAGTGTCACTGCTGGTGGACCAGGAGTCCCCGAGGGCACATGTAGCCAAGTTCGATCAATTTCGGTTGATCGTTTCTTCAACGCATTCTAAAATTTCTGTTATCAAAATTTCATGAAATTTCTAAAACGTGGGTCCTGTAGCATCATATCCCACCCATCCTGCTACGTCTTTCGGTACGCTTTTTCGACAAAGTAACTTTCATACTTTTTTGGCATATTACATTGTTTAGATTTGAGGATCACTGACGAGGGTTGAGTACCCGAAACGTGCATGTCTGGTCCATGCTGCCAATTTATCTGTTCTTAAATGATGCTATTCAATTTGAAGACGTTTACATTTATACCACTTGGTGAGTGTCACTGCTGGTGGACCAGGAGTCCCCGAGGGCACATGTAGCCAAGTTCGATCAATTTCGGTTGATCGTTTCTTCAACGCATTCTAAAATTTCTGTTATCAAAATTTCATGAAATTTCTAAAACGTGGGTCCTGTAGCATCATATCCCACCCATCCTGCTACGTCTTTCGGTATGCTTTTTCGACAAAGTAACTTTCATACTTTTTTGGCATATTACATTGTTTAGATTTGAGGATCACTGACGAGGGTTGAGTACCCGAAACGTGCATGTCTGGTCCATGCTGCCAATTTATCTGTTCTTAAATGATGCTATTCAATTTGAAGACGTTTACATTTATACCACTTGGTGAGTGTCACTGCTGGTGGACCAGGAGTCCCCGAGGGCACATGTAGCCAAGTTCGATCAATTTCGGTTGATCGTTTCTTCAACGCATTCTAAAATTTCTGTTATCAAAATTTCATGAAATTTCTAAAACGTGGGTCCTGTAGCATCATATCCCACCCATCCTGCTACGTCTTTCGGTACGCTTTTTCGACAAAGTAACTTTCATACTTTTTTGGCATATTACATTGTTTAGATTTGAGGATCACTGACGAGGGTTGAGTACCCGAAACGTGCATGTCTGGTCCATGCTGCCAATTTATCTGTTCTTAAATGATGCTATTCAATTTGAAGACGTTTACATTTATACCACTTGGTGAGTGTCACTGCTGGTGGACCAGGAGTCCCCGAGGGCACATGTAGCCAAGTTCGATCAATTTCGGTTGATCGTTTCTTCAACGCATTCTAAAATTTCTGTTATCAAAATTTCATGAAATTTCTAAAACGTGGGTCCTGTAGCATCATATCCCACCCATCCTGCTATGTCTTTCGGTACGCTTTTTCGACAAAGTAACTTTCATACTTTTTTGGCATATTACATTGTTTAGATTTGAGGATCACTGACGAGGGTTGAGTACCCGAAACGTGCATGTCTGGTCCATGCTGCCAATTTATCTGTTCTTAAATGATGCTATTCAATTTGAAGACGTTTACATAGTAGTCTCTTACTATATGATTTACGGCCTTGAGTTAACTTACCTTATTTGGTCAGCATTATTCCGTAAAATAATGTTCATTCTCATCGTTAACTTGGTTAAATCTGTGTTTCTGACTTTATCACTTAAACAGAATATAAGAGTATGTATTTATTAAAAAGACACAGTCATGAGGTAAATTTATGGAAATTAAATGAAATCACACAAATTAGAAGGAATAACCCCGTAAATTGCTTAAAATAAATAAAAACACAATTTATCAACCTTCAACAGAGATTACATTATATAAATCATTTATATAATAATAAAAATTAATACATACACAAAGCACAAGAAAATCATGTACATAACAAGGCACCCTATTTACCTATTCTTCCCTGCCGGGAATTCAAAGCCACTACCTAAGGCACCTTCCGCCTGGCAATCACGAGTCCGGCACGCTATCCACTATACCATCTCGATTTCACAAAAATTAAGATTTATTTTGATGGCTAGGGTCAGACTCGTGATCACTCGGTAGTGGACGCTTTCGGGATTTACCCTATTGTAACTTTTACTTTTTACATGTATAGCATCAATAAAAACAATTCAGATATAGATAGACGGAAAGACAGATAATTAGAAGGGCTAAGACAAACGTTTTGAACTTCTATATCAGTATATTTGCACAGCCAATGTAATTCCCTGAGATGCAACTATTGAAAGGAACGTGCTTGTATTTCGCATGAAAACGCTCGTGACGTCACAATGCGAAAGATCTAAAGAAACAAGCCGCGACGGCTGTTCCAACCTGCAAACTGACCCCGCGGTGACATAAATACTAATGTCACATTATTACCTATAAAAACGCGATTTCAGAAAACAAGCTTTAAGAATTAAACAAATTGTTTTTCATAAAAAAACAGATGTCTCCCCCCTCCCTCTAAGTTACTTTGACCTTAGGCCAAAATGCAAAATGATGTGAAACCTTTGAGTCATGGGCAACATCATACTAAAACATGCAAGTGATTCATTACATTGTTTGAGGTAAAGGCCAAACATGATTGGCATATACAATTTCATTATAAGCATATTTAAAGAAATTGACTTTGGTCACATGACCTTGGATATAGGTGATCTGAAACCTACACTCACTGACGAGGGTTAAGTACCCGAAACATGCATGTCTGGTCCATGCCGCAAACTTATCTGCTTTTAAATGATGCTATTGAATTTGAAGACGTTTAACATTGTATGGATCATGAGCAACAAAAAACTGAATTAGTGATTGGATACACAGTTCAAAATATATAATAAAGCCTAAACATTATTAGCATAGACAACTTCAGCCTGGACATGCTTAGCATTTACAATTTCATTACCAAAGTAAGAAGCTACCTTAACCATGTGACGTTGGGACAATGTGATAAGAAACATTTAGTCCTTAGAAACAACATACTAAAATATGAAAACAATTGTAAGAAGAATTCAGGAGATATAGCCCAGACAATATTAGTATGTACAATTTCATTAAAAAGAACTAAATGATCTTGACCTTGGGCACATGACCTTGGGTCAAGGTGATAAGAAACCCTCCAATCCTGACAAACAGCATACTATAGTATAAGAGTGATCCAGTATACGATTCCACAGATAAAGCACAGACTCAATAGCATTTACAATTTCATTAAAAAATGTAATACTTGACCTTAGTCATACGACCTTTGATCAAGGAGGTGTGAAACCTTTTGGTCATCAGCACCATCATACTAAAATATGAGGTGATCCGATCACGGTTCAAAAGATTAAGCCTGGACATAATACATGTAGCAAATACAATTTCATTTAAAATATACTAATTGACCTTGACTTTGGTCACATGACCTTGAGTTAACGTGATGTGAAACCTTAACGTGATAAGCAACAACATACTAAAATATGAAAGTGATCCGGCAAACGGTTCAAGAGATATAGCCCGGACAAGAATGTATGCACAATATCATTAAAAAATGAACTAAGTGACCTTGACCTTGGTCACATGACCTTGGGTCAAGGTGATGTGAAACCTACGGGTCATAAGCAACAACATACTTAGATATGAAAGTGATCCAGCAAATGGTTCAAGAGGTATAGCTCGTACAGGAATGTATGCATAATTTCATTAAAAATGCACGTAGTGACCTTGGGTCATGGTGATGTGAAACCTTTGGGTCATAAGCAACAACATACTAAAATATGAAAGTCTTCTGGCAAACGGTTCAAGGGATATAGCACGGACTGGAATGTATGTACAGTTTCATTAAAAATGCACTAAGTGACCTTGACCTTGGTCACATGACCTTGGGTCAAGGTGATGTGAAACCTTCGGGTCATAAGCAACAACATACTTAAATATGAAAGTGATCCGGCAAAGGGTTCAAGAGATATAGCCCGGACAGGAATGTATGCATAATTTCATTAAAAATGCACTAAGTGACCTTGACCTTGGGTCAAGGTGATGTGAAACCTTCGGGTCATAAGCAACAACATACTTAAATATGAAAGTGATCCGGTAAAGGGTTCAAGAGATATAGCCCGGACAGGAATGTATGCACAATTTTATTAAAAATGCACTAAGTGACCTTGACCTTGGTCACATGACCTTGGGTCAAGGTGATGTGAAACCTTCAGGTCATAAGCAACAACATACTAAAATATGAAAGTGATCCGACAAACGGATCAAGATATATAGCCCGGACAGGAATGTATGCATAATTTCATTACAAATGCACTAAGTGACCTTGACCTTGGTCACATGACCTTGGGTCAAGGTGATGGGAAACCTTCGGGTCATAAGCAACAACATACTAAAATATAAAAGTGATCCGGCAAATGGTTCAAGAGATATAGCCCGGACAGGAATGTATGCATAATTTCATTAAAAATGCACTAAGTGACCTTGACCTTGGGTCAAGGTGATGTGAAACCTTCGGGTCATAAGCAACAACATACTTAAATATGAAAGTGATCCGGCAAATGGTTCAAGAGATATAGCCCGGACAGGAATGTATGCACAATTTCATTAAAAATGCACTAAGTGACCTTGACCTTGGTCACATGACCTTGGGTCAAGGTGATGTGAAACCTTCGGGTCATAAGCAACAACATACTAAAATATGAAAGTGATCCGACAAACGGATCAAGAGATATAGCCCGGACAGGAATGTATGCATAATTTCATTAAAAATGCACTAAGTGACCTTGACCTTGGTCACATGACCTTGGGTCAAGGTGATGGGAAACCTTCGGGTCATAAGCAACAACATACTAAAATATAAAAGTGATCCGGCAAATGGTTCAAGAGATATAGCCCGGACAGGAATGTATGCATAATTTCATTAAAAATGCACTAAGTGACCTTGACCTTGGTAACATGACCTTGGGTCAAGGTGATGTGAAACCTTCGGGTCATAAGCAACAACATACTAAAATATGAAAGTGATCGGGCAAACGGTTCAGGAGATATAGCCCGGACACGATGTGTGACAGACGGACAGACGGACAGACAGACAGACGGACGACGAAGGCAAAACCAATATGTCTACTCCCCGTTGGGGGGGGGGGGGGGGAAGACATAATGAAACAGACAACTGTGGTGCATATATATAGAATAAATGTCATAATTTGTGTATTGTAACAGTTACGGGTATGCAACACACAGCAAGTGTATTTATCGCATGAACGCGCATTACATGTACGATAAATGCACATGCTGTGTGTTGCATACCCGTAACAAAACACAAATTAAGACACTTATTCTATATATAATCTGTTCTTTTATCCTAAACGTTATTATACACAATATAAATACTAATGTGTGCTCCAGTAGTATTCAAGATTTGGTTGCAAAACAGTGACCTTGCTTTAATTCTGGTCGTCATGGTCGCTGTTTGTGTATGTTTGACTTTCCACTAGCTACTTTCCACAAACAAAAACCTGTATTGTTTCATGATTAACAAAGTCTATATAGGGAAGGCCTCGTTTTAATACTATAAAACAATTTAACGTATTCAGTTTTCACCAAAACGGCAGGACTCGCGCTATCTTTCGCCTATAGCAAATTAAATTGTTTTAATATGAAGAAAGAAAATTATCAAGGACAAAACTAAGTCTTTTTTTTTTAGTTCACGGATATTCCAAAGTGTACATGCGTATGATAGCATTCACTGCCTGTTGAAAACATTTGCATCTAATTGGAGTTAAAGCAGGAGTAGGTGCTGTTTATTAGTGTGCGGGGTCTGATTGATATGTTGTGAGCCTCGGTTTTGTTGAATGCAGAAGGTATTCTGTTGATAGATTATCTCCAAAAAGGACAAACAATAAATGGCACATAATACTAAAGAAAATAAATCCTGTGTTTGTGAAACACGAATGCCCCCGGTGGCATCTTTGTTAGTATAAACTCTTTTTTTAAGTACATGTATGTGAAAGGTCAGGGTTACTTGGTTAAAAAATTTGGTATCGATGGAAAAATCTTGTGACAAGGAATGCACATGTGAAATATCAAAGCCCTATCACTTACCATTCAAAAGTTATTCCCAATGTTTAAGTTTTTGTAAAGTAGGTCAAACTCCAAGGTCAAGGTCACAAGGTCAAAATTTTTGGTATCATTGGAAAGGTCTTGTCACAAGGAATACACATGTGAAATATGAAAGCCCTATCACTTACAATTCAAAAGATATGCCCAATGTTAAAGTTTTTGAAAAGTAGGCCAAAGGTCAAGGTCACGAGGTCAAAAATTTTGGTATCAATGGAAAGGTCTTGTCACAAGGAATACACATGTGAAATATAAAAGCCCTATCACTTACCATTCAAAAGTTTTGTCCAAAGTTAAAGTTTTTCGGACAAACAGACGGACAGGCCAAAAATTATATGCCCCCGAATCTTTGATTCCGGGGGCATAAAAAATTAGGGATTATTCTCTTTCAAAATAGTGTCGTGTAATTTTCATTAATGAAATGGAGCTTTACCGGTCAAACAAAATGTCTGGTCATTGCTTTCATTGTTTGGTAAAAAAATTTTTTTTTTTAGAATTTTCCCCATTTCCAATTTTGAATAAATTGCTTATTTTACCAAAGAATCATATTTTTTGTCTTCTGTCTCTTTTATAATTACCTTTACTTATTACATTAAACTCATGATTATTGTTTATCTTTGGCAAATGTAGCTAAGTCTCTGCAACAGATTCGAATTTTTTTGTCATGAAAATTTCTTGAAAATTCTAAAATGTGGGCCCTGAAGCATCATATCCTACCCATCCTGCTACGTCTTTCGGTACATTTTTGGACATAATTATTTTCAAACTCTTTGGCAATGTTACATTGTTTAGATTAAGGATCACTGACGAGGGTTAAGCACCCGAAACGAGTATGCCTGGTCCATATTGCTAATTTATAAGTTCTTAAATGATGCTATTTATTATAGACGTTAAACATTTAAATGATTGTTCAGTTTAAACTCCTCATTTTAATGTAAAAAAATTTTTTCTTTTTTTTTTTCTTGCAAGGGTTATGTCAGATTTTCGTTTACAGCGATGAGCTCAGTTTGAATACTGGATTTTCAAATAAATATCATTGGGTACTTTAGATCAGACATGTCATTTATTATTCATACTGTTTAGATTTTGGGTCAAAATTCTATTTTTCTGAAATTCGCATTTTTACAGAAATTGGTAGGAGATAGACACTTGGCTCCGTTGACTTTTTTGTAGCCCAGAGTTGTACAAATACTGACAACTTACTTACAAATTGATGTTTGTCTCAGTTATGACAACAGAACTATGCAAACAAAACAAAGTCCCTATCACAATGGTAATCCAGTGCAAACTCTAAATAAACACCTTAGTTTACATTTTTAGTGCAGTATACGATGCTTCACTTCTGACACAGTTACGGGGAAATATCAAACTAAAGCACAGCGGAATTCTAACTAGTTAAAGGTGTGCTGTTCCATAAGAACAATGCTCCTGTTCACAAGTTAGTCACTACCATGGCTTCCATGTATGCTCGTGGCTTTGATTTGATTGAGCATCCGCCAGTTATTCACCTGATTTTGCTCCATCAGACATTCTATTCCCAAACTGAAAGCAGCTACTTCTGGCACCCACTTTCAGTCCGATTATGATGTCATACTTGCAGTGGATGACTTTCTGACCAGTCAAGATATTGAGGAGTTCTCTAAAAGTTTAACATCAGTAGCAAAACTAGATACTCAAGAAGATTATGTAGGAAAACCAGAAGTCCTCGACGAGACTGCAGCTCTTCTGGTTGTTTTTTTTTTATTTACTCATTGACATGTGAATAAGATACATACACATAAATGTCAATTTCCATTTTTTAAGACCATAGGGAGCAGTCGTTCTAACAAATTAAAAGTAGCTGTGACTGCAACTAGAATATCACTCATATAACTCATATTATCCAAGATAAAGTATTTAAAATCAAAGGTCTGAAGGCCCTGAAAGATACTCCACTAAAAATTTTCTGTAACATCTTATTTCACTGTAAATGTTGATGTTGTAATATTTGGATACACTTTATCTGCACATGTAAAGTTTTCATACTTATGTTAGGTACTACAATGTGCTATACTAATAATTACATTGATGAACAAATCTGGGACGATGAAAGAATTCTGGGACAAAAATTGAAAAATTCTGAGACACATTCCGAGACATTTTTTTCTGACTTATTAATAAAATGTTGTCATGCTGTCATGTACCTAATCTAGACTCGTAATCCCCGTGTCTCGTGACGTATAAGCATTAAATTTTGCATGCAATAAAGACTCATCGTTTTTTTCCGGGTAGGTCCGTTGAGTTGGTCTAAATTCGATACATCTCCCGAAGAGCGGAATTTCATTGCATTAAAAGTCGAAAGGTGTAGGTTAGCATTCAATCACATCCCAGTTTTATAGCTTACGTTTCTCAGCGGTTGTCGGCGCTTATCCTGAACGTCATTATGATCTCAATACTTTTCGGAATTATAACAACTAATTCTTTTTAAATAGTGTTTGCATAATATCCATTTCACGTATAGAAAAAGAGACTGAAAAAGAAAAGTATCCAAACTTATTTTATCAGAAGTATAAGCCCATGCGAACAGACCGGCCTTTTTATTTCTCAGCGGCACTGTTTTACAGTTTCGTTAAAAAATATTTACAATGTGTGAATAAAGTCTAGACATTCATTTTCATTTTGTCACGGACTAGTTCGAACCAGTCAGAGAACGTAAATCTCGTCACGTGCACACAGTCTAAATTTCTATAGACCGTCAGCAATTCCGCCATTGCCGTATAAATGAATTCGCATTTAAAAGGAGTCATGAAACGCCAATTTCCTGCAAAAAAAAAAAAAAAAAAAACTTTTTTGGGCTTGATCAACCCGACAAATCTCTGCAGACCGTAATGTTTGTGTACCCGCTGATTAGCCGTTATCGTAAAATTATGCGTAACGTCACGATTTCAATACTGGACCCAGCCCAAATGTGATTACTGAAATATTTAAGCGTTTTAAAGATTTTTTTTCCTTTAGATTGATAAACAGATACATTATCTTCAGCGATCGACTGTTACCCGGTACATTCAGCACGGCGGGTACTTTTATCAGAAAATAAGTCTCGTCAGCGGAAAATTATAGCGTGCAGTGGTATCTGTGAAACAACCAATCGGCCCAATATTATCATGTAACGATGTTTAGCCGACAAGTACATGACTCTCTTTGAACACCGAAAACAACCCAAAATGGCTTTGCCCTTTATGCGATTTGATGTGTAAGTGTGAATCCATAAAGGGGGGGGGGGTGTCCAGACCACCCTGGATTTTTTTTTTTTTTTTTTTTTTTTTTTTTGCTCTTAAAAAAATCGGACTTTAGGACCACCCCTGAAAAAAATCCTGGATCCGCCCATGAACTTTATATGCCTTATTATTATTTTTTTTTTATATGATTCATTTTTTTTCTTGATACGCGTCCTTGATAAATCGATATTTTTTTGCGGACCTGTTAAGAACCGTTTAAAATACCAGAACAAGGCGCTAGCATTTTTTTGGCATTATATCGGTTGTCTTTGGTTGTTTATCTGAAAATCTAATCGTAAATGATTATTATTTTTTCCGATCACATGCCTTCATAGGCAATGTACTATACAAGAAGCCATATTTATAGTTTTAAGAGCTACGGAAAGGAGTTGTTTATTCTTATTGAAATATTGAATCTTTACTTGAGACTTAGTATATATTTGGTTAATGCGTTTGTTTGAAAGAAAGAACACTTGTAAAATAATTTGAAAAAAGAAACTGATTAATGAACACATGAACATTTCATAAAATAATCAACTACTGGTATCTAAATTAGTGGCAAATGTCGTTATATTCAAAAGAGTCAACTGATTGAACTTTTGTTTAGTACTCGCGGGACAGTAAAAATCGTTTGCCTATATCTATATCAGAGAGAGAGAGAGAGAGAGAGAGAGAGAGAGAGAGAGAGAGAGAGAGAGAGAAAACAAATTCATTTTATTTTTCGATAAAGGCCGGTTTCTTTTGACGGTGAAAATGCATACTTCCGATGTTGATTGAAGTTAGTCGTTGGGGGCGAAAAATCTGTACTCATAATCGTATTGATAAACATGTGATTGTCCTGAATTGAAAAAAATAAACATATCTTTTACAAAATAGCGATGATACTCATCAAATTCAAATAGTTATGAAATATCCATACTTCTGAAGTCCGTGAGATAATGATTGACAGCTGACATGAATTGGTAAAAGGCGGGGCTTAGAGTTGTTGAGTCAGACGTTGTATTAGTATCTGATGAGAACATAGCAGTACGGTGTCGGCATTACAATATAATACGCATTGAAAAATTCAGAATTGTTGCGTATCAATAAATATTTACCTTGCAAGCTAATCACAGAACGTGCGCGCATGAAAGATAATCATTAAATGTCAAACGGTGGGCGGAGCATCGATAGAGCGCAGATGTAAAGTAGTCACAAATCGATAACAATTCAAAAAGATCAAATTTCATCTTGAAAATCTCAACTAATTTTATATTAATTCTATCATTCTATCAAAACAATCGATTCTGATATAAATTTTCCACACGCAAGTTTTGATGTCGAGAAACTGCTGACACAATCTGGAACTATTTCTCGCTGCGCACCGGAAGAGACGGTACCTCGAAACGACATGAGAATCGCGAATACAGTAAGAGACTCCTTCAAAAGGAGTATCTTAAAAAGAATGCCACACTCATTTTCTAAGATCCCAGGTGACAGGGACTGCTAGCTCAAATGAACTATCAATGACTACAGATCCATCTTATTGCATTAAGAATTACAACAACTCTCATTCATTAATAGCTTTGAAGAGTTGAGAGCACAATTATATAGGATATAGACCACACCAATTTTCTAAGACACTGGGGGACAGGGGCTCAAACAATCAAAATATCAGATGCACAACAAGAACACAGACCAATCATATTGCAAAACAAATGAAGCCCAAATCATTATAGTGTCAGAGGAGTTGCGAGCACCCATTACAAACAGTTACAGTATATACTAGGAGAAAATAACCACGGCCATTTCCTAAGACCCTGGGGGTCAGGGACTCAAACAAAATATTGGAGCACAACAAGACCACAGATCAATCATATTGCAAAAAGATCAAGTTTAAAATCACTCATAGTGTCAGAGGAGTTGCGAGCACAGGATTACTTTGACTTAAATAGGAGAAAATAACCACACCCATTTTCTAAAAACTCTGAGGGTCAGGGGTTCAAACAAATCTCAGGTGCACAACTAGACCACAGACCCATCATATTGCAAAAAGAATGAAGTCTCTATTATTTATAATGTCAGGACTTGCGAGCACAATATTACATAGACTTATTTAGGAGAAAATAACCACACCCATTTTATAAGACCCTGGGGGTCAGGGGCTCAAACAAAATCTCAGGTGCACAACTACACCATAGACCCATCATATTGCAAAAAGAATGAAGTATCTATAATTTATAGTTTTAGAGGAATTAGAACACAGGATTACATAGACTTATATAGGAGAAAATTACCACACCCATTTACTAAGACCCTGGGGGTCAGGGGCTCAAACAAAATCTCAGGTGCACAACTAGACTACATACCCATAACATTGCAAAAAGAATGAAGTCTCTTTCATTTATAGTGTCAGAGGAGTTGCGAGCACAACATTACATAGAGTTATATAGGAGAAAATTACCACACCCATTTTCTAAGACCCTGGGGGTCAGGGACTCAAACAAAATATCAGGTGCACAACTAGACCACAGACCCATCATATTGCAAAAAGAATCAAGTCTCTAGCATTTATAGTGTCGGAGGAGTTGCGAGCACAAGATTTCATAGATGTTCATGACCACGCCCATTTTCTAAGACCCTGGGGGTCAGGGACTGAAATTAAATGTCAGGTGCATAACTAGACCACATACATGTACCAAGTAAGATGCAAAAAGAATTAACTTTATATCTCCTATGGTTGCAGAGGAGTTGCAAGCACAAGAATTGTTTACAGACGGACGGACAGACGGACTCACAACATATCAATCAGCTCCAGTAGCTATAATTTATGGAATTTATAATGATACTTCAAACTTTACTTCAGATCTTTAATTAATGAGCATCTGAAAGATTTTTTTTGATTATCTTAAGTCTTTGATATTAAAGCTACATATTTTACAAAAGAAGTCCCATCGAATAACAGTCGAACAAGAATGAACAGTCATGCATTCCTGAGAAATTGAGTTTTTAATTTAAAACCGATGATTTAAACACCACTATTCCAACATCATAAAAATAATTTCTACATAGTTGACACTAATAATGTTAGATGGCCATTTAGAAGATCGGAGATTAGCAGGAAAAGAAATAAAAAATTAAAAATGATTGAGTAGTTTTACCGACCAGCAACATGTTTTCAATACGTACACTTCGTCGAATATTCATCTATTTTCATTTAATATATTTTTTCTTTTGTTGCATATTAGTAATACATATCAGTAAATGCAATATACATGCATTAATCGGAACTAAAATTTCATTCTAATACATCAGATTACAGTATCTGTTTAACTCGGCTCCCGATTATTATGCCCCTGGAATTCAAGATTCAGGGGCATATAGTTTTTGGCCTGTCCATCCGTCCGTATGTCTGTTTGTCCGTGGCAAAAACTTAAAAATTTGGTATAACTTTTACACAGTATAAGTGATATAGCTTTGATCTTTCATATTCCTTGCGACACGACCTTTCCAATGAAACCAATATTTTTCACCTTGTGACCTTAACCTTGACCTTTGACCTATTTAAAAAAATCACACTGGTTATAACTTTTGAATGGAAAGTGATAGGGCTTTGATGTACCAATATGTATTCCTTGTGACAAGACCTTTCTATTGATACCAACATTTTCTTATTTTGTGACCTTAACCTTGGCCTTTGACCTATCTTTTAAAAACTTTAACATTAAGCATAATTTTTGTACGGTAAGTGATAGGGTTTTGATATTTCATATGTGCACATATTCCTTGTGACAAGACCTTTCCATTGATACAAATATTTTTGACCTCATGACCTCAACTTTTACCACTCACCTACTTTTCAAAAAGTTAACATTGGGTTTAATTTGTGAACGGTGAGTGAAAGGGCTTTGATACTTCACATGTGTACATATGTATATCTTGTTACAAGACCTTTCCATTGATACCAATATTTTGGACCTCTTGACCTTGACCTTTGACCTTCTCTTCAAAAATTTAACATTAGGCATAACTTGTGAACGGTAAGTGATAGGGCTTTGATTTTTCACATGTGTAACCTTTCCATAGATACCAATATTTTTGACCTCGTGTCTTTGACTTATCAACTACTGAACAGAAAATGGTTTAAGTACTAACAGAGATGCCGACGAGGGCATTCACATTTCACAAACACAGGCTTTTGTATTTTTACGGTCGCTATTATGCGAGTTCATTTAAATTACAGTCGCAAAACCAAATTTTCAGTCTGTTTTACAGCTCCTCATATTTATCCAAAATCCAGCAATTCTGGCAACATTGACCCTAACTTAATGATTAAACACAAGACAGTTTAAAGCTTTATAATGTAAATTCATTAAGATGTACATGTACCCTCTGTGGCACAAAAAAACCATGAAATTTATGAATGCTTTAATAGGCGAGAAAAAAATACACACCCACCTCTACTCCATCACTCTGTATAATGCATGTACCTGTCTTTGAATATCAGAAACAGTGTTTGTGACAGCATGTACATTTGCATCAGTTCTACTAGACAGTACATCATGCTAAAGTATACCAAACCAAAGATTTCTTTTAAACACCACTCCTACCATTTCCCACCTGACCCTCTCTCCATCACTCACCTGTCTTTTAACGTTAGATACACAGCTATGGTGACGGCATTAAATCTGTATACATGTAAGTCCAGATGGATTCCATTAAAATGAAGTCACAGCCTACCAAGTATTTCTAATGACCCTCCCACTGTTCCCCTTCCAAATTCCACCCTCTCCCCTAATCATATACCTGTCTGTTAATGTAAGATACACAGTGTTTGTAACAGCATTTATGCCTGCATCAATTCTACTGGATTCCAACATGTTGAAGTCATATCCAACCAAAAATTTTGACTGACAACTGTCCTTGATGCAACCCCTCCCCTATCCAACCTCTCCTTTCCATCACATCACTTACCTGTCTGTTAACGTTATATACACAGCATTTGTAACAGCATGAACACCTGCATCAGTCCTGCTGGACTCCATCATGTTGAAATCTTTCCCAACCGAAACAGATTATTTCTACTGAAATTGGCCTCTCTATTCCACCATCTCTCCACATACCTGTCTTTTAATGTTAGAAACACAGTGTTTGTGACAGCATGAACATCTGCATCAGTCCTGCTGGATTCCATCATGTTGAAATCTTTCCCAACCGAAACAGATTATTTCTACTGAAATTGGCCTCTCTATTCCACCATCTCTCCACATACCTGTCTTTTAATGTTAGAAACACAGTGTTTGTGACAGCATGAACACCTGCATCAGTCCTTCTGGATTCCATCATGTTGAAGTCTTAGCCAACCAAACCAGAAGATTTCTACTGAAATTTGCCTCCTTCTTCCCCCCATACACCATCCCACCATCTCTCCACATACCTGTCTTTTAATGTTAGAAACACAGCATTTGTAACAGCATGAACACCTGCATTAGTCCTACTGGATTCCATCATGTTGAAGTCTTAGCCAACAAAACCAGAAGATTTCTACTGAAATTCGCCTCTCTCTTCCCCCTTTCACCATCCCACCCTCTCTACACATACCTGTCTTTTAATGTTAAATACACAGTGTTTGTGACAGCATGGACACCTGCATCAGTCCTGCTGGATTCCATCATGTTGAAGTCATAGCCAACCAAACCCGAATATTTCTACTGAAAGTCGCCTCTCTCTCCCCCTTCCCCCATCCTACCCTCTCTCCACATACCTGTCTTTTAATGTTAGATACACAGTGTTTGTGACAGCATGAACATCTGCATCAGTCCTACTGAATTCCATCATGTTGAAGACTTAGCCAACCAAAACAGAAGACTTACACTGAAATTCACCTCTCTTTTCCACCCTCTCTCCACTAACCTGTCTCTTCATGTTAGAAACACAGCATTTGTAACAGCATGAACACCTGCATTAGTCCTACTGGATTCCATCATGTTGAAGTCTTAGCCAACAAAACCAGAAGATTTCTACTGAAATTCGCCTCTCTCTTCCCCCTTTCACCATCCCACCCTCTCTACACATACCTGTCTTTTAATGTTAAATACACAGTGTTTGTGACAGCATGAACACCTGCATCAGTTCTACTGGATTCCATCATGTTGAAGTCATAGCCAACCAAAGATTTCTAGAATAAAACATGTACAAATTATGTACAAATTATGTAGGTGTTACATGTAAAAGGCTATTGAGTCTTTGCGGAATACAAAGAAGTTTTTCTCCCTTTCATACAGACGGTGTCTGATGTAAAACCATTGTGATATCATGAAAATGGTATGGTAACGTCGCTTTTATACCGTCATTTCCGACTTTTGGACTGTTTCCATAGACTTTGATGACGTCACAATAAGTCTACGTCTGGTATCGTCTCAAATGGGAAGTAACTCTGGTTTTCGAAAATAGCGAATAATCTAAATCATCGTAATGAGAACTTATGGAAATACAAACTTAATGGTGTAATAATATTCTGTAATTCTTATATTTAATATTTATTCTCTGTAAGCATTTGCACTTTTATGAAGGACGCATGGCACAGCATGTCTTAGATTTTGATAAAATTTGTACATTTAAGGTTGAGTCTGACCCAAAGGTAAAAAATTGTTTAAAATTTTCTAAATATCACACCCTGTTGCCATGGAAACGAACTTTGAATATTGAAAAAAATGCATTTTTGGGCGTTTTTGAAGTCACATACATCATTTATTTAGCATAATCAAAAACAAACACTGATGAATTATCAGTACCCTATCATTGCTCTTTCAAATTAAGTAATGATAATGTTGGGTTTAAGGTCCTATCTATATGTTTCCAAAGCAACAACACAGGTACCCTATCAAAATAGTGTTTTTGGAATTTTTTTCAAAATTCAATGATAAATTACTTACATTTTTTGAGTTTTTTATGCAAGTAAAACATCAGCATTCACAAAGTTTCTGCTCGTTGCTATGGCAACATGACCTCAAATCGCAACAAGAGGCCCAAGGGGGCCACATCGCTCACCTGAGGAGACTGTATGTATGTTTTCAATCAAAGTCAAGACCTGAAGGAAATCGCTTTTAGTGAAGCTTTGAGAAGGACAAGGTGTACAAGTTACATTGTACTTCCTGTAAAGTTCAGTGACATTCTGTGCAGTAGTTTAAGAGGATAAGTCAAAAATGTGTCATTCAAATAGAGCCTATAGAGGACATCTTGGATTTCCAATCGGCTCGAAAAACACAAACTAAGTAGAGGGCAATTAGTACTTGCGTCCTGTGAAGTTTCAAGAAATTCTGTGAAGCAGTTTTAGAGGAGAAGTTGAAAATGTGTCAGCCAATCAGAGCCTGTGGCGGCCATCTTGAATTTCCGATAGGCTCCAAAAACGCAAACTTGATAGAGGGTATGAGTACTTGCATCCTGTGAAGTTTCATGAAATTCTGCGCAGCAGTTTCAGAGGAGAAGTCGAAAATTTGTCAGCCAATCAGAGCCTGTGGCAGCCATCTTGGATTTTTGATCAGCTCGAAAAACACAAACTTGGTAGAGAGCAATCAGTACTTGCTTCCTGTGAAGGTTTGTGAAATTCTATGCAGCCGTTTGAGAGGAGAAGTCGAAAATGTGTCAGTCAATCAGAGTCTGTGGCAGCCATCTTGGATTTCCGATTGGCTCGAAAAACACAAACTTAGTAGAGGGCATTGAGTACTTGCTTCCTGTGAAGTTGCATGATATTCTGTGCAGTGGTTATAGAAGAGAAGTTGAAAATGTGTCAGCCAATCAGAGCCTGTGGCAGCCATCTTGGATTTCCGATTGGCTTGAAAAACACAATTTGGTAGAGGGCATTGAGTAGTTGCTTCCCGTGAAGTTTCATGAAATTCTGTGCAGCGGTTTCAGAGGAGAAGTCGAGAATGTGTCAGCCAATTAGAGCCTGTGGCGGCCATCTTGGATTTCCAATCGGCTCCAAAAACACAAACTTGGTAGAAGGCATTGAGTACTTGCTTCCTGTGAAGTTTCATGAAATTCTGTGCAGCAGTTTCGGAGGAGAAGTCAAAAATGTGTCAGCCAATCAGAGCCTGTGGCGGCCATCTTGGATTTCCGATCGGCTCAAAAAACACAAACTTGGTAGAGGGCATTGAGTACTTGCTTCCTGTGAAGTTTCATGAAATTCTGTGACGCAGTTTCAGAAGAGAAGTCAAAAATGTGTCAGCCAATCAGAGCCTGTGGCGGCCATCTTGGATTTCCGATCGGCTTGAAAAACAAAAATTTGATAGAGGGCATTGAGTACTTGCTTCCTGTGAAATTTCGTGAAATTCTGTGCAGCGGTTGCCGAAAAGATATCGAAAATGTTAAAAGTTTACGTCGGACGGACGGACGATGGACGGACGACGCGCTATGACAATAGCTCACTTGAGCTTCGCTCAGGTGAGCTAAAAACAACAATACTTGTAGGGGACCATGATTTCTTCTTTCCTACCAAGTTTAACGGAAATCTGTTCAGTGGTTCTGGAGAAGAAGTTGAATATGTATGAAAATCTCCCCCCTTCTTCTTGAGTAATCTAAGTAACCCGAGAGAGATAGTTATACAGAAGCTAAAGCAAAATAACAGACCCCCTCCCCATCCTTTCACTGTGTTATTGATAACATTGATCTGTTCTTACATTAATATTTTGAGCTGCTCTCAATATTGTAATTTCATAGTTGTATATCTAAGTCTTCACAAGATAAATTTGAAAATACTTATTCATCTTTTTAAAATAATTTAGTTTCCTTTTCCATACCTATTTAATAATTCAAAATATATAACATTCAAATGAATCGATAATCCAAAAATTTAAACCTCAAAAACATAAATCTATATTAAAGAAAGACAACTCTTGCATACATGAACATGTACCAACTTATACGAAACCAGAACTTGAACTTACAAGCCTTGGGTCCATGTTCACAGTAAACAAATCTATTCATGATTGAAAAAATACTCATAAAAATCTGTTCAGCAGTTCTGGAGAAGAAGTTGAATATGTATGAAAATCACCCCCCCCCCCCCCCTTTCCTTTTCACATAAGAAAATAATTCATAAAAAATCAAAAAATTAAAATTTCAGTATGAAATACATATCAAAGCATTAAGTAACTTAAATGTGATGAATTTGTAGTAAATGAATGTGTAAAACCATACACATACTGAGTTATTTAAAGAAATAGTGCAAAAATGTGCATTTCCGACAGAGTCCGAAAAGACGTCAAAAACGCGTCAAAAATTTGACTTCCGAGTGGAACCAAAAACAACAACACTTCTTAAGACATCTCTCTAGATCATTCTGATGCTTTCAGTTTGTCGATACGTGCTTTCATTCTGAAGAAGAAGTTTGTCAAAGGAGGGTACCCCCTGTGACCTACTTTTGCCTCTGGTGGCGCCACCTGTTGATGGATCTGGACGAAAAACAACATCACTTGTTGGGGACCATGAGTACTTCATTCCTACCAAGTTTCATGAAAATCTTTTCAGTGGTTCTGGAGAAGAAGTTGAATATGTATGAAAATCAACCCCCCCCCCCTTCCTTTTCACATAAGAAAAAAATTAATAAAAAATCAAAAAATCTAAATTTTAGAATAAAATACATATCAAAGCATTAAGTAAGTTAAATATGATAAATATGTACTAAATGAGTGTGTAAAATCATACACTTATTGAGATATTTAAAGAAATAGTGCAAAAATGTGCATTTCTGACTAAGTCCGAAAAGACGTCAAAAACGCGTCAAAAATTTGACTTCGAAGTGGAACCAAAAATAACAACACTTCTTAAGACATCTCTCTAGATCATCCTGATGCTTTCGGTTTGTCGATACATGCTTCGGTTCTGAAGAAGAAGTTTGTCAAAGGAGGGTACCCCCCGTGACCTACTTTTGGCTGTGGTGGCGCCACCTGTTGACAGATCCGGACGAAAAACAACAACACTTGTAAGGGACCATGAGTACTTCATACCAACCAAGTTTCATCAAAATCCCTTCAGCCGTTCTGGAGAAGAAGTTGAAAATGTGAAAAGTTTACGACGGACGACGACGACGGACGACGGACGCCACGCTATGACAATAGCTCACTTTGAGCCTATGGCTCAGGTGAGCTAAAAAGGGGGAAAAAATTTTGTTGGGGTCCCGCCGGGGTTTGAAGCCACTCCCCATGGGTCCATTGGGCATGGAAAACATACATTATACCTATGTACAATCTTAAAAAATATTCCTTAAAAATCCAAAAGTGGATATCTTGACAAAATTCTTTCACTTGTAGGGTACCATGCATGAGTACCTCATTCCTACAAATTGTCATGACAATCTGAAGAGTGGTTATAGAAAAGAAGCAGAAAATGTATGAAAATCACCCCCCCCTTCCTTTTTTACATAAGAAATAAATTCATAAAAAATCAAAAAAATAAAATTTAAGCATAAAATACATATCAAAGCATTAAGTAAGTTAAATATGATAAATATGTACTAAATGAGTGTGTAAAATCATACACTTATTGAGATATTTAAAGAAATAGTGCAAAAATGTGCATTTCTGACTAAGTCCGAAAAGACGTCAAAAACGCGTCAAAAATTTGACTTCGAAGTGGAACCAAAAATAACAACACTTCTTAAGACATCTCTCTAGATCATCCTGATGCTTTCGGTTTGTCGATACATGCTTCGGTTCTGAAGAAGAAGTTTGTCAAAGGAGGGTACCCCCCGTGACCTACTTTTGGCTGTGGTGGCGCCACCTGTTGACAGATCCGGACGAAAAACAACAACACTTGTAGGGGACCATGAGTACTTCATACCAACCAAGTTTCATCAAAATCCCTTCAGCCGTTCTGGAGAAGAAGTTGAAAATGTGAAAAGTTTACGACGGACGACGACGACGGACGACGACGGACGACGGACGCCACGCTATGACAATAGCTCACTTTGAGCCTATGGCTCAGGTGAGCTAAAAATGAAAGCAATTTTGGACAATATCTAGAGTCCTGTTTTACTAAATTATTGAATTTTAATTCAACGTGATGAAAATAAATTAAGAATTAAGTCTCCATCATTTACAGTGTCAGAGGAGTTGCGAGCAAAGGATTACAAAGAGTGTTATAGCTGAAAATGACCACACCCGTTTTCTAAGACACTGGGGGTCGGGGGCTTAAACAAAATATCAGGTGCACAACTAAACCACAGACCCACCATATTGCAAAAAGATTTAAGTCTCCATCATTTATAGTGTCAGAAGAGTTGTAAGAACAAGATTACATAGAGTTATATAGGTGAAAATGACCACACCCATTTTCTCAGACCCTGGGGGTCAGGGGCTCAAACAAAATATCAGGTGCACAACTAGACCACAGACCCATCATATTGCAAAAAGAATTAAGTCTCCATCATTTATAATGTCAGAGGAGTTGCGAGCACAAGATTACATAGAGTTATATAGGAGAAAATGACCACACCCATTTTCTCAGACCCTGGGGGTCAGGGGCTCAAACAAAATGTCAGGTGCACAACTATACCACAGACCAAGTGTATTGCAAAAAAAGTTACATTTCTACCTCTTATAGTTTCAGAGGAGTTGCGAGCACAAGAATTGTTTACGGACGGACGGACGGACGGACAGACAGACGGACAGACGCCGGACGACGGGGTATCGCATAAGCTCGACTGGTCGATGACCAGTAGAGCTAAAAACTATATGCCCCCTAATCTTCAATTACGAGGGCATAAAAAATAAGAACTTATCTACTTTAGGTCGTACTAATATTTCATAAATTGCAAATACAAGGTTGATCTCATGTATAGATTAATAGAATCTATCACCCTTTGTACAGGGACAGGGAAATCTCACCCGTGTATCAAAGATTTGCAGTCCACGACGAGGCTTTCCGAGTGGTGGACGTTGCAAATCTTTGATACAAGGGTGGGATTTCCCTGTCCCTGTACAAAGGGGTGATTGATTATTTTTCTCTCACCCATATAATTTCACATAATATTCATGAATAAACATTCCTTGTTTTGCGTTAAATGCTGCTCCATGTGACGTCAGACACTGCTAAACCTACGTTAATGTCTATGACGTCACAATAGGGGGTTCGAGACAAAAATCCGGGGATGCGAGACAGAGTTGTCTCAGAACGGGTTAATCTGTAGATATCTCTGTCCGGGGTGAGAGAAATTAATATGATGCGTTCAAATAACCATGTTTGAACGTGGACAATTGAACACTTTCAAATGAATAAACAGCGTGTATGACGGCTTAAATCGAAGGCAGGACTGGTGTAGTCTGCTATAGATACACATGTGCGTTTGTTTACCAAATCCTGAATGAAGTTTAGCCTTTATTAAGTTATGAATTTAAGTTCTTTTTCAATATTTGATATTTGTGAGGATATATATCATAATACACATATCAAACATAATGTGGATATATAAACACATCAAACTTATATCTATACATCTCATAAATAAAAGAATAGAGCCTGTGTTTGTGAAACACGAATGCCCCCGGTGGCATCTTTGTTAGTATAAACTTCATTTTCTGTTAAGTATGTGAAAGGTCAGGGTCAACAACTTTGGTATCAATGGAAAGGTCTTGTCACAAGGAATACACATGTGAAATATGAAAGTCCTATCACTTACCATTCAAAAGTTATGCCCAATGTTGAAGTTTTTGAAAATTAGGTCAACGGTCAAGGTCACGAGGTCAAACCTTTTGGTATCAATGGAAAGGTCTTGTCGCAAGGAACACACATGTGAAATATGAATTTCAAAGCTCTATCACTTACCATTCAAAAGTTATGCCCAATGATAATGTTTTTGAAAAGTAGGTCAAAGGTCACGGTCAAGGTCACAAGGTCAAAACTTTTGGTTTCAATAGAAAGGTCTTGTCACAAGGAACACACATGTGAAATATGAAAGCCCTATCACTTACCATTCAAAAGTTATGCCCATTGTTAAAGTTTTTGAAAAGTAGGTCAAAGGTCACGGTCAAGGTCACAAGGTCAAAACTTTTGGTTTCAATGGAAAGGTCTTGTCAGAAGGAACACACATGTGAAATATGAAAGCCCTATCACTTACCATTCAAAAGTTATGCCCATTGTTAAAGTTTTTGAAAAGTAGGTCAAAGGTCAAGGTCAAGGTCACAAGGTCAAAAATTTTGGTATCAATGGAAAGGTCGTGTCATAAGGAATACACATGTGAAATATGAAAGCTCTATCACCTTCCATTCAAAAGTTATGCCCAATGTTAAAGTTTTTTCGGACAGACAAACAGACAGACAAACAGAGGGACAGGCCAAAAACTATATGCCCCCGAATCTGTGATTCCGGGGGCATAAAAATACGAGAACTATGTATGTACATGTGAAATACTGCACATAGCTCCCTTTGGCTAATATCTCGTTCAACTTCAGTTTCATTGGCACAGTCGTCCTCTATAAGCTCCCTATCTGTCCAATGCCAAGCCAATACTATTTCTTATCTTTTATTGTTTATTAATAAATTTCTGTTTTCAGATTTGATAAGTTTGTTGAATTTCCTTTTCGTCCCACGTGTCATCTGTCCACCGTGTTGTTTTGTTTTGCTACAGTACTATAGCCTTATGCAAATAAGTGCTTACATGTGTTTGCATTCAGTTTTCCAAGGAGAAACATAGGTTATATTAGGGTACCCATTTTATAAGCAATAATTGATCTTAAATCGGTAGCCAGGGTACATGACTGTTGCAACCAGCTAGTTTCTAATTTCGAAGCATGATTGACTCTCTTCCACTAAAAATGTGACAAAAATAGTTGATTCATGGTTTGATCTTGACAAGACCAAATGTAATCTTAAATAATAATTTACAATGACTTAATAAATATAACCTTTGATGAATAAATGACATACAGCAATTTTGATAAATTAATGACAGCTATATTAACGAGTCAGTATCTGAATGCCCTGATGAATGAACTCATTGAATAATGTCATATTTGACTTCAGTCCTCTGGGTTAAAAAAATTCTTCATCTGCATGCATGAATCTACACAATTTTTTAAACCACTATCCTGAAGACAAAATTCTAATTATAATTTCTATACAATTTCTGTTGGTCTCGAGGATGCATGTAGCAAGTTTTTGTGAAGACTGCTCCGGTCATCATAACATGACTGAATAAATGAACTATCACTTACCTCTAATGAATCTATTACTGACAAAGGGCATGAAGGATTCTGCTTTGATATGCCCCTAAAAAATAGATAACTAAATATGTATAAAATTGTTTAAAATAGAGAGATCAATAAACATAATATTGTAATGTATGAATTATGCATTCATCTTATTATAATATATTCAAAACTAGAACTGCCCTAAAGTGGATGAATTATACCCCCGCGTAGGTTTTTTACTAAACGAATTCATTTATGACATAACACAGAAAACTCTGGTCATAAGGAATCTATGTGTGAAATATCAAAGCCCTATCCCTTATACTGTAGTTTAAAAGTAGGTCAAAGGTCAAGGTCACAGAAAGCTCTGGTCATGATGAATCTATATGTGAAATATAAAGCCCTATCCATCACAGTTAGAAAGCAGTTCAAAGGTAAAGATCGAGGTCAATAGGTCAAAAGTCATGATATCAAATGAAAGCTCTCATCATGAAAAATCTGAAAGAATGTGAAATATCAATGCCCTATACTTATAATTAAAAAATAGGTCAAAGATCAAGGTCAAGGTCACTAGGTCAAAAGTCATAATAAACAGCTTCCAATTTGATTTGACCAATTCCATATGGTCAAATTGCTTTGTGTGTTGTTAATAGTCTTTTATCTAAATAAAATCATCAATAATTTAGATTTCATATTCTTTATTTCAGTACATGTATTACACTGTAAATACCAAGAAACAAATTCAATGATAATCGGATCTAAATTTCAGAATCTAAGTTCCTAACAACTAGTTGTTAAGATAGACTACACTCAGTCCTTCACACATACACTGTAAATACGAAGAAACAAATTCAATGATAATAGGATCTAAATTTCAGAATCTAAGTTCCTAACAACTAGTTGTTAAGATAGACTACACTCAGTCCTTCACACATACACTGTAAATACGAAGAAACAAATTCAATGATAATCGGATCTAAATTTCAGAATCTAAGTTCCTAACAACTAGTTGTTAAGATAGACTACACTCAGTCCTTCACACATGCCTAAGAGCTTCATGTTAAAAGCATCACAATAAGATACTGTTTGTATCACTAACAACTGGTTGTTAAAATGGAAATGCTTCTTAAGTATAAAACTACATAATTCGTTACCTTCTTGACAATCAGTTGTTAAATTCAGAATCTTACAAGCAATATTTTCTTAACAACTGGTTGTTAAAATTTCTGACTTAATTTAGAATCCAACAAGGAACACTAAATTCCTAACAACTGTTTGTTAAGATAAAAACGCTCAATGACTTCATACTTTGCATTTTCAGTGTAAATTTTACTGATTTAGTATGTTGATTAGTAGATAAGTAATGATATTTATAAAACAAATACAAATAATTCCCAACATTTAGTTAAAATTTGTAGCTCTATTAATATTATAACATTATCTCTGATGTCAGTAACAACTTGTTGTTCAGATGTGAGTGATCTTAATTTTCGAATTATTGTTCTTAGGAACTCTTGGATACCTTTGCAACATGTTTGAATATCCCAGTAAGTTTGATGCAAAATGTTAAAACATCTAACTGTAACAATTACTAGACAACTTTTTAGCAGTGAGATGAAAATCAAGGTATGCACAAAAAAGTTACACATTAACAGCCATCGTTCACAATTGTCGTTTCTTGTTCTTACTTTATTCTGTCCAAAGCAAGTGTCTTGTATAATACATTTCAGAAGCAAATGTTTCCATTCCTCATTATGATGTCGTGCCATTGTCCTCACACATACGGTTTTTTAATGGTTCTTGGCATCCATTTAATATATGCCATTTTGCTTATTTTAGCTCTTTTAATGTTCGTCTGCTAAGTGTCTTCTATTTGGGCCTCTACCATTACTGCTGAGACATAATTTGTTGAAATGCCTAGTATATAAATCACGAATATCATTGATGTTTTTATTAATCCATTATTCTTTGGAACCACTAATTTGGTAGTCCGGGTGTTTGTACTTTGACTCCATCGATCCTTCTTGCCTTCAATTAGGTTAACACAAGATAAAATCATCCTTGATCAGTTGATACATCAAGTAAACTTGCTTGAAACGTGTAGAAATCAAAGTGTTCGACAAGGCACGGTGATTAATTCATTTTCAAAAGGTGTTTTCAATACTCCATTGTCCTGAAGACGTTTGCAAGAATAAAAAGGTATCCTCAAAGAATTTTAAGTGCTCTGCAGATTAACTAAATCATCGTCTCTCCAGCTGTTTCTTTCCTGAAACATTACAGAATACTGTGTTACAATGTGGTTGTCAATAAATATTTACCAATATCTTCTTGCTTTGTTATCGTGCATGCTTATAACACTAAATGAAATTCTCATTGTCTAAAGATAATAAGAGTGTTAAGAAGTATAATGTAAGTATTGGCCATCCTACACCAAAAAATAGCAATATAAGGAATGATTGTGTCGCCTGCGAAGCGGCTTATTCTTGAAAGCGGATAAAATTATTGGTAAAAGTAGAAAAGTCTTGTCAAATGAAATTCATTTATGTGAAATATCATGATAACTATTAACATGATTAATTACCAATTAAAAGATATGGTCAATCTCAAATTTTCAGGAAAGAGTGTCAGTCATCTAGACCGTATGCATGTTGTGTTTACATAATGAATTTTCAATTATGAACAGAAAACAAATGTCCATTTACTGAAAGATGAATCACATTCATTGCAATGTTACAAATGTACAAATTACAAAACAACAAATCACAAATCTTGATTTACGAATTTTTGCAATTGCAGAGTTGCAATGTTAGAACTGCAGAGTTGCAATGTTAGAACTGCAGAGTTGCAGATGTTACAAATGTATATTTACAGAACAACCAATTACAAATCTTGATTTACGAATATATAATTGCAGAGTTGCAATGTTAGAATTGTGACCCCTTTGGCTTTCCATAGATACAGAGTTCAAAGTATTAGGTGAGAGATAGAGATCCTAACATAATATATATCCTTGACCAGTGGCCGGCTGGCTCACCACTTTGATTGATCAGAGACGAATACTTTTACCATGCATCTTGATCTTGTAAAAATAATTAAGCAGCAGGGTTTGCTTTGAAGTGAAGTCAATAAAAGACTGTATGCATCTCATTAATATTCTGGGAGTGGCTAAGGGCTAGTGAAATGTTTCCACATTCCACTTTCTGTAAATATATAATCTCATTTTCCTCAATTTATTTTTCATTTTTCTAAATTTATTTCTGATTTTCCTAAATATATTTTTCATTTTCCTAAATATATTTCTCATGTTCCTCAAATATATTTCTAATTTTCCTAAACATGCCAAGAAATACTATCCAGATCTGCCGGTCGTCCCGATACGGTAGATTATTATAGCAGTTGGTACCATAATAGATGATAATTTATAACGGTTCACTCTGTAGAAATTAATGTATTCAACTTGATGAAAACGAATATATTTGTTTTAAATATTAATGGATATTAACTTCTTTAAAAGTGAAAAACTTGCAAGTTCAGAGTCT
This sequence comes from Pinctada fucata, assembly GCA_028142955.1. Taxonomy (NCBI): domain Eukaryota; kingdom Metazoa; phylum Mollusca; class Bivalvia; order Pterioida; family Pteriidae; genus Pinctada; species Pinctada fucata. Next base: position 10,678,617 of record AP027112.1, on the reverse strand, counting down.
AGCCTACGGGTTTGAGTTTCATTTTTAACTTATACCGTAGGGACAGAGAAAAATGCGGGATTGTGAAATTAGGTGGGGGGGGGGGGGGCGTTTTTGCCTTATTGCATGTCGTATATCGATATATGCATACTTTTTTCACCTGATAAAGTTTGTTAATGGTTACTTACAAAGAACAAGGAAAAGATTTACAATACAAAGCCACGAATTCCTTTTTCTTGTTAATTTTTTGCAAGTTTTACAGATTGTTTTTTCCCTCTCGGGCCTCGCGGAAAAAAAATCATATAAATTCAAAAAATACAGCAGGAAGTTTTTGCATTTAAAATATCCTTAGATCAAAGTTGAAAGAAGAAGACAACACAGTTTATTTTATGTAAATATCTTTATTTGGAAGAGAACAGGAGAATTTTGAAAATTCAATGAATTTTGCCAGATATTGCGTGCTTAGAAATAGCCATGCCAACAAATTCTCTCCGAATCTGCCGGTCGTTCTGATACGGTAGTTTAATATAGCAGCTAGTACCATAATAGATGATAATTTATAACGGTTTACTCTGTAGAAACTAAACCGCTATGGATTCCTTGGCATGTATATTTCTCATTTTCCTATATTTATTTTTCATTTTCGTACATATATATATTTCTCATTCGCTTTTTTTTTTATTTCTCATATTTGGCACTAATGGGCTTCCGTACTCCCTTGATGATGACATGATTATAAAAAAATAGCAATCCAAGGAATGCTTGTGTCGCCTGCGAAGCGGTTTGATTATTATTCTAGAAAGTGGATCAAAATTATTGGTATCAGTAGAAAAGTCTTTTCAAATGAAATTCATTTGAAATATCAGACCACTTAATTACAAATTAAAAGATGTGGTGATTCTCAAATTTTCAGAAAAGAGTGTCAATCATCTAGGTCAAGGTCAATACGTAAAAATTGGTAACAAAAAGGTATCATCATAAGAAATATTAAAATCCTATCACCTACTGTACCAATTAAAAGAAATATACAACCTTAGAAAAGTAGGTCAAATATCTAGGTCAAGGTCAAAAGGTAAAAAATTATGGTATGTGTAGAATGACATTGTTAAAAGGAAAATACATGTGAAATATCAAAGCCCAATCACCTACCAATCAAAAGATATAGCCAATATTACTTTTCTTGAAAAGTAGATCAAATATCTAGGTCAAGTTCAAAAGGTCAAATATTATGGTCTGTGTAGAAAGGTCTTGTCACAAGGAATACTCATGTGAAATACCAAAGCCCTATCACTTACCAATCATAAGATATATCCATTCTTAATTTTTTGTGAAAAGTTGGTCAAATATGTAGGTCAAGGTCAATAGGTCAAAAACCATGGTATGTGTAGGAAGGCAGTGTCACAAGGAATACACATGTGAAATATCAAAGCCCTATCACTTACCAATCAAAAGATATAGCGAATCTTATCTTTTTTTCAAAAGTAGGTCAAATATCTACGACAAGGTCAAAAATGATGGTATGTGTAGAAAGGTCTTGCCACAAGGATTGCACATGTGAAATATCAAAGTCCTAACACTTACCAATCAAAAGATATAATCATTCTTATTTTGTTTGAAAAGTAGGTCAAATTTCTAGGTCAAGGTCACTAGGTCAAAAATTATGGTATGTGTAAGAAGGTCTTGTCACAAGGAATACACATGTGAAATATCAAAGCCCTATCACTTACCAATCATAAGATATATCCATTCTTATTTTTCTGTGAAAAGTAGGTCAAATATGTAGGTCAAGGTCAATAGGTCAAAAACCATGGTATGTGTAGGAAGGTCTTGTCACAAGGAATACACATGTGAAATATCAAAGCCCTATCACTTACCAATCAAAAGATATAGCGAATCTTATCTTTTTTTCAAAAGTAGGTCAAATATCTAGGTCAAGGTCACAAGGTCAAAAATTATGGTATGTGTAGAAAGGTCTTGCCACAAGGATTGCACATGTGAAATATCAAAGTCCTAACATTTACCAATCAAAAGATATATCCATTCTTAATTTTTTTGAAAAGTAGGTCAAATTTCTAGGTCAAGGTCACTAGGTCAAAAATTATGGTATGTGTAAGAAGGTCTTGTCACAAGGAATACACATGTGAAATATCAAAGCCCTATCACTTACCAATCAAAAGTTATGGGCTGTGACACCCAAAGTGTGACAGACAGACAGACGGACGGACAGACGGACAGACGGACAACGGACAAAGTGATCCCTAAGTGTCGCTATGCTTCGCAGGCGACATAAAAATATCAAACGACCTCATGAAAGTAATTTGAGACACCTTATGAAAATGGAATACATATCTTTTAGATGATGATCGAATTTAATGGCTGTTCAAAATGTGTTAAAATGAGTAATGATTAAGCTGGATCAATTATCAATCATTATGCATGTGATTGAAAAAGAAGGTAAGCATTAAGATTATTGTAAGAAAATGTCACTAATTTGCTTGAAATTGCAGAAACTTTACACTGTAATACATGCGACCTTCTGGACGTTGATATTTGCATGTACTTTGATAAAATTGTGTTCAGTATGCAACAATTGTATGCAGTTTTGGATATTCTCTTCAACATTGTAGTAGTCAGCATAATTAACTTCTGTTTCAAGTGGTCAAACCATTATTTCTACTCCATTTATACAAGTGTTTATAAACATGTATGTGTAAATCAAACGTATGTGGGGTAGTTGCTGCTAGCGGCACTATATGTGCAAGAAGGATTGCAGCTAGCAGCACATATATGTGCAGAATGTATGCTGGAACAGATGCAGCTAGCGGCAACTATGTGCAGGGAGTGTGCCGAAACAGATGCCACTAGCGGCACATATGTGCCAGAGGAGTGCAGGAAAATGTGTGCAGCAAGACCTCATTTGCATGCCAAATCTCACCATAGTTGCAGCAAACTTGCGGCAACTAGTGCTGCAAACTTGCAGCAACTATGTGCAGGAAGGCCAAATTTTTCATAAGGGATAGTAACACAATATTCTGTTATGTTTCAGGAAAAGAACAACTGTAGAAAGGATAATGGAATACATCTGCAGAACACTTAAAATTCTTGCAAACGTCTTCAGGACAATGGAGTATTGAAAACACCTTTTGAAAATGAATTAAACACCGTGCCTTATCGAGTACTTTGATTTTTACACGTTTCAAGCAAGTTTACTTGATGTATCAACTGATCAAGGTTGATTTTATCTTGTGTTAACCTAATTGAAGGCAAGAAGGATGGAGTCAAAGTACAAACACCCGGACTACCAAATTAGTGGTTCCAAAGAATAATGGATTAATAAAAACATCAATGATATTCGTGATTTATATACTAGGCATTTCAACAAATTATGTCTCAGCAGTAATGGTAGAGGCCCAAATAGAAGACACTTAGCAGACGAACATTAAAAGAGCTAAAATTAGCAAAATGGCATATATTAAATGGATGCCAAGAACCATTAAAAAACCGTATGTGTGAGGACAATGGCACGACATCATAATGAGGAATGGAAACATTTGCTTCTGAAATGTATTATATAAGACACTTGCTTGGGACTGAATAAAGTAAGGAGAAGGGATTCAGAATATATTTCATATTAAAATAAAACAGATGTCATCGATGCTGTATATGTAAATGTACAGTTAAACGACAATTGTGAACGATGGCCGTTAATGTGTAACTTTTTTGTGCATACCTTGATTTTCATCTCACTGTTAAAAAGTTGTCTAGTAATTATTACAGTTCGACGTTTCACCATTTTGCATCAAACTTACTGGGATATTCAAACATATTGCAAAGGTATCCAAGAGTTCCTAAGAACAATAATTCGAAAATTAAGATCACTCACATCTGAACAACAAGTTGTTACTGACATTAGAGATAATGTTTTAATATTGATAGAGCTACATATCTTAACAAAATGTTAGGAATTATTTGTATTTGTTTTATAAATGCCCTTGCTTATCTACTAATTAACATACTAAATAAGTAAAATTCATACTGTAAATGCAAAGTATGAAATTGAAGTCATTGAGCGTTTTTATCCTAACAAACATTTGTCAAGAGAGGATTGTTAACAACCAGTTGTTAGGAATTTAGTACTCCTTGTTGGATTCTAAATTTAGTCAAAAGTTTTAACAACCAGTTGTTAAGAAAATATTGCTTGTAAGATTCTGAATTTTAACAACTGGTTGTCAAGAAGGTAACGAATTATGTAGTTTTATACTTAAGAAGCATTTCCATTGTAACAACCAGTTGTTAGTGATACAAACAGTATCTTATTGTGATGCTTTTAACATGTAGCTCTTAGGCATGTGTGAAGGACCGGGTGTAGTCTATCTTAACAACTAGTTGTTAGGAACTTAGATTCTGTAATTCAGATCCCATTATCATTGAATTTGTTTCTTCGTATTTACAGTGTAATACATGTACTGAAATAAAGAATATGAAATCTAAATTATTGATGATTTTGTTTAGATAAAAGACTATTAACAACACACAAAGCAATTTGACCATATGGAATTGGTCAAATCAAATTGGAAGCTGTTAATATCTAATGAAAGTTTTCGTCATGGGGAATATATATGTGAAATATTAAAGCCCTATCTCTTATAGTTTAAAAGTAAGTCAAAGGTCAAGATCAAGGTCACTGAAAGCTCTCATCATGAGGAATACAATTATGAAATTATTCAGAAATATCAAAACCCTATCCCTTATAGTTTACAAGTAAGTCAAAGGTCAAGATCAAGGTCAACATCACAAAGTCAAATGTCTTGGAGTAAAACTTGTTATGATGAATGTCTGTATGGAATATTAAAACCTTATCACTTATTATTGCAGAGATATTCACTTAAAGAACATCTTAACCAAAATATTACAATGAGGTCAATGTTTAAAGTCAAGGACACAAGGTCAAATGTCTTGGTATCAAATTGTACCGGTAGTACTTGTAATGGTGAAAAATTGTATAAAATATGAAAGCCCTATCACTTATACTTGAAGAGATATTTGCTTTAAGAACTTCTTAACCAAAATACTACTACAGGGTCAAAGTTCAAAGTCAAGGTCACTCGGTCAAATGTCTTGGTATCAAAATGTAGTACTTGTTATGGTGAACGTATGTATGAAATATTAAAGCCCTATCACATATAAGTGAAAAATATATGCTTTAAGAACTTCTTAACCAAAATATAACTATAAGGTCAAAGTTCAAGGTCAAGGTCACATGTCTTGGTATCAAAATGTAGTACTTATTATGGTGAATGTATGTATGAAATATGAAATCCCTATCACTTATACTTGAAGTTGAAGGGTTCTCTGCTTTAAGAACTTCTTAACCAGATGGACGGACAGACGGACAGACAAAGAGTTTCCTATATACCGGTTTACCCCCCTCCAAACTTCGTTTGCGGGTGGTATAATAAATCATAGTATCATCAATTATTTAGTCTGAGCATACACTGATCTAGATTTTTTTTTCAGGAAAAGGAATTTTACAGTCTATATCTTTAAACATGTTAAAGGTATTGTAAATTTAACATGTTCAATTAAAAGACTACATCACTCACTTATCAAAAATGAGAGAGAGAGAAAGATTCTGCTGAGGTAAAATTGATACAACACAGGGTGACAAATAATATCAGACTCATATATAATATGGTAATAAACAGAATACTTGCAAACATCATGATAAGACTACATGTATTTGATAATAATACAATAATACAAGTTACCATATTATCAAGCAAAATTGTTCAAAGTGAGATTTCACAGATAATCTATTGGAATCATCATACGCAGCAATTGTTTGAATTTAAGCCAGTAAGAGTTATCGCACTAAATTACTGCTCATCGCTCTAGCACGTCCTGTATGCACATGTATGGTATATGTAGGTCCGTATAAATATGGATGGGATTCAATAAAGTGTGTCCTCATGTTCAGGTCAATGTGAAGTACGAATAATGTAAATTGAAATCATAACTTGAAAAAAAATCAGACATTTAAAATTGAAAATACATGTTTTTTTTATTAAATAGAATTCAAAAGTCACTAAGATTAAAAAAAAAATGCTCAGGTATGTTGCAGATGAACTTGGGTTTTTTTTTGGGGGGGGGGGGGGGGGAGGGGAGGGGGGTGTGATTCACAGGGTCGAGGTCTTGACTAGATGAAGCAATAATTTAAGAATTAAAGAATAAAAGTAATGAAAGAGTAATTAATCTAGCCATATGAGAAACCTGGATGACGAAAGCTAATTTGATTCAAAAGTAAAGTTTGAAATATGGAAAGAGGGGGGGCATAGGATGTATAGTTATTGCTGCTGTTCACAGTACATATTTAAAAGAAGAGTCGAGATCTCCTTGATTTGGTTGATTTTTTTAAAACTATTTTTTGTTGATAGGTTTCTGTAAAGTATAAGCTTGATCCCTCCACTATTTTTTTTTTTACTAATTTCATTGTTGGCTGCATCTTCCTCTTCTTCTTCCTCTTTAAGCCTAACATGAATTGATCATATTTGAGTTTGATCTGATTTTTTTTTGGGGGGGGATGTACTGCTATACTTTTGTTTTGGTCGAAGATACTAGTGATGAACAAGAGGCCCAAGGGGGCCACATCGCTCACCTGAGTTGCAGAAAAAAGAATATAGTTTTGGTAGAGGCTCTTGAGTACTTGTTTTCTATAAGGTTACATGAAATTATAATGTGCATCAGTTTTGAAGATTTCAAAAATGCCTGAGCCTTGGAGGACATATAAAGTTAACCGATTAATTGCTTTCTGTAAGGTTTCATGAAATTCTGAGCGGTAGTTGCAGAGATGTGAAAATGTGTCAGCCAGACAGAGCCGTGAAAGGCCATATTTGTTGACCGATCGGAACTAAAAACAATCTTAGTGGAGGACCTTGAGTACTTGGTTCCTGTACGTCTAGTGAATTGGTGCAGCAGTCTCGGAAGAGAAGTCAAACAAGAGGCCCAAGGGGGCCACATCGCTCACCTGATGGGACTGTATGTATGTTTTCAATCAAAGTCAGTATAAGAACTGAAGAAAATCACTTTTAGTGAAGCTTTGAGAAGGACAATTTGTACTTACTTTCTGTAAAGTTTGGTGACATTCTGTGCAGTAGTTTAAGAGAATACATGTAAGTCAACATGAGGCTCAAGATGGCCACATCGCTCACCTGAGGAGACTGTATGTATGTTTTCAATCAAAGTCAGGATAAGAACTGAAGAAAATCACTTTTAGTGAAGCTTTGAGAAGGACAATGTGTACTTACTTCCTGTAAAGTTTGGTGACATTCTGTGCAATAGTTTAAGAGAATAAGTCAAAAATGTGTCATCCAATTAGAGCCTATGGAGGACATCTTGGGTTTCCGATCGACTTGAAAAACACAAACTTGGTAGACTAAGAGGGCAATGAGTACTTGCTTCCTGTGAAGTTTCAAGAAATTCTGTGAAGTTTCAAGAAATTCTGTGATGCAGTTTCAGAACAGAAGTCGAAAATGTGTCAGCCAATTAATTCCGGCACCTTAAAAGTTTATGCCGCACGGACGACGACGACGACGGACGAAGCGCTATGACAATAGCTCACTTGAGCTTCGTCAGGTGAGCTAAAAATCAGAACATTTTAAAGAATCGATTATCGATAAGACACTATCGGAAGCATTGCATTGATTTAAACTTCGCCATTATTTCTCGTCATACTTTCAGTTTGCAGATGACGATTCAAATACCCTTTCACCTATTCAAATAAAATTTGAATATTATGCTTTCTAATCAAGACTGATAAGAGCAAAAGAAACCTTTTGATCTTGGGGTCATGAATATATAAAGTCAAAGGTCAGTGATAGTGAAAGAAGTCTCAGAAAATAATGGTTTCAAGATGACAACCTAGAACCCTCTAAAAGTTATTTTGAAATTGTTAAACATGCTTACTTTTCAGGAGGTATAGCAGACATTGTCAAAATTCCAAATTTTTAAACCAGACAAATTTTTATTTTAACAGACAATTCTTATTTTGGAAATATCACCTATAAATGAGAAAGAACTTCTCTTTGAGCTATGTGTATATGTACTATAACACCCTACCCCTCTTTACCTTAAAAGAAATTAGTTATCTGAACATGTGAAAAACCCCATGCGTTGAAAAGTTTCTTGATCACTGCAAATCATAATTTTTTCCAGGGGGGGGGGGGGGGGGGAATTCCAGCCTGTGATTTTAAAATGAAATTAGGTAAATCAGGACAAGAAGATTTTTTTAGCGAATTCAAGTACCATCCCATCATACTTTCAAAAAAAGTCTGTCTTTACTCACCTGAAATAAAAAATTGTCTGCTCCTGAGACTATTCTAATCTTCAATAAATTAAATATTGACGATACATATACACTATACAGGTAAGGTGACAAGATAAATAATTTAATCCTTCAGAACTTCCAACATGTGGTCACTTAAATCTACCTGGTGGTCAGATGAGAGCTACTCACTCAGTCACTGTAGTAATTTATGGAAAGAGTCGTTATGTATGTAATATTGATCAAGGTTTGTCTATAAAGAAGTTGAAAAGTCATAGGAGTCCACAGGGATTAGGTGGCTTCCACTTCTATCCATCTGCGTTCGACCGGTACATCTTTCAGGATGAACTTTCAATTTGGATATGTTTTATACATTCATCATGATATAACAAAACCAAAAATCGTATCAAATGGACCGAGGGTTTAGCCTGTAGAAGGGGAAGAAAGACGAAGCCACAATCGAGTACAAAGAGAGTGTCTGCTCTTGGGGTTTTTAATATAGAGATATAGAAGAAAGGGTTTGTATTGAAGAAAGGGTTTGTGACCAAGTGATGATACCTCACTCCTGTGCAGGAGTCTGCAGGAGTCGGACGCGTCCAATTGCAAAGATGAATCTGGGATATGCAGGACTTCCAGATTTTTTTAAAGGAATATTTTGATTCTGTTAAGAAAGTATGGGGGAAATGGCAATAAAAAAAAAAACAGAGTTGTCACAATTTTTAACAGTTGATCGGATTCAACATGTTCAAGGAAACAAATATATTTTTTTCTTTGGTCTTATTTTTTACCAGACAATTTGTCCGATTCACAGAATTTTTTCACTGGAAAAATTTGAATTTTACCAGCTATAGTGAACAGACCGGTGACTCTGACGATGTCTGGTATAGATGCAAGATTTTGATTAGACATGATGAGTTGAGATGTCAAATAGGTTCGGAAAACTACTAAATATAGCTATTATAGCTATATATAGGTATAATAGCTATATTTAGCTATATATTTTGGTCACTTTTACTGAAATTTTAAAATATTTTTACATTAAGCATTTCCTATTATAGTTATCCATTGTTATGGATAGTAAAGCATAAATAAACATGACTTTCATTCATGAAAATCACATCTAACGATGTAAAAAATGGCAAAAATTGCAGTCAGAAAACATTTTTTAACAAATATAAATCATGTTATTTTGTGTTACTTTGTCCATACATAATCTTATTTTTATGCGGAAATGATTATTTTTTAAGTTTTCTCCAAAACTTGTTTAAAATGGTCAAACTGTATAGCTATATATAGCTATAATAGCTATATTTAGTAGTTTCCCGAACCTGTCAAAAGTTTTGCAAATATTTCAAAGTTCTTTGTAATTATCTTCTTTTATTCCCAGCTCCGCTCGGACATAAAGCTTTGCCTTGCAATTGATTCATATTAGTACCTGTAGCTTGTCCCAATATATGACAAATATACAATAAATTTTCTCATTTCTTTCAATTTTTCACGTGTTACATTTGAGTTGCATCTTTCGGAAACTTTCTCTTTCCGCTTAATTTTAAAACCGTACTACGTTACAGGAAATCCGCGTTTTAAGGATTTATATTAGTCCTACAGTAAACACCAACAAAGGATTATTACTTCATGCTTCTTCCGCTCTACTTTGCAAAGTTATATCAACGATCCTCCGCTTATTCCGCTCACTCAGCAAAGTGTTAAATTTTCAAATTCTTCTGTTGTACTTTTGAAATGCATGTTCACCAATCTTATCCCCATCCTCCCATTACTTATAAGAAGACGTCTATTCAGTTTGGTGATTTCTTACATGAAGTATGAACCCAACAAAGATAGACTCATAGACTCATAACAAAAACAAGACGTTGAACCATCAACAATTGATGACTACTCAGTGGCGTGAACAGATCGCTACTATATTTAAATGGTAGTTCATTCTTAATATATTGCACATCACTTGTTAGAAAAAAAATTCTTGCTCCAACTTTCCAAAAAAAAAAAAAATTTTTTTTTGCTCCGGTCCGGGGCGAAAAAAATAATCTTTCTCCGACAAAAAAAAACAAAAAACAAACGAGCGCCCCCCCCCCCCCCCCCCCCCCAGAATATCAATAGGACCGTGCCTTAAGGTGCGTCATTGGTAACATTTTTGGACCATTCTTGCGCATTTCCTGTCTCGGAACTCATTGAGCTTGGTTTTTGTAGATATATCAATTTATTATGGTCAATGTATTATTTCTGACTTTATTTTATACTTTAATTCATTACACACCTAGAAGCGGATAAGTTTGAAAATTTGATCTAAACTGAATGATGTATGCGTAAGAAAATGCTTCGCAGTAATTTCTATAAGAATTGAGATGGAGGTACATTTTTTAACTGTTCGGATTTCCCCTCCGTAAGTAATTACCCATGGACTTTGTTTTACGTATGGCGGAATATTATTGTTTTAAACTGTTTTATAAGGTAAAGCTGATGGATGCCGACAAATTACAAATTGTTTAAATTTCACCTTAACGAGGCCCTGGACAAAACGTGTGCGCATCGTTTCGCGCATTCCCGTAACCGGTTCAATCTTTTATCTCTACATCGCACCTAACGCACTGTCATACTATGACGTCACAATCAAATGACGCGACAAAGCATTTAACGCCGCGCTAAAAATCAATAGGCTAGTAATCTGTGTATGTTCGTAATAAACGAAGATTAATGCAAAGCATGGTTAGATGATGAGATCGTCAGACTAGGATGGACTCAAGGTTTTTAATATTATCATTATTTGGTGCACCTCCTCTCACTAAATAGTTATTTTATTCTATAACGGGGGCCTTTAGAAAAAACGAGAAACAAATAGAAAAATAAATAGAACTTCATCGATCAAAACAATTTTTAATTCATTAATTTTGTAAAAAACAAAAAAAAAAACAAAAACAAAAACAAAAACAAAAACAAAACAAAACAAAAAAACCAACAACAACAACATGTACTTTCCTGATACTATGTACACATATTTTTCTTTTTTTTTTGCATCATAAATCATCGTATCATAATCCCAATGCTTTGGGGGAGGGGGGGGGGGGTGCTAGCTAGTCATATGCACGGCACGGAAGCACGTGTTTTCTGATTATTATTATTATTTTTTTTTTGTTCAGAAATGGCTTGATGTTCCTTTTCGTCTCATCGAGAGAATTATCAGCCAAATTGCAGCAAGTAAATCGTCTCACCTTGCTCGCAAATTTCATAATCAACAACGCTGACGAATCTTCATTTTACTTTAATTTCTTTTTTTTTTTTTTTTTTTTTTTTTTTTTTGCTCTCATGAGGTCGGATGGCATTGTTAAACTAGAAAATTTTGCGAGGAACCTGCATACCTCTTATGATCGAGTAGAACATATTCAATTATCAAAGTTTTATATTGAATTATTTAAAGTATATTTTAAATATATCCTCGTAATACGTATGAAGGTAAGCAAATGTATTTTACATAGATTTATGTCATTTTCTTTTTTTTTCAGGGGAAAAAAGGGGGAAGTACTCAGATTAAAGTCGCTACATGATTTTTTTTTCTCAAGGTTTCACGAGCAATTTATAAATATAACATATTAAATAAAGTACATTAATTCATTGAAACGAGGCGCTCCGGTCCTGCAATCAGAAAAAGTATCTGTATAAATATATAGTATGCATTTTATTTTCAGGGTTTCATTCTCTGAAATTAAGCCGGAGCGAAAATTCACATTTACTTATAAGTTATAGAAGTTTCCGAGATATATACATTTTCCGATTCTTCATTTTTGGGGGTTAATTTCAGTATAGATACATGAGGAAATTTTGAAGGGGGCGCAAAGGGCGCACGCCCCCCCCCCCCTCTGAAATCGTCGAAGTAAGGTATTTTGGGGGCTTAACCTTTATGTGTATACTCATTTTCAAGCTGTTTTGAGTCGAAAGTCGGAAAATTTTCGCTGGTTCGCTGCCGCTCGCCACCTAACTCAATTTAGATTAACTTCACACCATTTGCTAAGCATGACCATTTCATGCTAAAATAGCCAGAATTATAAAGTGATACTTCGCCTTTCATACCTTTACTTTACTGTGACTATTTGGACGGTCTTTTTCTGACATATGTACTAAGATTTTAGTCAACAAACATGTACTCTTGCAGCAAAGGGGATGCCATTTGGGTTGTGTACCCCAACCCTCTCTAAAACAATTTTAGAAAGCTCGCTGGTTCGCTTCGCTTGCCAGATATATTCAATAATACATAGTTTCAACGTTTTTGTATGAATTATACATTTTCCATTCTGGTGGTCAAAGGAACCCAAAACATGACTTCGTCCTGGACCCACTGGGGGAGGGAGGAAGCGGTCCCCAGATCCTTTGCCTTTTTTATATTCATGACGCCCCCCTAAACCCAAATCTTGTATCCGCCCCTGAGATAACTCTTACCAATATATAGTGCGGTTCAACCAGAGAATACTTTGTCCTACAGCATACTCCATTCCATAAATGATTATTACCACGATGATGGACGTATCATTGTCTTCAACGTACATTTTAGCTCAGCGGTCGGATAAAATCGCATGGAATAGAAATATATCAGAGAGGGTGAGAGGTGGTCCAGCTCGGTCATTGCAACTCATTTGGTCCATTTTATGAATTTAAAAATATTATGCGCAATAATCGGGAAAAGGGGAAATAGGAGTCGCTCATAAACAACTCGACCCAATCTATTCCCGCGCATGGGGGGGGGGGGGGGTAGCCCCTTTCCACTTTCCTTTTTCTTTTGAATTTTACTTTACATTTGGTACATGTATCCATCCATGATCTTTTATCGTATTCGAATTATTTTTGCAATTTCGCATGAGCATGCAATACTATACTTAATCTTGACAGTGGCGTAGCTAGGGTGATTTCTTTGTGGACGTCTAGAGAAGGATGAATTAAGTACATCAACTCCTCCCTCGGAAGGGGGAGGGTCACTGATACTAGGGAGGGGGGTCGTTGACGGGAGAGTATGGTTTTGGGTTCGGCCGCCTTTATAGTATAGTTAAAACGCCTATAGAAACGCTTATATAGATCCGAGACCTGTCGAGTACGCGATTCTGCAAGGGGAGCATGCAAAGTTTAAAGATTAAAGTGTGATATGTGAGTAATCCATGTAACTTTTCAGACGTTTCCCCCAAAATACGATGTATTTAAGTTTTAGAATAGTGACATAGACAGCGATATTGCTGAATCAAATTGGACAAAAGATAAGGCAAT